>OX359267.1:41191791-41791791 GCA_947179155.2 Hedera helix | reverse complement strand
TTTTTATAATTTAATTATTAACGTCATAATATTCCACAACGCCGTTGTCGAATAAATTTCTATGCATGTTAACAAATCCGCGATTCGACGACCGTAATCGTCGGAAGAACCCTTTAGAACAAAAATTGGTACATGTATTTAAAGACATTGAGATAACATTATATTCCAGAGAGTTAGAAAACTTACCCATATCTTTGGGTACCATTCTATATATTGGGATTTGGGAGAGAGAAAGGGAGAGAGACTAGGCTTGGTCCACAAAAAATATTTAGGCCCTGTGTATTGGGCTCATTTGAAATAAATTTTGTAAACACTTTCGATAACTGAGCCACCCAATGCAATGATGAAATTATTACACCCCTATCGAGCGCTGGGTCTTTAAAGGTTTTCATACAATTGGTAGAACATTTCTCCTCAACTCCTATGACTACTTTTTTATTTTTTGATCTCTGTCCTTTCAATGGCCCAAAAGTATGAAATATTTCTCTGAGTTTAGTTCTCCAACTATTCAAGTCATTTAGTCGTGGGCCTGGATAAAATGCTAATGACATCGATTCTCTGTCCAAAATAAAAATAACCTAGGCCCACATATTGGGGTTGTAACGATTAAGATTAGGCCCTACTTGTCCCAGGTTACGTGAAGTAGTGTATAACTTGATTTAAAACGGGCTGATTCCAATATTTTCAATGCACAAATAAGAGAATTAGTATGCAGGTGTTGTTTATTTTATTGCAACTTACAACTTTTTTGGTATTTTAAGTAAGTATTTCCAATTTCTTTGTCAAGCATGATAGCTTATTGTAAATAAAAAATTATATTTTACAAATTAACAACAGCATACTCTCTACTTATTAAATAAGTTCTTAAATTAAGCTATTAAGGTATGAGCTGTTTTAAGGTACTCTACTTATGGATTTGGAAGTTTAGAAGGTAAAGATGAATTCAACTTTCATGTCTTCATAAGGATACCTGGGATCACTAGTTCAATTGCTTGCCATAAGATTTGACGCGGTTGTCATTAATAAATCAGAAAATCTTTAAATCGTTGATTATGCTTGCATATTTCTTAATTGTGCTCAATGATCATGAGTGTTACTACATTTTAATTACTGTACTCCCCACGTTTTGTAGCTAGATAATGCTAAGAAATGTTAATGTTGGAATTTCCATATTCATTTTCTGCTTTCTTTTTGTAGGAAATAACAAATACAACTCTGCCATGGCTGCCATTAAGAGTTGAACAAGTAGTTTTTCTGGCAACTTTTCGGCTCCAGTCCAACACCTGGACTTAAGAATGGACCAAATGGGACAATCTTTGTTTCATCAGGAATACCAGATCTTGACAGGCAATAGATTTCAATCTACCGATTCTGTTGTATGCATGTGTATTTTAACCTAAACACCTCTTAAACTTTAGATTAGTATACTAGTAGTAGTAGTAATGGTAAGAGTATAAACTGTAATGCAGTCTTCCGAGATGAAGTGATAAGATTTTATTTTATTGCTATAACACTCTGTAGCCATACCCATAGATAGGATCCTTTATCTACGATATGCATAATCCCTACCAGAAACAACAAGCCAGGGTTTAAGGAAACATTTTTATAAGCCAGAAGTAGTCAAAATTCTTCCACAAACCAAATTTCTTAAGCTATGAAGCCTAAGCCGAGGCTGGATTCAGTGTGTTCCCAACGTCAATGACAAATCGATATCTAACATCAGCTTTAGCAAGACAGTCCATTGCAGTGTTAACATAGTCCATCGAAATAACCTCAACATCTGATGTTATGTTGTGTTTCACAGCAAAATCAATCATCTCCTGTGTTTCCATTATCCCACCAATGGCACTCCTTGCTACCAATCAAATTGCAGTGTGAATCTGTAGTTCAAAATTCTCATATACTTCGGGAAAACTTACTCTTCATAAATGATTTATGGATTTCCTGGCTCACTCCAAACGACATCCCTCTACCTACATTTGTATTCCTTCATTAAAAATACTAATGTTGCACATATTTGAAGACGTTATGCATTAGACCAAAGGTGATAGTCTAGTGGTAAAGCCTTTTCTTTTACTGTGCAACTTCATAGGTTTGAGTCTACCCCTCAGCTTCAAGAAGTCAGATTTAGCAGGTGCTAGGTTCCCTCCTTGTGAACCCTCTAGGCTGATTGATCAACTATTTTCACCATTATTAATTATATCAGACCGCACTTAAATTAACCTCGGTTTGATTCTGCATTATGTTTCTTGTGCAATATATTGTCAATACCATTGTATTGTATCCGAGTGACCATACCCTCTGGAGTGGAGAGTTAACTTTGTTTAGGCCATTGTCCACCATCACCTGGAAAAATTACATTTATCTCATCATAGTTGTTCACCAAAATATCGAAAAATTACCACTGTTATTGTCCAACTAATGGACATAGAAAGACTAAGTTCAATGGTATTATTGGTATATGGTACTAAAGATCTGATGCTGCAGTTTTACATCATGATCCAACATGTGCAGTTGGACTGGAGGAGACAACACCAGACCTCGGCTGATCACACTGCAATTTGATTATTATAATATACAAAACCAAAAATCACAAGATGTTCGTGTAATTACTAGAGCAAAAGATTTAGCAAGCACAAACAATTGAACAACAAACCCGAACCACCAGACAAAGGGAATCCACTGCCTCAACGAACCATTCTCCGTATTTATCACAAGTAGAGAAACTGCTACTAATCAGCAGAAAATTAGGGAAGATAAAGGCGGGAAAAAATCATAGTAAGGGCATGACGAATCAATGGAAAACGATAACAATCTTTAAACTTTGTGGAAGAGAAAGTAGTAAATCTTAGGTTGCAGTGTATGGAATGAAATGAGTGAAGTTTAAGTTGACGGGTGTTATATAAACTCGAAGAAGCCCGCATTAATAATACTCCTCCGTCCCACCAATATATAAGAATCATAACACAAACAATATGCAACTGTATTTACACAAAGACATGAGAAAGGTGCCACCTTACTCGATTAGCTAATTATAATCTAACAACTGATCAACTAAAACGAAGCTGAGAATCTACCAACCACCAATAACAGCATATTACCTAGAAAAATATAATTACCTACCTACTGACATTTCTGTCTAGCTAGTAGCCAATTTAATCTATAGTTTCTACCCTCTTGGTTTTTTTCTCCCTTTCCTAGTTTTTAACCTTTACAGCTCTTCCTTTAATTTTCATCCATAGGCCGTTCCAAGCGAATGTAGTCATACATAATTCCTCTGAAAGGCCGCCCCCCTATTGCCTGTGTTAGGAATATTGTATTTCTTCCATTTTGAAGCAGAGATCCCCAAACATTAACAGTATATAGCCGGTATAAACCATGAATTCCGTGCCTTGCAATTGCATTATCTTGGCCTATAAGCCCTGTCGTAAAGTAAGGAATTGTGGCATCTTCATCATTGATCCGGACCTTAGGCACACAATTAAGAGTTTGATCAGCAAAACAAAATAAACTTTTGAACATAATATTGAAACAAATTTTGCTTAACATTATACTCTTTACTTGTAATTCAGATGAGGTTGCTGATGCTAATGCCAGCTGCAACGTATAATTTCCAGTCTCGCTGACCTCTTCAAGATCAAATAAAATTTTCCAAGTGGTAGGTACATAAGTTTCATTTCCTATATTCCTGCAACGCAAGATAACAATTAGCATATTTAAATTAAAACGCTAAAGGCACCCCCAAAAAAAGCAAGTGTAATCAATACCTGGTAACATGAGCAAAGAACCAGTCTAATTGATAGTTGCCCACACTAATGTTGTAGACTAGATCTTGGTCGGGATATAAATCTGTATATCGATCCCACAGTCCGTACTGCCTGAACCTGTACATCAAAAATATATTTGGTAATTCATTAATTTACATGAAAAATATGTATCGAAATTGATGCACAAGGAGCAACTAGCAAACTATACTGATGGGAGCTTACCTTTCTGCATACTGCTCGACATATAATTGGTTCATAAGCGTTGGGTTCGGCCCAGGCACATAAAACTCAGCAGCAGTGCGATCAGGGATGCCGATTTCCCATACTGTTGGCCCACTTCTTGGAGGAACATATTCAATTTCACCCAGTTTGATCCTACTTCCTGCATACCAAGTCTTCATATGTCATTTCATATGTGCACACCCAAATTGCTCAACTAAAAAGCATCTGTTTACATGTAACACTTCATTTCATTTCTTGTACATTCTCAAAACAAGAAAGCAATATATATTTATATTTATAAAATAAAATAAAAATAAATAAATTTAAAAAAGAAGAAGAAGCAAACCTGGCCTGATGTTGACATAAAATTCATATTTGTAATCACCAATAAATCCTGGCACCCAACCAAACAAGCTATAATTTCCGGCTCGGACATTTTTAATTAAGAAATACCCCTCAACATCAGTCTGTGTCCAAAACTGATAACCCTGACAAATTAAGAATTTTAACATTAAGAATTTGTATATAACTATGATTTCATAAGCCTTAATACTTCCAGGAGATAACCTTATTTTCTTTTTGCCATGATCCTACATCTCCTGGCGGAGCCAATCCCACATAAGCTGAGTTGGCTGTGATCAACTCATTATTGATATACCTACATAAGTATATTATGTGATATCCAACTATTAGTAACAAGTACAGATAAATTGTATGTGCAGTAACAACCTTTTTTATTTTATTTCATTAAGGATATTTTAAAGTGAAATTACATAAACATCTATAATGAAATAAAAGGAAAAACGCTTGTGTGACATGAGGTACCTGTCGCGGACCAGTAACCTTCCACTAATTGTGCCTCGTTCATTGGCATAAGGATGGTCTTCTGAAAGCGGGAAATCGTATGGCCAGCTTTCAGTTTCTATCAGCATCTGATAGAAATAAAGATGGAGAAAATAAATTTTACGACGCAATGTTGTTCTTCTCTTTGAAAATTAGTAGGAAATGGTTGAAAAATTAGTACCTGTTCTTTAGCATCTGGCCATAGTCCAAGGGAACTCTCACCGGATGGCACTGAGTTTAGGTAAATAAAAACAGGGCCAAAAACTTTTTTCCATGGTTCTCCATCGCTGAATTTAATTCCCAGCACCTCTCCTGCGTAATGAGTGCTGAAGAACATCTGGACATTGGTGAAATGAACAAGAACATTTAGTTAGATTTTGTTTTCAAAATTTTGTCAGTAGAAGGGTTTTGTAGGCCCATGTAACTCGTAACTTTAGGATAGAATTTTATGGGATGAATACATGTTTAGACCATTAGCTTTCAGAGTTCAGAGTACTGCTCTATACTTACTGATAGAGTGACTGGACCGGCGTGAGAGGTGAGGTCCTGCTTGACAGGCCCACCACTGCGGAACTCATTACTAGGAGTTATCATCCAAAACCCAACGGGTGGATCGGAGCATATCCACCCATGCACTCTATTGTCCTTGTTTTCGGTCGAATATTGATATTTGTCATCCACCTGCACACCATGACAACGGACGGGTTATATTTCATTGTACATTTTAGTTTTCAATATTGGGAAAGTTGACTTTTTCTTGATCTAGAAACATTGATTTTCAGAGTAAAGGAAAGGAGGCTCCTACCTCCCCTTTAAGAAATGGATCAGATGGATTTGTCAATAGAACGGCTTCTGGGTAGGCAAGGGGCTCTCCCCTTTCACGGTCTTCGGACGTTGGCATGATCCTTTGTCGCTCATCGGACACTGCCATGTATCGAAACCTGTTATGGATCAGATGTTTTATTGCTGTTAGGATATAACATCTTCGAACTTGGGCATAAACAAAAACATAACAAAAGGCATATTAGTACATATACTAAAAGTAAAGAATTGGAGCTTGCTAGTTGTATGCGTACAATTTTTCTTGAAGTTTGAACGCAATTCTCCCTTGGTACATAACCATATCGCGCCATCCTTCCAATCGTTCAAATATTGCATATGAGTAGAAACCAGTAATGCCTCGTAGCACTATATACCTACATAGAATTTTTACATAATTCAGTGTAACGATTGGCGATAATTTGTGTACTCGATACAACCTCGGTAAATATAAGGAATTTACCAATTATGACCCGTTCGGGAATGACTTTTTTTTTTTTTATTTAAAGTAAAAACTTTACTTATAAGTCGGGAATTATAAGTAATTGTTGTGGATGTGTTCGGCTAATAATAATTTATAAGTTAAATAAAATATAAAGATTACTAAAATGTACTTCAATAAGAAAAATTAAAGAAGGCATTTTTGTAATTTCATAGTCGTTGACCAACTTAAAACAAATACTTACTTATTTTTATGACTTTTTTTGAACTTATAAATGAAAAAATAAAGTTGATCTCAAACACCGTTTTTGACTTATAAGTTGGGTTGACCAACTTATACGCAGCTCCTTAGAATAAGCACACATAAGACTTGAAACTTTACCTTTTGTCTACATTCAGCCAAATTCCGGTGTCACTGAGGGAAGGATTCCATATTTTTGAAAACGAAAGCTCTACCTGATCTTCATCTTCCATTATTACACTAAACTGTGTCCCTTCTAGCCTGATCAATGCTCACTTAAGTAGTTAGGTAAAATTATAATTTAGTTACACATTAATTTAAATACTTCATAGAGATCCTGGTCAAAGAACCTACTTGTCATAAATGTCTCCTGAATGTTCTGCCTCGCTCCAAACAACATCCCAATACCTACATTAATGTTAATTCGATCAATAAATTTTTTGTGTATGCATGTCTGCTATATATTTTGATGTATCCATTAGGCAATATTTTCTTTAATAAATTTGACAAAATGTAAGTAAAATTTCAAATCTTACCCTCTATTTGATTCTTTATTATTTTCTTCGAGTATATTGTCAATTCCATTGTATTGTATCCCGATGACCATGCCCTCTGGAGTTGAGAAAGTAATGTTGACAAGACCATTGTCCACCACGACCTGGAAAAAAAATATTGGATTGCAACTCAAAAGGGAAATTTAGTTGGCTTAATATTACTACAAATCTGGTAATTTTATTTTGTTTCTTCCATTTGTTCAGCACATATGCTGACTAAAATTAATTCCAAAATATTTATAAGAGCTCAAAATGCAAAAGAAAATACTCTTATGTTATGGTTTGAATTGAAAGAATGGAATAGCGAAGAGAATAAAATAAAGAGTGTAATGATTCATTATATTCTAGATGGAATAAGTTATTTTATACCCTCCCTCAAGAATAAAGGATGGGAATGATTCATTCAATTCCAATAAAATAATCAAACACAATTTTTTTTTCTATAGAAATGAGTCGTTTCATTCTCACATTTATTCCTTCAATCCAAACGTATAGTTATAGTTAAAACTGAGAGAGTTTAATAAAGATTTTGTTGGTGAATGTTTACATGATCGTCTGATCTATGTAGCTGCACCGGAGGAGACGGAACAAAATCTACGATGTTTGTATTTGAAATCCTTCTGCAATTCCAAGAAGAGAAAGCAATACACAATCATAATTTAAGCTAGGAATTGGACTAAGTTTATAATATTAGTGAATTCTTATTAACCATTGAAACAGAGAATGAAGCATGTTTTTCTTCCAAAAATAGGCTACAATAATAAATTAAAATTTGTATAATTATTGTGTTCTTGAGATATGATTTCCCATTAACAGAAAATTCAAATTATTTCTCAATAATTGTTTGATAATATATGAATTAAACAACTAACACACATACGAAAATAGGCAATTTGGAGGGGAATTAAGACGGTATTTCAAGGACGTATATACGAAGCAGGATTTATAGATTGCTCGTGGGAACATATATAGAATGCAATTGTTTTAACTTTTTGTGGAAGGACAAAAACTCACAAGAACGTATTGTGAGGCGAGAAAATATAGCAGGTCCCATATGTACCGCACTCAAAAGTTAAAAGTCAGACAAATGATGCGGTCCTACTAGGTTGCGTATTACGATGCAAATTATGTGTTTGAATAGTTGATAAAATTTTAAAATAACATAACTTTTGATTCAAAAAAAATTACAAACGAGTTGTAAACGAGTTAGAATCGAAATTTATGAAGACTTAGTCGTTGCCTTCGGCCATGACATATACTATTTTAAATTCATAAACCTGTTTTAAGTAATGTTTGGTCAAACTTTGAGTGTTTTTTTTAATTTTAGTTATTTTAATTTTTTTATTCTTAATTGATATTAGAAAGTTGTTTATGACGATAAACGTTTTCATTAATTAATATTATTATTAAATTATTCTGTTTGTGAATACTTATCTCCCTTGTGAAATCAAAAGTTTATTTTACATTTTTGTTAATACGTCTTTAAACCTACAAATCATGTTAGAGGATTAAAATTTAACCATATTTTGTTGTTACTTTGCTGCGTCACTAAAGGATAAAAACAGAGAATTAGATAGATAGAGAAACCATCTCTCTCTCTCTCTCTTTTTGATTCACATGTGACCCAGCAATTTTGCCATGAAGACAGAAACAGAGTATTCTGTTACTCCACCAAATAGACTTTTTCAGGACAATCTTAATAATCCATAATCTTCCTTATGACATTCAAATTAGTAGGATTAATAATAAATAAATGAAAGGAATTTTGTGTGCATATTGAAGCCAATGACTTGTACTCTACTGTCAGTGGAGTATGGAGGGGTGGGAAATTGAACAAACCATAAATGGAGAAATATATATATATATATATATATATATATATATTGGTGCAGAAATAGATGGAAGAAAGAAATTAGAAAGAACCTAACTGTCTTCCCACAGTGCATTGAGTAAGCATGAATAACTGAAACAGAGTTCCCACAAGCCATCCCCATTGCCTCTTCCGGTCCACCTTCCCCATTTTCAGTGCAAACCTGCAAATTAGGAGCACCTGAAAAGACAAAAACCTATAATCAGACCTTTTGATTCCTGAATTAATGTGACTTCATTGCGAAGATATCATAAAGGGTAGAAAAAAAGAGAGAAAATCCGAAAGGGATGACTGAAACAGTACCCAATGAAGCCAATGCCTTAGCTTTGATTTTAGTTTTCAACTTTATGTGTGTAAACTATTATAGACAAGAACAAAAACTGTTCTGAAAAGAAGTGATGAATTAAAGAGAGAGAGAGAGAGAGAGAGAGGTGCGAGTAATTGCTAAGCGCCTAAGCAAGAACAAGTGTCATGTGCTTCTACTTGGCACCCGTTACAAAATCTTTGTCAAATTTTATTCACACACACACGCATATATATATATATATATATATATATATATATATATATATACATACACACACACACAATGTAGAAGTATATTTATAAGTATGTATTTAAGGTAATAAAACAATTGAATGGAAGTGTGGCGTTTTATTAGTGGCACGGAGTATTAAGCATTATGGTTATGTTTTGACTGCAACTGATATAAATTCGGCTAAAGGCGCATCATAAAATAGAGTATTCATGTTTCGCTCGCGGCTTTGTATTCCGAGGAGTCCTTTATAGATGGCCTAAATGTAGATTAATAATTTTTTTCTACTTTTGGGAATTATTTTCTCAATTTTTTAATTAAAGAATTAAAATTTTAATTTCTTTCTATTTTAGGGATTGTTTTCTCAATTTTTTTAATTAAGAGATTAAATTTTTAATTTTTTTTTCATTTTGAGGATTGTCTTCTTAATTTTTTCTGATTACGCCTAATTGATAGTTATCTGTTTGTTCAATTTGTTTCTTTTTATTGAATGAAATTATGTATTTTCTCCGCCTCAAATTAAAAGATTATTATTGATTTTTGAAAATTAATTTAAAATATTTTTAATCTCAAATTTGATAAAATATATTAAAAATTATGAAATAACAAGATTTTAATTAGTAGTACATTTATATATTTAGGCCTTTATAGATCGAGTCCTACTATGTATGTGAAAGTTTTGTGCACATCAGATCTAATAAAATTATAAAATTTACTCACTGTATTACATATTTATTTGATTGAATGAGTTATCATTAATAATTATTTACATAACTAACAATAGAAATGAGAATTAATATTTTTACAAAAAAAATTAATAATATTTTCACAAGATTATGCTTATATGAATAGTAAAACTTGTGAAATATTATCAATTTTTCCTTGTAAAAATTATAATTTCTTTAAAAAAATCAAGATATATCATTTTCATTTATTGCTGGACTTACATTAACTCATACTCATAAGTGACGAGGATTATCTCTTTATTGCGTATAATCACATCTTTGAGTCTATCTAAGTAGCAAATTGTATTAATTTTCTCCAACTACCCTCTAAATGATTAGCTAGTAATATTCCAACTCGTCCTTAAAAAACCACATATCCAAAATACTAGCTATGTTCCAATAAAATCCTATTTTTAATTTTTAAAAATAATCTGTTATATATGTTTATTAAAATTTAGTATGAATTTATTTCATATAATATTATAAATTATATAAAAAATAATTATTTTTAAAGGTTGAATAAATGTATATTAATTTTAAATTTTAAGATTTCACAAATTATGACTTTATAGAATCAGATAAAGATCGTCAAACGTAGGAATAACAAAAATTTCAATCTTCAATCATAAATAACTGGGGGAAAAGTAACAACGAATCAAATTACTTGACAAACAAGTTGAATCCCACCATCGTACTTCAAAAATAAGATTAAAAAAGAAAAAGAAAAGGATCGGTGCTTTTAAAACCGAACCAAACCCATAGACGGGGATGACTCATGATGGTTCAATTTTGTTTAACCATTTGCAAATTATAAAGTAACCCTTCGGTTTTCTTCCAATGGGGATAGGTGGAGGAGCAACAAGCAGACAATTTTGTCGGTACTCTACGTACCCCTAATTACCTCGCTCCTTTTTCTATGCATGAACCTATTTTTAAGAGATTATAGCTGCAAGGACTTTCAATTTTAAGAGTTACGAATAACAATAGTTTCAACACAATCCACACCAAAATTATTTTGAGGAGGTTTCTTCCATTTTTTAACCAAAGGTTGTTTGTGCTAAAAATAAATAAATTGGTACTATTTTGAATTTTAGAATTTTAAATTGAATTCAAAAGGCCGGCCAAAATGTATATATATTGTTATTGGCTTTTAATTTTTGGATTAGGGGTAATGCAATGAAAGTGAGATATGAGCAACATAGAGAGGACTTTGCATTAGAATTCTCTGCAGACTTGTGTATGTTCTTAGGCAATCTTTGAAATATAATGGCATCTCCTATCTTTGAAATTCTTTTTACAGTAATAATGCCATCCAGTTGCATGCATGCTTGAACAAGATACATAAATATATGTAAAATAAAATATATAAAAAAAAGGGTTCTTTAAAGTCCATGCATCGCACTCTATATTAATTATACATGCTCAAAATAAGAAACTAAAAAGAATTACCAAATCTAGATTAGAATATACTAGTATAGCTGGAGTTTGTGGTCAAGTGGGAATAGTGAAAGCTGACTTTCTTACCACTTTGAGCATGCCACAAGAGGACCACATGAACAAATTAAAAATGGGAGCTAGGAAAAAAAGATCCACTCATCTCTATAATTGACTCACAAAATGAATAAGAGAAAAATATGTGAATCATCACTTGATCAATTAGAATAAAAACGACATATTTCTCTTTCCTACATTATGTTTGTGCGTTATAAATGATAACATTGTATTACAATCATATCGCACCATGTCTTGGCTTGGCAAATGGCCAAAGTAAATATGGCATCCGCAAAGTATTTTGGTTTTGGAAGTCATAGGGGGACAACAGGGTATGGAAATGGAGTAAACCTGGAGGAATCGTCAATAACTTCTAATAATGTGTAAACCGGCCGCATCCGGAAGTATGTATAGTGGGATTTAATTATTACTTGGTATATTATATATAGTTTTCTAATTTATTAATTTGTTGGGGCAGCATTTGTTACATATGCAATCTTTACTTTAGTAAATATATTTTAATTATATTAATTCTAATTTGTAATTGTTTTATTAGTTATGCTGTCCTAGTCTTAAGGAATTAAGTAGTTTTTGCAGTGGTTATTAAATGTTAGGAAGTGGCATATCTGATAGTTTATCATTAGCTAATTATTAAGAAAATTGGTTTAGTGGATATAGTGAGTCTCTATTGTATTTGCTTATATATATCTGGTTCTGAAAATTATTATCAAAGAAAGGTTCAAACTTCTTCAATGGAGGTAAAGACGAGCTCACGTCAATATGAACCAGCCAAAGATACAAGTTCGTATCTATTGGTATCAGAGCCATGGCCCAACCACCATTATAATTCAAACAGCGGCTTGATCATTTGCAAATAATGCTGCAAAGATTTTCCATAGGTCAAGAACAAATTCGAGATCAAATGGAAAAAGTAGTTGTAGTCATTAATTTTAATTAGATTGCATGATGGGGTGTGCAAGCTAATTTGGTGTGACGAGAGATGACGGTGAAGGACGAGGACGGAGATAAATGCTACACTAGATAAGTAAGTCAACGTGAAAGGTGTTCTAGTCAATTTGCTATTGAAGGAGCAATTGTTCGAGTTCGAAAATTTTCAAGGAGTTGCTTGCATTAAAGGCGGAGCCTTTGAGAAGGTTTGCATGCAAGAGCAATCAACGTTATATCTCCTTGAGTTTGAATTGGCAGTGTCTGTTGTTAAGAAGTGCATGATTAATACAAAACATGGTGAAATTAACCAAGAATCCCCATATATGAAGATGTTGGGAATTGAAGAAGGTGTTAAAATTTGTTTATTGTTACAAAGATATGGAAGTTGGTTGGCCACCGCCATTGAAGCATTGCAAAATAAACCTCGAGGACAAGGCTTTTCTGAGAGGGATGGAATGTTACATATGAAATTTTTACTTTAGTTAATAAATATATTTTAATTATATTAACTCTAATTTGTAATTGTTTTATTAAGTTATGTTGTCCTAGTCTTAAGGAACTAAGACTATATTTGTTTGTAAAAAATATACTTGGGATCAGACTATTTATCTTAATTTAATACTATTTTACACTATTTAATCATTTGATGAGGGATTATTAATTCTTTAATATTGGACTATTAATTTCATAAAGTCATTTAATAGTTTAAAATGAAAGAGACTATTAATTCTAAATTTTTCATGAGATTATATAATCCCACATAAATAGCCTTAGGAATGATAAAAAAAAATAGTCTATAAGACTATTTAATCCCTCATCATGAGATAAAATAGTTCAAAAAAATATTAAATTAATACAAATTATCTAATCCTAAATATGTTTTTTGTACACAAATATAACCTAAATGTTAGGAATTGGTAGTAGAGTTATATTTGATAGTTTATCATTAGCTAATTATGAGGAAAGTTCGTGTAGCGGATATAGTAGGTAGGTCTCAATTGTATAGGTGGTAAATTTGGCAAAATGGGCTTTGGACATTCAAAATTTAGCCCAGTGAAAGTTGAGTCATTTTGGCCCAATTTGTAGGCTAATTTTTTATTTTTTATTTTTATTTGATATTATTGACAAAAAAAATGTTAACTTAAAAAATAAATCAAATAAAAAATTATGAAAAATATAATAATAAATTCTAACATGTGATCTTGAATAATAATACAAAAAAATATTTTGAATATAATATATATATCACCTTTAGTCTTTCTTTTACTCTCTTATCTTTAATATTGATATTATATACATTTATCAATTAATTAATTACAAGATTTGTTACATTTTAATATATATAACTACAAAATATCTATAAAATTATTGATTGTTTTATTTTATTTACTAAGAATATTAAATAATTATGTAAAAATTATGTGTCATAATTATAAATAATTAGAGTTGTTATTTATTTGAAAATTTATTATCAAAAAAAGTTTCAAACTTTTTCAATGAGGTCCCGATTTTTCTCAAAGTAACCCGCTAAAAGACGAAGATACAAGCTTGAACCAGCATGCAACAGTAAAAGCTGATTATTCTTCACCTTATTTGTGTAATAATGTAGCATGAAGCATCAAGAAATAGGTAAGCCCAGCCCAGACAGCTGTCGGATTCTCATTATGGACAATGACTGTCAAGCGAGTTCATCAAGTCCAAATTCAATCACTCGGAGTTACAAGTCCATTTAAATTTTAAACTTAATTTTTGAGAAAGCTATATCAAATTTGGAAAGAAAAAAAAATTAAATTCAAAGTGAAATTTTAGACGAGTTTAGTAATTAGGTTGTCCGACCCGACTGTGAAGATAGACAGCGTACATAATCTGAACTAATTAAGTCTAATCCTCTTTCTTGATGTTCCGATCAAAAGTGTACTATTAAAAAAAATACGATATATTATTTATATCAATAACAACATATTTAGATTCTCAAATTATTTGTTACAATGTTTTTATAGAATGATCACTTTTGACAAATTTGTTAACAAAATTTTGGGCTTATATATAACAATATGAGATGGAATTATCCGCATTCGGCCAATTGTTGCTAGGGTAGAACCGCGGGTTTAAAGATAAGTTGTCATACCTACCTATGAAAATATTTTGAATTGTTTTTTTATTTTGGATTTAAGATACAATTGGAACTTCTTTACTTTTTTTTACAGGATGGAACGAAATAGCCCAAAAATCGTACATTTATTTAGGCTAAACTTGAGCCTACTTATTATGGTTCAAACTGGCCAAACTCAAGCGGGCTTATTATTTTGAATCAGAACAACCTTCATTCTAGCTTATCTATCCAAAATAACCAGCCTATATGGACATTAGCTTTGACGATTAAAATTAGATGTCTAAACAAAATGTGTTCTGATAATTGATATAGTACCATGGCCCAGCCGACCTACGAAATCAGCACAAACTATTTTACTTACCCAACCCTCGCCTTTATTTGACCACCGCATGGGTGAAGACTCGTGGGCCTTTGGGCTGAAACTTTATTATTTTGTGTGGTTAAGTTCAAAGATGTCCGAGGAGGCTTTGGTCAAAATTTGCTTTGTGTCAGAGTGCCTGGATTACATATACAAATTTTGCTATACAACCGTACTTTTTTATTATAAAAAAAAACCAATTCTATTACAATTAGATTTTAGGGAGAAAAATTGGGGGAAGAAAAAAGGAGTTAAAGCAACATAGGAGAAATTTACTAGCGCAATAATTAATTCTGATTTTTTTTGTATTATGTTGAAGAGTATATGTAACGTCCTCAAATTTGAGTCTATACAACTTAATTTGAGTCGACAAAATATTTAGTAAACAATATCACGACTAAAATAACAAAAAATAAAGTTATCTTTAACATTCAACAGTGATACAATCAAAATTTTAAAAATTACTAGACATCATAAGTCTTTAACAAATAATTGCAACAAAATCAACAATTAATTAGGAGAGTCAAATAGACAATAATATCTAATATTTTCTCTAATTTAAAATTCATCATCAAGATTCCATCATTTTATAGCATCAATGGTCATGATCATGTCATACATTAATTCTTCTTTGCACCCAAGCCAAAAAGAACTTTCACCACGTGTCTTTATCATGCACACAAACTAAAAACACCTAACAAATATATTGTTCTTACACCTAGACCAAAGACATTCACAATAACTTGAGTCCTGATAGTTAGTACAAACAACAATGAATAAACAGAAATAATAAGAATAATAAAATAATGAATAAATACTAAAGATCTGCGATTTATTTATATTTAAGAAATAATTTAATTTATCCATAGTCCAATAATGTCTAAATTGTCAACTCGATGTCTAAAATATTGGAATGTATTCAAATCCAAGGGTAATGTTAAGATTCACGGTATAAGGATTATTTGATAGTCTAAAATGTTTATAATTCAAAGAGAAAGTGAAAAGTCCAAAATATTCACAGTCCAAAAGTTCACAATTTAAATATAACGATTAGAGTTCAATAGAAAGATTCAAGTCAAAATATTAAACGAAACATAAATTATTAAGAAAAAAATTAGTGACTTATTATTTCAAAAAATTTCACAATTTAATATTATAAAAGGTTCAAAAATAGAATATTTTCTTACCGCAATAAGTTTAAATATTAAAAGATGAAGAAAAATGACATCACTTACCTTAGTACGTGACTAGATTTTGCTTTCTATGTAGTTAATAAACCTATATGAATATTTATGATTTAATTAGTAATTACCCTATATAAGTTCTATGGTATACACTAACTCGTATCTTGTAAAATTGCTAAAAGTATATTAATAGTATTTGTAAAATAAATTTTTATAGTGTACAAAATAAAGTATAACAAACTTTTAAAATAATTTTGAAAGAATAAAATAACATTTTAAAATAATCTTCCAAAGGGGACTTTCTTAAATGAATATTCTAAAACAAGAGTCTTTAAAAAAAATAGTTGTAAATATTGTATAATGTGCATGGGTGTTTGTGCAACTATACTTTAAAGAAAAGACTTAGCCGAGCAATTCTTACACTCTTACTAATATTACCAACACTTAAAGTATCCTTAGCACACCTAGAAGAAGCACTCTCGATAAAAAATATTTAGAAAGTAGAAGAAGACTAAGTAAGAAAATTATACCAACTTCTTACAACCCTATTTTTATAATCAAAATTTAACCAACATCTATCACACATATTAGCCTTTCACTTTACAAATGTTAAAATTATATGGTAAACTTAAAATCTATCACACATCGACTTTTGCATAATTTTCACATTTCAAGATTACCTTTAATTTATCACACATCATTTTGCCACAATTTTCACATTTTAATATTACATTTAATCTACCATACATAAATTTTAGTACAACTTTAACATTTCAAACTTACCTTTTATTTTACTATTCATAATTATTATTATATTTGTCTATCTTCTGCATTATTTTCTTAATGTATTAATTTCACAAATATTTATGTATACAGTGTTCTTTACCTAACATATTAATAAGTCTGTCTAACTTTTCAGTACCCACAACTTTTAATTACGTAATTTTTTATTATTACTTTTGTTACTGTGACATTTATTGGTTTAATATTGTTGAATACTTTAGTGATACTGTGTGTTGTTGTTCCTTTATTGTCGGGTATTTTAACAGCTAAAGGTAACAATTCCGTCGATAATTTTTATTAACAGTTATTTTGTCTTTTTTTGTTTTCGACAATTATTCTGTTGTGAAGTTCACCAATGATTGGTTGTTACAGCACCATTGTATGATACCGAATATTCTTTGGTGCATTTACCGATATTCTTTTTATTTCCTATAATTTACTCATATCATCCTTTATGTTAATTTCTTTTATCAATTTAACATCTTACTGTTTAAAATAATATATATAAGAAAAAATTAAGTTTTATTGATAAAAAGTTGTGGTCTTATAATAGACTCGAACATATAACTTTACATAGTAAAAAAAGAGAACTTTACAACTAGATTATCACATTTGATCTGATACTTGATAATTTCTACATGTGTAAATCACAATTTTAACATGTATAACATACATACAACATCTCGGTAAGTTAAGAACAGCTACCACCGTTCCATAAAATTTTAATACATTTTTAAAATGACGATTTTTATTATTAAAAAAAACTTAAAAAATTTCAATCAATTCAGAATAAAATTATAAAAGTAATTATTTTAAGAAATTCATACCACTTAAAAGCATAAAAATAAAAAAGTATCTTTAATTTTTTAACGAACTAAAAAACATGTTTCTAAATTTAATATAGTTGGAGTATATTTCATATTGAAACTCAAGATAAAATGTCTTTCTTCGTCTATGCGTATTTGAAATATTTAGTACGTTTGTGAGCTCCTAATGTTAACGCGTGAATCTTTCTCCTGCTGGAATCACCCAACAGCAAGATACACGCACACTTAACAAGCCATTAAACACCCCACATATTAGGTCACAACTTGAGCCGTCCAGAGATACTTCGGTGTAAGAATAAGTACAGGCGATTAAACGTCACAATGGAGAACAAAAAAATATGATGAAAATAGTGTAAGATATTTGATATCTCTTGTTGTGCATGTAGAAGGCATTACCTTGTTCTCTTGTGAGGCTTTGTGTATATACTTATTCATGCACCGTCAAGAGTCCAATCAACTTTATTAAGTGAAAAAATAATATATTCTCCCACTAACCTAAACCGTCCAAAAAATAATAAAACTTGAATGGACCGACCCACGGTCCAAAACCATCATAGTATGTAAATTAATTCAGCTCAACTCCAAAACAAAATAATCATTGACCCATATTAAAATATAAAGTCCAATAAATTATGTCACAACACCTAACACCCCAAATATTCTTAAGAATCTTATTTACCTAAGAATTATTTATGAGTCATGCTATATATTGTAATTTATTTATTTTTGTCAAATTATAATTGTGAAAGCGATCAATGCATATGATTGGATAATATTAATGATGGCTCACCATATTATATATTTTTAAAAGTGTTATCACTCATATTTATTCACATAATTGAGAATAAAAAAGTCAATAAAAAAAATCGCAATATACTTCTCATAATTTATTTCAATTACTGTTTATTAAATTACAAAGTATTTAGAGGTCAAACACATGTATCAAAAATGATACGGCGAGTTTGAATCTCCAAATACTTTAAATACTACCACACTATATGCATCAAATGTTAATGACGGAATAAACTCAATATGTAATTTATAAAAAAATAAACATTCGGACGAAATAAAAAATATAAGCCCTAAGGTTTTTCACTATTTTTTTCTTCATCTTCTTTTCTTTTTTTTTCTTTTTTTGGCCCCCGGGGGGGGGGGGGGTTACGAATTATATCCATTTAATCGGTGGCCTGCATGCGCTGCAGTGCATGATGCGCAGTAGGTACGGAGAGAGAGAGTTTGCAGCGATCGGATGGCGTGGGGACACTAGATAGTCATGCATGTTTATGGTTAAAAATCAAATCTAGCCTAGTGCCTTCAACCAAATTAAGATACTGATCTATTAATAGTACTTGATTGAAGAATGGCCCATTTTGTCTACCAATTCTCATTTCGACAAACCACGCCTGTAACTTGAGTGATTAAGTTGAGTTAAGGGTACTGCATTGCACTAATGCCCTAAATCTAATTCCCATAAAATGTCCTGCCGCGTTATTTTTATTTATTGAATAGCAATTATAAAATATATCAATAGATGAGATTGAATAAAAATATTATAGAGTACATTAATATATGAAATTAAATAATAAAAAAATTAATATATAATTTTACTATACATATCGATCGGTGATACTGCATTGCGTTAACTCCATTTATTGCCCTAACTCCCATAAAAAGTCATGCCCCATCAAGTTTTGTACCTAATTATAATTGTAAAATATATTTATAAATAAGATTGAATGAAATGTTGCAAAATACATTTACTGTGTGATATTCATAACTACTAATTTAGAAAAAGTTTTTCGGTTATTATCAAATCAAGCCATGGTGAGGAATTCTTTAAATAATTAAATGACAGTTAAAATTATAATGATTTAGTCTTTGGTGATGGATGTCTACAATTCCACAATGTTATTAAACTTGGATCGAATCAGTAGGCCAATCGGTAAAAATTGGAATAGGTCGATATTTCGGTCCGATTTGTCCAAAAAAATTATTTTTTTAATGAATTGGTCAAAACCCAGATTGAATCGGTTGAACCGATAAAACCAGTTAATTAACCTAGTGAACCGCGTTTTTAAAATATTTTTTTGTACAAAAATATGTTTATTTTAAAATTTTAATATTTTTAGTAATATTGTAACATAATTTCACTATATTTTAGTTTATAAAAAATTAGATATTTTAAATTTTTATTAATTATTAATAAAATATTTTTTACATTTTTATAATATTATTAATTTAACAACGGTTCAACTACTGATTAAACTAATTATATACTATCAAATATTATACTGATTAAACTAATTATATACTATCAAACTAATTGTGAACTTTTGGACTGTGAATATTATGGCCTTTTAGAATTTGCTTACTAAATTATATTTCTTATATATATATATATATATATATATATATATAATCCATAGCAATCGTTTGTCGAAAATATTATTGTAATAACCAAATACAAAGGATAAATTGTATATTGCTAAAAGTTCTAGAGGCAAGGCCAATTTTTATTTTTTTTGCCCTTCTGCTATAGCTTCTAATTGCAGAAGCCAAATTGTGGTTACTAAGGTTTCTAACGACAGTATGCTGACAACAAATATTTGTTGTGAATGTCTTATTAAATATTTGTTATGGAACAAGATTGGAGAGATAGCATTCATACCATTCATGAGAGAAATCAATGACTAAGATTAAAAAATTAATAACCGTCGTCTGTTACTATTATTATTAGTAGCAGATGGTTATCGTCCGCTATTATTAATAGCGGATGATTTACGTCTGCTAGTAATAATAGCGGATGTCCACTACTCGAGTTTAATCCTGACCGTTGATATTTGAAACTGATGTTATAGATGGTGTATACTCATTTTTCATTCATAACAAATACATGCTATGAATCACTGGCC
This sequence comes from Hedera helix, assembly GCA_947179155.2. NCBI lineage: Eukaryota > Viridiplantae > Streptophyta > Magnoliopsida > Apiales > Araliaceae > Hedera > Hedera helix. The sequence continues at coordinate 41,771,158 of OX359267.1, read as the reverse complement.
TTGTATATATATATATATATATATATATATATATATATATATATATATATATGATACATACATCCTTCATCAACAAATAATATTTTATATAAGAAATTGTTGCACATGTCGAATGGAGTTCCCTGCAAACCATTTAGTTCAAACTAAAATTGTATACAATTTTAATTATTATAAAAATAATTTTTTCTGGACGTCAAACTGAAATTAAAAGCATTAATTTAATGGTACATATCTATTTTTCTATGATAAATTTACTGGGGTTCTTTAAAGGTTGCTATAATTATATAAGTTTTTTAATCAAATCATGGAAATTTTGTAAAGTCATTAGGTTATAAAAAAAAAACTATTTTAATGAACGTAACTCTAATTATATTTAAAAAAATGAATATCAAGAAAGTCATTCAAAATACAATGTTATGGATGCATGATTAGATATTTTCAGTAAAGCTGATAGAAAAAAAAATTAATATTTTTTTTTAATTACAAATATTTTAATGACATAGATGTATATATATTCATGTTTAAATATTTTGATCATCCTTTCGAATAGCAAACCAGCGCACTTTGACATAATCGTCATGTTATAGTTGTATGTATATTAACAATAGCACATTATTTGAACTTCTCTTAGATATCAACCAAGTAGAGTCCAAAGGAACAGCTAGCTATAAAGCACATTACTAATTATATATGTAGATTAACTATGTTATATTCTTTAGTTATATCAGCACATTACTGGAACAGGTGGATCTAACAGATATTTAATTGGATTAACTATTTTGTATGGATTACAAGACCTGGTCATAAATGTTTTTGTGTTTGGTGGTATGTATTAGTTTGCCTCAATAATTGCCGGCTCCAATACTTTTTTTTTATCAAAAAATCTAATCGATTAAAATATATTAAAATTATAAATTAATGATAAAAAAATTATAATATAAAAAATTAAAAATATAATCATTTTAAACAGAACAACACACAATCAGAATAAGGACCAATCATAGCAAAAATTAATGAACGCTAGATATATTCTTGAAAAACAGTCATATTCAAAAGTAATAACATAATATATATAAAAGAAATTCTTCAATACGAGTAAAGAAATAACCGTCATGCCTAAATTTGAACAATATATCTTTAACAATTAACACACCGAAAAAATTCTCACGAAAAAAAGAGTCTCAACTAAAACAAATAAAATCTCCCAGAGATAATAATATTATCCTCTCTGTAAAAAATAATAGAGATAAAAGAGAATTCCCGGCTCCAATACTTAATTAAAAGGAAAAATATTATATTATCGAAAGATGTACAAGTATTTTAGATAATCATACATAAGCAATACAATCCCTACGTGCATTGAGATGTTGATTGAATACATTTTAATTTGTGAAATTGTGATGATCCATGCAAAGGGACAACTTTCTACGTGTGGGATCTTAATCAACCTCTACAAAATCTTGTTGACTAATTTACGATGAGTGGAGTGGTCAAAATGCAAGGAAAAGAGAAAATAAATAAATAGGCCATACGTATACGGAAGTATGAGAAAAAGATAGCTCAATAATGTTGGAAAAAATCAACAATATTATTTTCCACTTATATATAGTCCTATAATAGACTGCTATTAGTATAATGCTGCTGTGTAGGGAAAAAAAACATCGAGGTTGGAAAACTAAATAAGAAATATCGTTAGTCCGTAAAATGGAAAACATTTTTTAACAAAATTAGAGCGTGTATGTGTATTGTAAAATTGCGTAGCTAATACTTCCTGTCATACAGTAAGATATAATATTCTTTAAAAAAAATTATTTTACAAAAAATGTTCTATTTATTAATAATAGCATACAATAACACAATATTCTGAAGTTTTATTTTATAATTTAATTATCTTGACACTAATACGTATTAAAAACTTTATTAATTTTCTTGGTAAAAATGAAATCAAAATGCAAATTATAAATTTTCTAAGTAGGACATTTTATTTAAAAACAAGAGAGTAAATAGTGAGAAATATGACCTTAGAACTTAGAAGAAGGAAAAATTATTCAGTGGTCATAGGGTACCGTCACGTAATGTCCCAAATTATTAATATATTGTCATATCAGCATGTATAGTATATTTTTTTTACTGTACATATTGAAATAACAGCATGTGAATACTCCTAAGCATTACATGACTATATCTCAAAATCATAAAATAATTTTTCTAGAAGATGATATGTATGTAGATATGTATATGTATATATACATATGAAAGGAATTAAAGTAGGAAGGTTGTCCCGTGCATCACTCAGCTCAGCTGGGGAAATTAAAAAATGCACATATTTGTAGTGCTAAATAAGGATTGTAGATCACTTGTAACGAAAAGTTTTTATTTTTTTTGTAATTAAATTATGACTACGGTATATATCGTCATTATAATCCTGAAACAAATAAAATTATGATGACAATATATACTATTATTATAAGTTTTAAAATTGTCGTCACAAATTTAATTACAAAAAATATGATTTTTTTGTTACAGGTGATCTAAGCAATAGGACAGTTCAAGAACTGGATAAGGGATTTGATTAGGCAATGCTATCACTCTAAATTAAACAGGGTACGATTGAATAGTACTGCTTGGATTTCCACATTGAAGAATAAGGCCATCTCCAGCAGATGGACTATATTATGGACTATATTTAGTCCATATGACATCATCAAATGTCCTTTAGTCTTCCACCATTCCAGCAGATGGACTATCCCATGGACTATAATATAAAAAGATTAAGATAATTAATAAATTTAATAAAACTCCTATCATCTTTTTACTTTTCTATTTAAATACTATTATATTTATAGTCCATGGACTATCCAATTCCTAGATATAGTCTTTTGAGGATTTTAAATATAGTCTTAGACTAAATTTAGTCCATTTGCTGGAGGAGAAAAAGGAATCCTAGACTATATTTAGTCTAGGAACTCAACAAAAATCATTGCTGGAGATGCTCTAAGAGCTGCCTATTGCCTAGCCCTGACCTTCGTAGAACCTGCGAGATATTGAAAACTAAATTCCGATAAAAGGAAAGGAAAGAGCTGGACTCCTATGGAAGTATCTAACAGCTGCTACTACTACTACTACACTCATTACTTGTCAATGCAAATAATTCATTCAGATCAGCTATTAGCTACTCCTGTGGAAATAAATATCCACAAAGAATTCATTTGAAGCGAAATGTTACACTGTTGGTTTGTTAGATTATGTGGTTCTTAATTAATGTAAGAGTATTTAATTTGTTTATCAGGGTATTTTGTTTGCAAGAGTATTCCCAAATCCCAAGCTAATGACTCTTAATTTTCATTTTTCATTTTATTTTTAATATTATTAGTTGCTTTTTATGTACCAAATCCCAGGGTATTACTAGTTGCTTTAACGTAAGAGAATCTATATTAAAATTTGAGACCGTTAGAATTATTTCGTAATAAATTTTGTTTCCAACCAATTGTCAATGAAAATTACAAGTTGATTAAAATAAAAAATATTTATTTTTATAGAAATAGTTTACCTTCAATAGTTTACCTTCAATTTTGATACACATTCCTTCTCAATTCTGTAGAATGTTACTACCTCTTGATTATGTTACATTTATCTAAACAAAAGACTTTATTTATAAAGTACTCACAACTCTTTTTTTCCTAATCGAATTAGGACACTCTCATATAATAATATATTTATAAATAAAATTTCTTCCAAAATAATATTTCTTTCTCACAATAAGATTGAAGGAGTTACCTAACAATTCTTTTTCTCGACTTGAATTCCAAATTAAACACTTCAACTTTATCTTTGAATTCCACTATGTGGTTGCCTTTCTTGATCTTCTTTTCACGCATAAACTACCCTTCTAATGCATAAATTAATTTTTCATTCTTTTTACCAAAAAATTAATTTATCTTTCTGAATTGAACACCTTACATGAATCTTCTTGACCCACATATGTATATTAACCTGAAGATAATTCTCCTAAATAAATTATATTCTTACCACAATTAAAGACATCACATGCCTTTTCCAAAATCTTTGTAGTACCATCATAATGTTTCAAACGAACATTTTCAACACATTCAATCTTCACTCTCTTTATTCACTGCATTAATATAGCCAAATCCACCATCTTCCTTCAGAATTTTGAAACAATCTATTTCCATACATATATATGCATCGAAGTCACAGAATTCAATACATATCCGTCTTTATTATAATCACTCTTAGCCATCAAAACATCAATTTCTTCACTATCACTAAACAAATTAACATCTTCAACTTTTCATTTCTCCTTCAATTTTTCATTTCTTCGTCAATTTTTCTTGATACTTCTATAAAAAATTTATGTCATCCCTTAATGTTTTGTATTGGTATTTGATGTGACATTTCTCTTCATAATAGTAACACTTTCTATCATTTTAATCTCTTGGCCTAGATTTAGATCTTCCTATACTATAATCTCTTTATTGACGTCTTATTCGATTAAAACCTTTAATGGTTAGTGCTTGCTCACCAATGTTATTATTTTCTTCTCCCATCAACTTTTAACTTTCTCACAAAACAATAACCACCTCATTTAAAATAAAAAAATATTTTTCTACCAATAGTGTTTACATCAACGACTTGTAAGACTTAGACAAAGATGACAATAAGAGTAATTACTTCTTCTCATCTTTCATTTTTTCATCTGTATTCAATGATTGAGACACACAAATATGTTACAAGCATTTAGATGATCATGGAGATTCGCCCTTTCATCCATTGTCAAATAGTACAATTCCATCTTCAAGTACAATTTGTTGTTAAGTAACTTCAAAGTATAACTTTTCTCAAGCTTTTTGCACAACTTTTTCGGAGTAGTCTCTTTCAACACATTATACTTTATCTCATGTGATCATGATAAAGATATTGTACTTACCGCCTTCTTGTGAATTCTTTGTCAATTTGTTTCTTTCACCTCATCTAGTTTTTTTACTCCAAAACTTAATCAAGTTCTTACAACACCAAAAGATTTCATACGACTTTGCCACAATGTGAAAAAAAATTCCCATCAAAGATTGAAAACTCAAAATTACCCAAATTCGTCGCCATTGTATTACGTGAATTAATTCCCTCTACCTCAGATCCGATCAACGTAACGCTGATACCATTTGTTGGGAATTAAGTCACGCAAAATAAATAACACAATATTTAACATAACTTGATCCTCAATACCCTAATCAACAAAACCAACTTCAATATATTAAAATCTACGTTACTACTTTTTGTACGAAATAAAAGTTAGAAAAAATCCTGCCTCACACACAACCCAAAACTCAATCACACAATCTCTCAACTCTCTAAGATATTACTACATCTTGGTTGTGCTATCTTTATCTAAACACAAGACTCTATTTATAAAGTAGTCATAACTTTCCTTTTCCTAATATAATTAGGACATTCTCATAAAATAATATACTTACTACAAATATAACTTCTTCCAAAATAATATTCATTTATCATAATAGGATCTATGAAGTTACCTAACAACATATCTGGCTATGGAATTGATATTTTTATATGTATTTTTTATATTTTCATATAATTTTATCTCATATGAAAATAAAATGGGTCTCACAAAGGTTTTGAAAATCGGACCGGACCGGCGGTTGGACCGCGGTTCGACCGGAACCGGTCCACTTTTCGGTCCGGTCCAAGCCTAAAAACCGTTTTTGGTCAAAAATCGGTGAACCGGTGGTCGGACCGTTCGAACCGGTGACCCGGTCACTGATTCCCTACCTCTTTTTTTTTTTTAAAAAAATTAAACATTTAAACTTGATTAAATATATCTTTGATTGAATTTTGAGTTATGATCATGATTTAATATATTTCTTTTCATATAGATTTAGTATTTATTTAAATTACATAAAATAAATATTGTACAAATAGATTTATTTTTTTACCGAATTTGATTGAATATATCCTAGAGATGTTTTTGTTCATTTGTATTTGATTTTATCACTCTTGAGTCTTGAATTTTGTGTTATGATCATGATTTAATATTTTTTTTTATATAAATTTAGTATTTATTTGAATTACATGAAGTAAACATTATACAAATAGGTTTAACTTTTTTTTTTTGTGTTGATAAATTGATTAATTTTACATATTTACTAAATATTATATATAATATATAATAATAATTAATACATTTAATTATTTATTATTTATTACATATTAATGATGTCACCGGTTCAATAACGGTCCGACCACTGGTTGGACCAGTGACCCGTCTGCCCGGTAACTTTTCCGGTTCGATCACCGGTCCGGGTCTGAGAACATTAGGTCTCACTTCATGTAAGAGAGAATTATATAAAAATATTTAAAAAACATATAAAAATAATGCTTCTCATAAAACTATATATATATATATATATATATATATATATATATATATATATATATATATATATATTTCAATTATTCAAACAATTAAAACTAAGTCAAAAATCATTTTACAAAAGATTTCATGTTCCATTTTAAAGGAAATGAAGCATAACAATTCCGTTTGTATGTACCGTAAACACATAATATTTAATAAATCACTTAAATGTTTCTGTAATAATAAGTTATACATACTCCATGATATGATTATTGGTCCATCAATTAAGGAACTAAATATAGTAGGGTTAACTACAAAATTGTTTCTCAAATTTTTATAAACTCTATTCTTATCTCAAAATAATCAAATTTCTTAATTGTGTTCTTTCAAATTATTATTTTATTTTTACAAAATTGTTCTCTTTTAACACTTTGCTAAAATGATTAATCAGAATCTTTCACATATATATTTAAAATTATTGGTAATTACGTTTTATATATTATTGTATTCATACATTTGAAATGGGCTAAATGTAATTCAGTTATAAAAAACTTGAGTTTCGGCCAACAGTAAACTTAAACAGACACAATTGAAATATTGACATTTTAAGGCTAAAAATAAAGTTTTGTAAAATTTTAAGAGACACTTTTACGGTTAATATTGTCAATTGTTATATGTATTTTTATTTTATTTTTATTTTTAATTAAATTTTGCCATTATCCTTCTTTTATAAAAACATAATAAAACAAAGAGTAAAATATATTTTAATATTTTAAAAATAATTTATTAAAATTTTGCATAAATTTTTTCTATACCAATTAAGTCCAATACTAGAGGGCTGCCATATTAATGTAACTTGAAAGACTTAGAAATACAACGGGGGAAAAGATGACGGAGAAAGAAAATACAGCGGCAGCCGGCAGGGACTAGGCACCAGAATGTCAAAGGAAAATAGAACTAAGCAAGACACGTGGCAACTCACATGGCCCAGGCGCCTGGACCAATATAAGGGTGTAGGTCTCAGTGCGGCGGCGTCCTGCATCCACTTGGGCCCACCTCTCCCTATTGAATTGAATTTGATGCCAAACGTGGCTACGTCATCTCCAGAATGGTCGGCCCCACAATTTTCTATTTCTGTAGAAAGAGAGCGATAGGGACAGATTCCGTTCCCAAGTCCGTTAACTTTAACGTTCCGTTTCAACCGTACCTCTTTTTCTGTAGTCTTCAATAAAAAATTTATTCTATACTCTTAAAATAAATAAATAATATAATCTCCTTTTCATATATTTATAAACTCTACTATAAACATGTTCTATAAATATGTGAAAATAAAAATATATTATTTACTTATTTTAAGAATATAAAATAATTTCTCGCTCGAATAAAAGTCTTAAAAACGATGGTGACGTTTCAATCCCTCGATCTACAACTGGTGGGTCCCTGACGATTTAAAGTGATTGTTCTGGTGGCGACTCATCTGTTCTTCGCGTGAATAATACGTAGGGGTTATTAGGCTTCTCTTGGGTAGCGTGATTTCACCTCCTGGGATGTGGTGTCGCAGCCAAAATTGACCGGCCAGTACTTCATGTAGGTCAGGGACCAATAAAACGGCATATCTATTCCTAAATATAGTAAATGAAAGGTTATACTTCCACTCGATTTGTAGGGGCGTGAGACTACTCACACATAGCATTTTTATTCGTTGTAATCTGATTGAACTGATTTTGTTACTGTGTATTAGAGATGTTTCCGCAAGCATAACGAATCTCCCCTTATTTTTGGAACATAAATTATTGAGTGAATGTTTCAAGAAGCAATTTGATTTGATATTGTTATTTGTTCTATTTTAGACGAAATAATTTCATTTATGCTAATGGTTAACACTAAATTTTATAACATCCGTTTAAATCACAAAATAACGAACAAAATTAAACGTCAAATACAAAAAATTGAAAAAATTGCTGTAAGAACACAAAAGATTTATGTGAAAACCCAATTGAAAAAAAAACACGAAAAATAGGAGGAATTCACTAAAAGAGTACTGGTGTTTACAGAATTCTCTGATAATAGAGAGCTTGTATGCTGGAAATAATTGATTTTGTATGTGAATGGTCAGTAATTGATCTTTTCTGTTGTTATCCTTTTATATGCTCATGCAACCGCCTATAATTACAAGCATTAATCAACCAAAGAAACGACCCATCTTCAAACAGACGTTTTTCATACAAGCAGACTATTTCCCTTCTAAGCAGACTTTTTCTCTTCCAAGCAGCTCATTCCTTAAAATAAGGAGTCCAATACTTAAATATATCAAACCGAATAAGAATTAACACACCCAATTACAACCCAACCCAATGTAATAATAGGGGTCAACCCAAAAAAATAATATGGGCTAGCCTAAACCCAGGCCCAAACAATCTTACTCCAACATTGCCCCCCACTATCCTACTTTTAAGAGCTTTAAATAAGAGAGTAATTCAAACATCCTTATTCCCTCGTAGCCGGCCTCATCCAAACAGAACTTAACCCCCACGTCTGGCACACAACCATCATTACCCCATCACGTTCCCCAAAACTGCTCTATTGATCTTCGCGCGCCCCCTTACACTCCCAAAACTGACGCCTGTTGATTTTCGCGCGCCCCCTTACACTCCAAAAACTAACGCCTATTGATTTTCGTGCGTCTTATTTTCAACAATAAAAACCCTCAGAAGTCTCCTTTCTGACACACTGCTTACTTTCTGAAATCCCTAATTCTCTCGCCTTCTTTGTCTTAAAAAAAGTCCCCAAAATTTTTCTCCTCGGAATCCATGGCAACCCAAGGTCAAGTTTCTTCTTCCCAAGCCCAATCTACGTTCGACATGGAGAGAGAAAACGACATCCGTCAAACCTATAAGGATGCCCCGATAGCAAACACCCCTTCCTCCGTAACCCCTGCCCAACTTGAATCAATCCGCCGTGAATATCATAATCCCTTTCAGTACGAGCTCCTAATCCCCATACCTCATGAGAGAATGTACTGGCAACTTGAGGGAGGATGGATAGGGGTCCCTACTTGGACTCTTAAACATGGCGTCCAATTTTCTCTTCATCCCTTTATTACCGAATTTCTAGGGTTTATAGGAATCGGGTTTTCCCAACTGGTTCCCAACTCTTACATCCATTTAATTTGCTTTATTGCCCATTGTAAAGATCAGAATGTTGAACCAGTCCTGGATCTGTTTCTGAGCTACTTTAAGCTCATCAATTCAAAGGAAAAGGGTTTCAAGGTCTTGACCCGATACACCAATCGGAAGGTCTGGATGGCAACCCCGCACAGCAACAAAGGATGACATTCATCCTGGTTCTTCCTCTGAGGAACTGACATCGTTCTGTTATCACCATGGGGAGAACCGAGCAGATCGTCCCTAGGGTTTGATCACATCAAGGAAGTTCGGGAGGCCGACCTCGAGAAACTCTTATCCTCAATGCCGACCGACCTCTGGTCTACCAACCTCCTTTTTGATCTTGACTGGCTATTCGAGCATGGAAGTAAGTACTCGAATCATCTATAAATGTTAATTTCATTTTAATCTGCCATTTTAACCCTTATCCATGTTCTGTGCAGTAGTGCTCTTTCGCAACTCGGAAGGGAATGCCGTCGGTCCTCCCCCGATTATCCAAGGACGAACCCAGGAGGGGCCCATCTTCATACCCCCTCCAGCCTATTCGGAAGAATCCGACCTCCCCGCTGAACCCCTGATCCGAAGACCGAGAACCTCTTCCTCTTCGGCAACTTCAGGAGAAACCCCTCCGACTCGAGGAGCCAAAGAAGCCCCTCTTCACATAGAGTCTGCAACCCAGACCATGCATACTAACCCACAACCTTCTTCAGACAACCCCCCAAACACTTCAATGGGGAAAGACAGTTCAACAATCTCGGCCGACCCCTCTTGCTGATGTTGAAGAGATAATAAAGCCTCATCTGCTGCCTGAATTCGCTTTCTCTTGATAGACTCCCTTTGATCATGGGGATCTCCTCCTCTGATCGTATGCTCCCGAACAGAAACTTGACGGACGGTTTCCCTGTCCCATGCCAAACTGGGAGAAGCAGAGGGGAACAACCGTCGACGAATTGAATCAGAGTGTGTCGCCACCGATCCTCCCTTTTGAATGGAATGACCCAATCTATCCTTGACTGAACCTCTCTCCGTAGGTGTTGATGAACTTGTCCGCTCCACACGATCACCCTTGTACTCCATGATCCGACTGAGCCTGCTCCTTACTCCAGTTGTGATTTTCCAAACAGAACCGCCGCCCTCCTTCTAGCGCCAATGTTAACGCCAAATTTTGTAACACCCGTTTAAATCACAAAATAACGAGCGAAATTAAACGTCAAACACAAATAATTCAAAGAAATTGCTGTAAGAACACAAAAGATTTACGTGAAAACCCAATTGGAAAAAACCACGGGGAAAGAGAGGAATTCACTAAAATAGTACTGGGGTTTACAGAATTCTCTGATAATAGAGAGCTTGTATGCTGGAAATAATTGGTTCTGTATGTGAATAGTCAGTAATTGATCTTTTCTGTTGTTATCCTTTTATATGCCCATGCAACCGCCTATAATTACAAGCATTAATCAACCAAATAAACGTCCCCCTCTTCAAACAGACGTTTTTCATAAAAGCAGACTCTTCCCCTTCCAAACAGACTTTTTCTCTTCCAAGCAGCCCATTCCTTAAAATAAGGAGTCCAATACTTAAATATATCAGGCCGAATAAGAATTAACACACCCAATTACAGCCCAACCCAATGTAATAATATGGGTCAACCCAATAAAATAATATGGGCCAGCCCAAACCCGAACACAAACAATCTTACTCCAACACTAGCTTAATACTGCGTGAAAAATAAAAATAAAACTCATTGGTCTAGTTATACTTTTAATTATTTTATACTCTCTGTCTAAAATTAAGAGTCTTATTTTGGTCAAATTGATCAATTTTATAATTAATAATTAAATTTATATAAATATGTTTTTAAAATTATAAAAATTGACAAATTGTATTTACTTTCTAATGATTATAATCTTTAACCTAAATTTTTATCAATAATAATACAAAAATTAATTTAAAAAATGATCAATTTTACCTCAAAAAAATAAATCTAAACGGGACTTTTAATTTGAGATGTTTTAAAACTATATATCTACACTCAAAACATATTAAAAAATTAAAAGTAACGAAAAACATCATAATAACATGTGATGAACAACATATAGGTTATGCGATTTTGTAACCTTAAACTCTTCACTGTATGCCATATAATTAACTCTTTATATTTATGATAACCTCAAGTATCAAGGTTGGTTCTTCAAGATAGAGCATTCGTAGGGTTGTTATTCCTTCTTCGCAGTGAAATAAAATAGAGTTTAGTCGGATGAAGCACAAGAGAATTATTCACGTAGTTGCTAGTACGCGGTACAATATGATTTGAGTCGAATGGAGCAAGTTCAGATGCCTCTAAAAACTACTCAAGATGAAGGGTTCACAAGAAATAAGGTTGTACAACCACATTTGCATATGGCGTGGTGTAGTAATATCAAAGTCAATCAGTGCTCTTGAAGTGACTTAAAAGTGTGCTCAATGATAACTACTTTAGTGTGTGATACTTGTGATGGGTATTCAAGTGAAATGTGGAGATTATTGGAATATTTCATATAAATTTCACATCAGCTAAATTCAAAAGTGTAAATAAGTTAATAAATATAGTGGAGTTTTAACTTAATATATATTAATCTTGTGAGTAAGGAAGTGATCTAACATACTTATTAAGTTAATTTACACAGGTGTCTACAAGTAAAATTAAACATGATTAAAAAAAAACAGTTTCCTTTCTTAATATATTTAAAAACTTTAAAGACTATTTTTACTTGATAAAAACATTAAGATTGAAGTGTAACAAGCAATAATATGTTTTTATTGCACCCACAGTATAATGCTATTCTAAGTTTAAAGATCATAACCTATATATATTTTCAACTTTCAAGTAAACCAATAACTTACTTTGAGTATATTTTCAATTTTCAAGTAAATCAATCAATAATAAATAAATTCAAAAATTGTACCAAAATAAAATACTCTTTCTCACACCAACCGTGTAGAACACGCACCACAATGCGCGTAGCTAGATTTCACTTTATCTACACATGGGCCCAATCCTTCCCATCCTTTTTTTTGCTAAATTAAATAGGATTTTCTTAACATATGCTTTAAGGGTATAGGCTAAGTATAGAAAATAAGAGATAAAATCTATTAAATATTATTTATTTATGTATTTGTACTGAATTCAATACATAAAAAAATAATATGTTAGTGGACCCAATATATTGAATTCAGTGCAAATATATAAACAAATAATATTTAGTATGTCCCATATCTTATTTTTCATACTTAGTTGGTGTCCTTTGGGCATATGTTAAGAGGACAAAATTAAATAAATTCATTTCATTCTTACCCACAACAATAATAGGAAAGTGTTAAATTCACAATAAAAAATAATATTTTTATAATAATTCCTCTCACATGAGTGTGAGATTTAGTTACCGTTCATGTGAGAGGATTGTTGTAAAAATATTATTTTTTATTGTGAATTTATTAATTCCGCAATAATAATAATATATGTAGATTAAGGTTTCCAAAGTTGCATGGTAATTGGTAGAGTCTACAAAGAAAAAATATTATATGCTATTAGGAAATCAGTCACGTGGTGTTCTATACTATTCATGTAATGTTATATGAACACTTAAAGTAGATTATTTTATTGTAAGTGCTTACATGTGTTCCAAGACCACTAAATAATTTTTCGTTTACAAGCCTCTTACTCTCTTATCATCGTATTAGTGATAGGAGTAAGTAAGGAATGAATTGCCCCCGAAACTGCACCAAACATCTTATAAACTAAAGGTGCACAACGGTCGTTTTGACAGGTAAAAAAATAACCAAACCATTTAAATCGGTTATTAAAAATTAAAAATCAAAACCACCCAAATTTTTATCCCGTAATCGATTATCGGTTTATTCAGTTATTGGTTTAATCGGTCGGTTTAATCGATTTAGTCAGTTATTAAAACTTAAGTATAAAAGATAGAATTTGTATATCACCAAATTTTAAAGCAATATATTCCTGAATAATAAAAAATTGGTATGTCACCAAATTATAAAAAAAACATATAATGATTATATAATTATATAAAATAAATAATTATTAGAAAAACAAATAAATTATATTATAATATTAAGGCGTTCGTTCGGTTTTGATTTTTGAATAAGCAAAACCAAACAGACCAATATAGTTTCGGTTTTTTAGTTTTACAAGCTTTGATTTTTCAGTTTGGTTTGTTAATGGTTCAGTTTGGTGCGGTCGATTTTTCGATTATTTTCGGTTCTGTGTGCACCCCTATCACAAACCGCACCGACAGTTCTGGCCTATATGGCGATTTTAGGTGGATTGAAAAACAGTAAATACAGTTTGAGTTTGATTTTTGGGTAAAACCGCATGCAATAAACTCACCATACCATGCTTTATTGCATCCTGGCTCAAAAATGCATTAACAAATTCTGCATATACTTTCCCATTATATTTTATAGCACTTAATATCCATGTTTGACTTTATAACCAGTTAGAATTGTGCATTATTCTTTTATTTGACCAAGTTGTATGCTCCATAGTCCATTGAATACATACAATAAGGTTTTACTTTATCAACTTTGAATATGACCAGTATAGGAGTTTTCTCGCTCATTATTATTATTATAGTGAAATGGTATCTTAGTTTAAATATTAATCTTGATTAAATGTTAGTTTTTTAGCTATTATTTGTTAAAGTAAATACTTGATGCTAGTTTATGATTTGAAAGAAAAAAAGAAAGAGGAATAATATCTTATGCAGATCATAGATGTTAATATAGAACTTCCTAAAACTGATTTAAGTAAGTAATTTAATGACTTTTGTTTAGACAAAACATTATAAGTAAGGTTGTTTATGTTATCAAAGTGATATTTAATATTGTGTGATACTAAATTATTAATGTAAATTATTTCAAATTTTATTGTTTCAATTAGTTTTGGAACCGAAATTAAACCAAATGAAAACGCAACGCACAGTACAAAATCATACCGTACTAATTACAAACAATTTAATATACGATTTTAAATTTATCAAATCGTATTTATGCAATTTTATTTATAATTTAAATTTTAAACGCATTAAATCGCACCATACTTACCTCTGATCACCTCTTATCAGTGGCATCCTTTTGGGCTTTAGGATTACGGGGCTGTGAAGCCTCTTTTATGCCCTTCTTAAATTATTGCCGGCCCAATCATCTTGTTACATTTTTTTCTAAATACCAACAAATTTTTTTACTTCAAAAACAAGAAAATACGTCACACCAGTTCTATTTATAAAAAAATTAATATCCAAAATAAAAACATACACTGTTCACTCTTGTACCATTATTATGGCTGGCCAAGAGTTCTACCTTATCTCCTCCTCTTTTCTTCTCTTTTTCCTTTTCTTCCACCCTTGAAGCTTGCGCCCTGTAACCAGCACTTACAGAACCCATATAAATTCAAATTTACAAACTGCATAAAAAGTTGCCCCAAAAACCAAGCAATCCATGCAGCTCAAATCTGTGCATAATTATCCAGTTATCCACCCACTTGAAAGGACCCATGTTTCTTAAACTAATTCGTACCAAGAAAATTTTGAGTGTAGATTTTCTTTTATAGTTATAAATCCGAAATTACCGATCTAAACCATGGTTATTAAGAGAGATCGCGAGCGGGAAAAGGGTGAAAGCTTCTCATCAACGGCGAATCCAGCAGCAGCTGTCGGTAAAGGGAAGATATGTGTGGAGGAGCAGCCGAACGTCGGCGGAATGGACGAGCTTTTGGCGGTGTTGGGGTATAAAGTCCGCTCATCTGAAATGGTCAACGTCGCGCAGAAGCTGGAGCAGCTTGAGATGGCTATGGGGACTAATACGGAAGATGAGATTTCTCTACTTTCAGATCATTCTGTTATGTACAATCCTTCTGATATTTCCTGTTGGGTTGAGAGGCTACTGTCAGACATCGGCACCGCCGTGGAGCCTTCAGCTGAGCAAAATGTTTTGGGACAACCCAGTCACTATTCCTCCACTATTATCGATTTCACGAATGGGAACCAGAGTAATACGATCTATACCGACAACAATTCAGCCTATGATTTGAGCGCAATTCCAGCTGATTTTATTTATGGACAAGAGACGGGGATAGATGGTAATAATAGAAATGGGAATAAGCGAATGAAACCATCAACTGGTCTTGAATTTGGTGAAAGTTCCTTACCAGAGCCGGCAATGATAGCTGGATTAGGGCGGCCGCTGGTACTCGTCGATTCTCAGGAGGCCGGAGTTCGGCTCGTACACACACTCATGGCTTGCGCCGTAGCGATCCAGCAAGAGAATATGAAGTTAGCGGATAATCTGCTGAAGCACGTAAGTTTACTGGCGGTGTCTCAAGCCGGAGCAATGAAAAAAGTAGCGACCTATTTTGCTCATGCCTTGGCTAAACGGATTTACAAAGTTTATCCTCAGGATTCAGTGGAGATTCCGTATTTAGACATGTTGCAGATGTATTTCTATGAATCCTGCCCATATCTGAAATTTGCCCATTTCACCGCCAATCAGGCGATTTTGGAGGCCTTTTCTGGGATGAATCAAGTTCATGTGATTGATTTCAGCTTAAAACAGGGTATGCAATGGCCAGCCCTCATGCAGGCTCTCGCATTGCGTCCCGGCGACCCACCGAAGTTTAGGCTGACCGGAATTGGCCCGCCGCAGCCGGATAACACCGATGCTCTGCAGCAGGTGGGGTATAAGCTGGCACAATTGGCTCGGACTATTGGGGTGGAATTCGAATTTCGTGGATTCGTTGCTAATTCTCTGGCGGATCTCAACCCGTCCATGCTCGATATCCGTCCGAGCGAGGTGGAGGCCGTGGCAGTGAATTCGGTTTTTGAGCTGCACAGATTACTAGCTTGGACGGGAGCAGTTGAGAATGTTCTGGACTCCATCAAGGTTATGAAGCCGAAGATTTTGATTGTTGTGGAGCAGGAATCTAACCATAACGGGCCAGTGTTTCTGGACAGGTTTACGGAGGCTTTGCATTACTACTCAACTATGTTCGACTCGCTGGAGAGTTCCGGGTTGACTCAGAATAATAATACTCAGGATCTGTTGATGTCTGATGAGTACTTGGGGCGGCAGATTTGTAACGTCGTGTCTTGTGAAGGGACGGACCGAGTCGAGCGGCACGAGACATTGACTCAATGGCGGGCAAGGATGGGTAATGCTGGGTTTGACCCGTTTCATCTCGGATCCAATGCGTACAGGCAGGCGAGTATGTTGCTGGCTGTATTTGCGGGTGGGGACGGGTACCGGGTGGAAGAAAATGATGGGTCTCTCATGCTGGGTTGGCATACTCGCCCACTCATCGCCACCTCCGCTTGGCAACTTGCTTCTGAAGCTCCGTAAGCATGACGGTTCGACCCGTTGTACTTTTCAGCGCGTTAACTCGGACAAACTGATGAATGCTGACTGCCATCTAACGACAGTGGTGTGCTGAGGTGGTGGTGTGAAAGTCCGAAGGAAAATGATAGTGACAGGGACTGCGGGTCAAATCCCGTCTTTTACCTTTTCTTTTTCACCTCTCCCTCCAAGTCAGCCTCTTTTTTACTTTTACCTTTCCTCTTTTTTTTTTCACCTTTGGGAGTTCAGACAGCTAGTTGTTCAATTTTTTTACTTTTTTTGTTTGGAAGAAAATTGCGTTTTATCTAAAAGGGTGGTTTAATGACATTGCCAAATGTATGTATATATTTTGTCTTGAAATAAAATGTCGGAGTGATTTCTATATTTACTAGTACTTTGATGTGAATCGTGATTAAATTAGACCCAGCAAAACCCAGTTGCCGGATATTTTTGGCCTAGTTTTCAACTCTTCAAAATTACTGATCAATTACTGCAATTTTGTTACGAGTACTGTTACATTTATAAAGAATTTTTATAAAAATTAATTTATAAAATAACGTGTTAAAATATAATTAATGAATAAATTATATATATATTATTTTATATCTCTCTATTTTTTTAACAATTCTTTAATCACATGAGGAAGTTCCACATTTTAATTATTATTAACTTTTTGACTAAAAATTATATCTATTTAATTTTGTGGAACTAGGTATATACATATATACCTTTGTTGCAGTGATAATTATTAATGAAATTTTTTACTATGTAAATTATAAAATAAAAAAAATGTCTAATGATAATTCAATTCATATTTACTTTATATTTTTTTTAAAAAAAATCACCATTCTTTTTTATGGGAGTAAAATTTATAAGCTAATTACTTGTCGGCACGTGGGAACCATAAAAGGAGCGAAGGAAATATTTTAGTCCCGTCTATAATTCCCACGTGAATTGAACGTCTAATAAATTAAGATTTGTTGCATAATAATAGTCATGTTAGATACAGAATAACGGCGTGCCAGACACCGAGAATTCATCCCCTACACGAAAAATAAAGGGAATTTACTATCAGAACGTTTTTGGACATCATTGGACCAATAACTCCAGCCAATGATTCTCAAGAATATAAAACACCATAAAAGAGACATTTTAGCCGGTCTAACTTTCTTTTTTAAGTGCAAAAAGTATATATATATATATACATATGAATTTGGTTTTTAATATCGTGGTCTGTTTTTTTTAAAATTGAAATTATTATAGCAAATATAATATTATCAAAATAAATATACATTTAATAATATCAGGGCCTCCTTGAGGAAATGGATCGTAGGAAATCCGGTGATAATATATATATTATTTATAATCAGGGATTGTCTCTTTAATTTTGTAGTGATACTTAATGAAGTGGATAACTTTTATTCTACGGCTTGTCCAAAAGGAAAATTCAGGAGCGTTAGTCTAAATTCTCCTTGGATGGTTTTATTTGTTGGCCAGTGGTTACCATATTCACCAAACTTTATCCACCCATTTTATCCATTCGAAGACTCAAAGTCTCTCTCTGGCCAATTGGATTAAATTTCAAGTGATTCAATTCTTGACAGTGATGGAAATACATCCACTCAAACTGGTATATCCTTTATTTTTTAACAAATACCAGGCGAATTAAAAAGGCAAGAAAAGTCCCCAAAAGCTAAGAAGTAGTGCTCATGTCACGTGGCAAGATTTGATTGGCTGTCTCACTTAATTCAAAATTACACGCAGGACTAGATGTACTTCAGTAGAGTTTGGAATTGACTACGAGTGATATTTTTTTCTAATTTAAGATATAATTTAAATAACACACTTAGTTTTAGTTACTATCAAGATTTGAAATTGTACTCTTGATATATACTCGGTCACGATAAATGTTTGAAATCCTACTCTTTTGATATACAAGGGACGGAGTAACTATCGGGCCAAAACCTTTAGTTCTATAATCCCAATTCAAAAGTCCAAACATATTGATTGTGCTTAATGTTGTTGGGAGAGAGCTTTAACCCTTGAAAAGGAGGAAAATATTGGTCAGGGGACTGTTGCAATTTAAATTAAGATTAGTTGTTGCTTACCCAAACTAACCCATACATAATGTCGACATATAATTTTTGGACAAAGGAGTCTCAAGTCCCTTAATTGATACTGTAATAATCTTGTTGTGGCCCAAAATTTAGGGAGTTGGACAAACAAGTCCCAACTTGCTTAATTAACTTCAAACATAAATATAAACTTTAGCTTATTTATTATTATAATATTTTTACACAAGTCTTTTTTATAAATATGAGTCTTATTTATTGTTTTGTGTATTCATGTAAAAGAAATCTTGAAAGAATATAATGCAAATATTAGTTTCCTATTATTTTTAATAACTACATTGGCCTCAATCGGCAAAGACAGCAAACATTTCTTTAAAGTCTATATACAGTATTGATATTCTCCTAAAAATTTAGATAAATCATTAATTAAGAAAATTGATATTTTTATAAGATTTTTTGATATATTCACATAAAAGATGTCGTTATAGATCTATAACAACAGTTTACATATAAAAATATCAAAAAATTATGTGAAAATATCACTTTCCTTAATTAATTGCAACAACTAGATAATTATTATATGACTTAACTATAAATTATTATCCTAAATTTTTATTTTTATTTTTATTTGGTGATTAACTTTTGAACTTTTACAATCAATTGATTAAATTATTATTATTATTTTTTATTTCACTTCAATTGTAGCTGCCACCTTATATATAAATTAATGATGTGGCCGTGACATGGAATTATGTGGCAAAATTAAGACTATATTTTATTTAATTTAGATTATTTTATTTTATAGAATTAAAAGGCAGAAACGTAAAAAATAAATAACCGTTAAAATATTTAACAAATCCATCAAATTATCATCATCTTCAACGCACCGCCACCAGATTCTTAATCGGTCACAGAGGAGAGAAGTTGCCGCCGCGAAAACCATACCAAACCTTAACCACCATCATCACCTCCATTGAATACCCAAAGATTTAGAGAAAAAAAGAAACATAAATAAATAAGATAAATCAAGCAAATACAACCAGATTTCAACACCAAAATCAGTGGTATAGAGTAGAGGCTTCGACTTCAACACCCTTTTCTTCCTCTTCTTCTTCTTCTATTTTGTTTTTCCCTTTTCCCAATCGAAGATGGGGCTTGTGGCTAGCAGCGAATGTTGATCAAACCATAGGGTTTTTAAACGGAAATTTCTAGCCGACGATCCGAGGTAGCGGTGGTGGGGTAGGATTCCACCCTCCTTAGGACGCATCAGGAACCCATCACATCCCAGATCTGAGTTAGTGACATATTATTAACTTCAAAAAGTGAGCGAGCAGGAGGATTATAAAGAAATGTGCAGTGATCTTATCTCACTTTTTAGCTTTTATTATATGATTTGTTTTGATTTTGTTTTTGCTTTTCTGCTTAGTTATTCATTTTTTGGTTGTTAAAGAAAGAATGTTTGATTTGATTTAAGTTTAATTGATTAAGGCTTGATTCAAATTTTATTTTTTATCTTGATTAATTAATTAACTGTATTTAGTCTCGACTAAATGTATTAGAAACTGTTTTGATTTTATTAATTTTTGTTATGCATTATTACATTTTTGCCACTTTAAAACATTAAAATTATAAAAATAAAATAAAATAATATTTTTAAAACCACATCTGCACTAATATCCTACCTGTCCTAACCACGCCATCAATTTGTGATGTCTCAGTTTTAATTGAATAAAAGTGAAGAAAAAAATGATAATTTAATTATCTAATTATAAAAATTAAAAAGTCAATCTCGCAAATAAAAAAATGTCAATAGTTTAATATAGCGATTTATATTTAAACTTTATTAAATCAATTTTGTCTACAAGCTATGTAGTGTGCTAGATGGTACAATGGTGCAGCCCCAGGTGAACCAAAATAACTAAGCTCCTCCTCCGCCTGAGCCACCAATTCTCCGGCAAACTTCTTAGCTCTATCCATCCCCATCAGCTTTGGATACGTCGCCTTATCTGTCGCCAAATCTTTTCCTGCCGTTTTTCCCAACTCCTCCGATGACTTTGTAACATCCAAAATATCATCCACCACTTGAAACAAAAGCCCAATGCACCTAGCATATTTCCTCAATCTCTCCACTTCAATCACATTTCCCCCTCCCATTATTGCCCCACAAACAACCGCAGCCTCTAGAAGCTTTGAAGTTTTGTGCACATGTATGTATTCCAATTCCTTTAAACTAATTGCTTTTCCTTCACTGCAAATATCCACAATTTGCCCTGCCACAAGCCCATTTCCACCAATCGCGGAGCCTAGCTCAGCAATGGCTCGAACCACTCGGCCTGGTGCCACCTTGTTGGTGGCATCTGCCACATGCTCGAAGGCAAGAGAAAGAAGGGCATCACCGGCAAGAATAGCTGTTTCTTCCCCATAAACCTTGTGGTTAGTGGGCTTTCCTCGTCGTAGATCATCGTTATCCATGCATGGTAAATCATCATGAATTAATGACATGGTGTGGACCATTTCAAGGGCGCATGCCATCGGCATGGCCCACGATTCATGCCCTCCCATTAACTCGCATGAGGCGATGCACAAGACTGGTCGGACGCGTTTGCCTCCCGCCAAAAGGGAGTAACGCATCGCCTCGTGGATAATTAGCGGTTCCTGTAGTGGGACTGCTTCATCCAGTGCTTTGTTCACTTTTTTACCCTTCATTACCATATATTCCTCGAATTGGAATTCGGGGAGCTGGAAGATTCTGGGCTTGGTGAGGAGTTCTTGAGCTTTAAAGGATTGGACATGTGTTGAATTTACAACATGAGTGGCCTCAATCTTCACGGGGAGGATTTTTGGGTATAAGTTATATGGGGTTCTGGTAGTGTTTTTGAGGGTATCATAGAGGATGTTTTTGTGAAAAAGTGAGTTTTCATTGCTAGAGATGGTTTTTGAAAGGAATGCCATGGATTGATGTAGAGTTTTGATAAAGAAGAGATTTGGTTGTTGGTGACGAGGTTGGGTGGATAACACGGAGTATATAAATGGAGAGGCTGAGATGCTAATTTTGTTCACAACTCCTCTTTGTTATAGATATTCCTTTTCATGCAGCTTGGACTCTAGTCTATTGTTTATATATACCCTTCTTCCCCACTTCAACGCACTGTCACAAACGCTTACATGTGGAGAAAGACCCCAGTGCATTTATTAATTGATTGAGTTGTTACCATGTAAAGAGATGAATTTTTGGAGCACTAACGTTATCTAGAGAGAAATATTATCTAGAAATAAACGTCTGAAGCATTTGTATTAGTCAAAAATCACTACTATGAATGCGCCAGGATATTCATCTGTGTGATTTATTCTTATTAATTACTTTCCTTATGTGATAGAAGGGACAATTTAAAGTTATTATCGGAGATCGTGTCCAAATTGTATAATTAAGCGACATAAAAAAAATCACGAAAAGGGAAAATAATACAGGGAAAAAGGAGCAAAACAATTGAAGTAAAATGTGTGGACTGGGAATGCTCCAAATTCATCTCGTGTGATTATTAATTACTCTTTCCTTGTGAGATGGCAGGGACAAATTAAAGTCATATTGTAGATTGTGTCCTAATTACTCCCTCCGTTATCTTTTAATTAATATTTTAAAATTATGCACATAAATTAAAAAATATAATTACTTTATTCTTTCTATTATATAGATTATTTAAGATATAATTATATATATATATTAAAAAATCTCATTCATACTAATATTAAGCAATTAATGTTGATTTGAAATTTTATTAATACTATTTATGTATTAATTAATTACTCATCATTCTCTCCCTCTTAATTATTTCATCTTTAAGGATAAATTAAGAAATAATTAATTTTTTTTCCTCCTAGATATATATAAAACGCCTTATATTTTTTAAAAAAAAAATTATTTAAAATAACTTATATAATAGAAAGGAGGGAGTAATAATTTATTCGACTAAAGGAGTATATGATTAAGTGGGATAAAAAAGCACACAAAATGAAAAATAATAGAGGAAAAAAAGAGCAAAACAATTTAAGTAACATTGTTTGTTTGTTTTAAAAAAAAACCATTAAAATCCAATTAAGAAAAAAGAACTTCTCAAATTAAAAATAAAAATAAAAATGAAACATGATATTTTATACTATTCGAAAGTAACATCCATGTAACATGATATTCAATTTTACATAAATTATTATTATCCAGAAGGTAACATCCCAATAGCGTGCCTTTGTAAACATCTACGATGCCAACTCTATTGTCCATTAACAATGATGAGGTAAACATGACAACCCTTTAAACGTATAGTTTATGCAAATGAGCTTACCTTGTACATACTTCGATTTAATTATTCGTACATAATTAAATCCAAAACTATATTTAAACAATCAGCCATGCCAATTGATTCCAAAGCAACATAGTGAACAGATCCCACCCAGAAACTCCCAAAACTCCACTTAAATTTTGGCTATACAAGCACAGTAGTTAGCATGCAGTGACAGCTAACCTTATTATTGTCTCTGCCGGTGTAGTAACCCGTCTGAGAGAGTTTTTGTTTATTAAAAATTATTTATATTAAAAATAATAATATTTAATTAAAATATTTATATAGATAATTAAAATAAATGACATATAAAGTATTTATATAAAAATATCTTTTACAACAGATAATAAAAATGATAAGTACATATAATTTAATTACTCTTGAAGTTATTGAAATACACATCCTTACAAAACACAGCAGCTCTTCCTTTTCATTTTTTTAACTTTTCTTTTTCAAAGGATATTCAGAAAATACAAGTAAGTGAAAGATACAGCGAAGAAGATACAAGGGAATAGAGGTTCACACAGAGTATAATAGACTTTTGGTATTTTTCCTATGTTGTGTATGTACGTTACATTTATATAAATAATTAAAGAATAACTATTAATTTTAAGTGAGTAACTGCATATACCTATAACCCCTCAAATATTTTTTGCATTATTGAATATAGAAGGTATAAAGTCTCAACTCTAAAAAAATGAATTTTTTTAAAACCGAATTAACTCAGTGACTATCTAAATCATTTTATTTTAATTGATGAGTTAACTCAGATGATAAAATTAATTTATTTTCTTTCCTGCTTATATATATAGTTAACAATAACACTGTAAGGCACGAGTTAATATCGATAACACAATCTTAAATTTTGGTGTGTAATATTTGATATTATAATTTAAGTATAAATAATATAATATAGTTGGTAGTAATACATTGAACACGGAATTGAAGAGTTAAATTATCAAAATCATTATATATATTTTTTGATACATACATGTACAGCCTTTGAATAATACAACATATGATAAAAAAAAGTTTGGTATAATTGTAAGACTCCAACATTATGAAATACAAATTTAATTTTTCTTCATATATATATTTTTTTGAAACAGTAAGTAGTTAAATTGACAAAATTAAAAGTTAAGAATGTTATGTGCAAATTTTATTATATCGGATAATATTCGTTTTGTCGGAAAATATTCGAGTCGTACGACGGCTTCGAAATAGTAAATCATTGGTGGACCCCACAATGAAATATTGTCGGATATAGAAAACGACAGAAGTGATTTTTTTTTATAAAACAGTGTTATCGCTTTTAACTGTTAAAATACCGGCGATATAAAAAATAGTAGCACACAGTATTTTATGGTATTTTATTGTAGCACACGGTATGATATAGTAGCACACGGTATTGTACAGTGTCTCATATTATTAATATGATAATGTGATTATTGTACAGCATTCACCAATAATTAATGATGCACAATATTTTGTATTATTGATTCAATAATTGTCATTACACTATATTTTTTATCATCGTGCCAATAATTGTTATTACACTGTATTAAATCAAATAATTGTCACAATAATAAATACACAATAAATTATATTATTAATTTAATAATTGTCAGTAACGCGTTTCTTACATTATTGTTGAATTATTATTACCATTGTCATAAATTCACCTTAATTATTGTATTATTAGTGGGTATTATTAGTATTATTATTATTATTATTATTATTATTATTATTATTATTATTATTATTATTATTATATGTGAATAGTATGTGGACCCTCTGTGGGGGTCACGTGAATAATGAGTGTGAATTGGTGAAGAATGGCAGGTAATGTATGCTGTCACTTTTGAAAATTAGGTTGGCGTGCAGCACGCCAACAACACACCTACACAGTGTACTCCCCCCTCTTATAAATAACTTGCTCAGCTGAATAGAAATAGAAAAATCACACTTAAAACATAAAAAAATTTTGCAAGTATTTTGTGAGTTTTCTCTGAGAATACTAAAGTTATTTTGAGTGTTTGTAAACCAAAAAGAGTGCAGAAAATTTTCAAGTAAATATTTTATTAAATAGTAGTAATATCACAAATACCTATTTCACACGGTATTCACAAATTTTCCTTTATAAGACTCTTCTTTTAGAAGATTTATTTTAAAAAACTTTCTTAGAAAGATTTATTATTATTTTTTAAGTTATTATTTTACACTACAAAAATTTATATTATATAAATAATTTTGATAATTCATAATATATAAATTATCATACACCTTGAAATTTATATGTGGTAATTACTAATTATATTATAAATGTATAAGTTGATTTATCTCATTTTTATCAATATTCAGTCACATGATATTATAAGGGATACCATCTTTTTCATCTTCCATTATTCAAACTTACTACTGTAAGGGATATCATTTCTTTTATACTCTTAAACTAACTGTGGTAAGTATTGTTTAGTAAAACTTCTAAAATGATCATAATTTTCTTAATTGTTTACGCTTCATTTAATATTTTTTCAATTGAACTTTCCTATTGAACTTCAATCGTTCTTTTGAAATATGGATTTTGAATATCATTCTTGAATTTGAGTCCATATTATGTTAATAATTTGGACATTATTTGAATCTGTACAAAGTAAAATTGTAAACTTTCGATATTTATTATTATTCATGTTTCTTCTGTTCATCAGTTATATCTATGTTGTTATTCTAATCATCAAAAATTAAATTGTTGTTAATATCTATGGTCTGAGGTACATGTTGGATAGGATAAGGGTGTTGTTAGGTTAAAAGCGATATATTTGATGGTGTGTCTTTTAGGGCACGTGGTGAATGTTCTCTTCGACCTATAGTGCAAAGATGAACTATTGTTTGATATGATTATGACTAAAGGCTGAAAACTAGTATAATCATGACCGTTTGTGTTATATTTGAATGTCTTTGACCGTAGTGCAAAAATAAACTGTTGACTTGCTTGATTATAACTAGGAACTGTGAGTTTGCATTATCATGGCCTGTGGTATTTCAGATAATAAAAGTTGATGATGTTTTTCTTAAAAATAGAAGCGAGTGGACATCAAGATCCATATAATTTTTCTAATGGTTGTTTTTTTGCTGCAGTTGTTGATCTAAATTTTGTTTAATAATTAAACTGCAGTTGTTGAATTAAAATATGTTGTTTAAATTATTCTATCAATAATTTAATTGTTGATGGCTAACGATAATTTATTCGTCATTATCTTAGTCATGATATTTTTTACTGGGCTATTTGAGCTCACCATTTCTTTTTTGTTCCATTATTTTCCAACAGGAAATAAGAACGTAGTTGGGTCTAGCCGGGAGATGGAGTGAAGATCCGATGGATAACTATAATAGTCTTCACATGTTGTAAAATAGTGTGACAATAATAGTGAAAACTTAATTGCGTATTATTATTGTACGATATATTGTATTGTAATAATTGTTGTGTATTTTGATAACTCAAGTTTGGACTGTATAAGTCCAGATTTGGGATCATCACAATAATTATGTACATAAAATACATTATACCAATAAAAATAATAAACTTTGGACTAATTCAATATTTACTCAGACGACTAACTTGAAAAAAAAATTATAATTACCTTATTATATATATTAATAGATAAGGTATTGATGAGCTAAGAGTCGAATATATATATATATATATATATATATATATATATATATATATATATCTATAACATATTTGGAGGATTAATTCCATGTTAATTTGATGATGTTCGTTCTCATAATAGTAATCTTTTTTCCACCTAAAGAATTATATTTGTTAAAAATATATAATTTGTAAAAGAATTTTATTTTTGTTAATGATAATATAAAATGAGATAATATTTTTAAATTTAACATTAAAATTTCACATGTCACCGGTACTAAATTAACTACTCATAATTTTTAAGAAGACTTAAATATAAATTATTACTTTAAACTATCGATATTTTTTTTTATTTTAGTGATCGTCCTTTTAATTTTTATAATTAGGAGATTAAATTTTTAATTTTCTTTTACTTATGTTCAATTGAACATGCTACGTCACAAATTAATGACATGGATTGTGTACTAGGAGTCGTGCTTATATGTAATTTTAACATATTATTTTAAATGATTTTTTCACATTTATTAAACATTAAAGGGTGAAAACATTATAAATTTTAATAATTTTTACTCATTGATATTTAATAAATGTGAAAAAATTATTTTAAATTATATATTTATTGTGTGTCATGTTCAATTGAATGCAAGTAGAAAAAATTAAAAATTTGATCACGTGATTGTAAAAATTAAAAAGTCGATCACCGAAATAAGAAAAAAGGTCAATAATTTAGGGTAAAAATTATATTGAAGTTTCTTTCTTTAAAAAAAATAAAAAATATTTTTAAAATTTATAAATTTTACAAATGAGACTCTTTTTATAAAACACGCTATAACATTATTACATCCTAAGTTTGATGGTTTATAAATTTTTTTTGCAAGTACTGACGATGACGATCTACAAAAATAAGCGAAAGCATAAAATTAAGCTAGACAGTTTTTAAGAAAATGAAAGGAAATTAATAAGGAATATTTATAGGTCATGTTTGGTTGAACTCGTAATTGCAGCGCTCTGGAAGGTTTTAGCTTTGTTAGACAAATTCAGTGGAGTAACTAAACTATTAAAGCCAATATGTTAGAATTAGCGTGATTGATAGTATTGGTATAAAAACTTGGTAGGTGAATATTTGACAATACAAAAACTAAATTTAAAAAATATACAAAAGAAAAATGACCATCCACTTAAAAAAGTGTTTTTTCCATTCCAAAATTAGAGATATAATTTGACTTTTAAAATTAAATAACGACATATTTAACTTCAAATTGATGTTAGTTTATTTTATTTTAATTGATACAATTATTATAATTATATAGTCTATAATAAAAGTTATTAATTATAAAATTTATTTTATTCTAAATTTTTATAAATCATATAAATTTTAAAATTTAATATATCACATTTATCTCAAAAATTAAATTATATTTTAAATTTTAGAGCGAAAGGAGTAGCTGTTTTCTACTTTGCAGTTGACGCGTAATGCGATTGTCCCAATTAGCATTTAATTAAAATATGAATGCAACGTTAACAAATACTACTGCATATGAAAACTCAAAAGGAAAAGCACATATGACAAATTCTAAACTTTAATAATTCTAATAATAACAAATTTTATACAACTTCACTTTCATAGCTTACCCAAAGGCTAACAATATCAAAATATTCTTTCTATTTTAAATTATATGATTATTATTAATTTTTAAAAATTACGTTAAAATATTTTTAAACTCTAAATTAAGATTATTTATTAAATATTATAAAATAATAAATCTTGTAATGACTAATAATAACAAATTTTATACAAACTTCTTAAGTTTATTTTATTAAATTAATAATAATTTTATATTTTAAAACAGAGAAAATATAATTAATAATTTGCTTTTTCTCCAATGAAAGTCTCAGCTAGAGTTCAAACGTTCAGCCCAATTTTTGAAAGCCCAAACTAAAACACACACATACATTCTTCTTTTTTTGCAGTCTATTTCATGAAAGGCCGGAAACCATTATATTTTGGAACTGGGTTTAGGCCCATTTTGTGTTACAACCCAAAACATGAAATACTGGAAAACACATTGAGCTCCCGTCCACCACTTTATCAAGCTACTTCATTCTCACACTATTTTTTACTTATTGTGCTCTTTGTTTTGCATGATAAGAGATTATATTATTTATTCCGAATCATTAATTTAGTTGCCAATGAGCTAAATTTTTGACCTTGATTTGATCTGCTCCATTATAATTTATTGGATCAAAGCACCAACGATCATTTATTTACTGATATGTGATAATTTGATCCATTGAATCAATATTTTAAATAGGCCGAATCATGGATCAAAACATAAAAAATCCCAAATGTTTTACATCAATCCATTGAATAACGTCTTAAGTATCGTCAACAAACGCATAAAAGCTTTGTATTTTTTGGTTAACAAATTCGGAGAAATCTTTCCTTATTAATTTAATTTGTAGTTGTTTATTAGTTATTTTGCTCGATTGCTTCACAATGTTTATATAATCTTGGTTTACTTTAACTAAAATTTATATAGATATGTTATATTTATATTCAATGAAATTTTTAGAGAGAGTGATTTTTGAACATGGAAAAAAATCAATTTTTTCAGATAAAGAAAGTGAAAAAAAATTAGTGAGAGGAAAATTCAAAAAAATTATAGTGAGAAAGTAAAAGTTTAGAGAGATTTAGTGAAATTATTTCATAAGTTAATATAATATATGAACAATAGTATTTTATAAATTAATATAATTTGTACAAATAATTTATTTTTTAAAATAGATGGATTTAGATCATGACCTGTATGGTTGGATTAAGTGGATCATGAGTCAAATCAATGATCTATTATATAATGAATCAGATTCCATTATCATACTTGGTGAATCATAGTAGATCAGAGGATAATTTGCTTTGATATGATCAATTGACAAGCCTAAAGGAAGGACACTTCTTTGCCTTCTTCTAAATTGATATTTTTGCGCTTAATAAATTGATGTATATCTGTTTATCCTTTTCTTTTAGGGTTGTATAAGGAAAATGTTAGGAGTTTTAAATTTTAAAATTTTAATTCTTAAATACACATATTATTATTAGATTAGTTTTTCAACATAATGTTGGGGCCTTAGCAATCATTAATGCATTGATAACTTATGTAGTGGAAACACATTGAAGATTCACAGCATTATTTGTTATATTAAGCTAGGCTTATACACTGTGTTGACGCCTGATTCTGTCGGGCAGTCCTGCTGGCCGTCCGGTGAGTATACCTGCATAAAAGTCCGAACGGCTTGGGCCGTTGGTGGACTCCTCCGGTGTGAGTGTTAGTGAAGGTATATGAATGGTCAACAATGGAGGTCTGAGTATCTAGTATTACCAAAATGTGCGTTACCCTTCTCTCCATTATCAACTGGGAATTTATACTATGTACCTGAATAACGGTCACCTGTGTAACGGTTCTGTCCATTATGCTAGGTAGTTATGATGTATGTCCGTTTCGTCCTTCACCCACGTGCTGTAAGCCCACTAGGAAGATTACCAGGCTGACGGTATACTGGGCCTGGCCCAGTGTGAGTTCCTAGATCAGGCCTGGTTAAATATTCATCCTAACATTGCCCCCCACTCCTCCAGTATATGAATGTGCTGGGGGAGTAGAATGAAACCTTCCGAAGAGAAAAGCTCCATCGGGAGCCCGGAGGCATCAGACCGATGGAAAATGTCATTCGGGAGCCCGGAGGCATCAGACCGAAGAGGAATGTCATTCGGGAGCCCGGAGGCATCAGACCGAAGAGGAACTCCATCGAGAGCCCGGAGGCATCAGACTGATGGGAAATATCATTCGGGAACCCGGAGGTATCAAACCGAAGAGGAACTCCATCGGGGGCCCGGAGGCATCAGATCAATGGAAAATGTCATTCGGGAGCCCGGAGGCATCAGACCGAAGAGGAATGTCATTCGGGAGCCCGGAGGCATCAGACCGAAGAGGAACTCCATCGAGAGTCCGGAGGCATCAGACCGATGGGAAATATCATTCGGGAACCCGGAGGTATCAAACCGAAGATGAACTCCATCGGGGGCCCGGAGGCATCAGATCGATGGGAAAAGCTTTTTTGGATAAGACCTTGGGCCTTTATAATCTGGGCTTCAATATTCTGGACAGGACCCTGGGCCTTTATAATCTGTGTGCCAATCAAGCCCAAAGTTTTGCTTTTTCAACCCAACAAATCTGGCCCAATAGCTTGCACGGCCGTTTCGTATAACAATTTATTTTTGAATTTCGAAATCCGCGTCCAGTTAGCTAACGAAGCGTGTGCGGGAAGGAGCATTTATTACGCTGCAGTAAATACTGCGCGTGCGCCCCATCCGTCAGATCATTTCCATCTGAACTGTTGCCACGCTTGAATCAAGATAAAAGGGGTCATTTCCAACAGATCGTCTTTTTTATCAGAAGCAACTTATCACGAGAGAAAGGACGTTTGAGAGAGAATAATTTCATTCCCAGATTCAATTCCATCGTTCCTGCTTCATTGTTTCTCAATCGATCTCCTTTCTGAAATCAAGTAAGTTCTTCACCCCTTTTCTTTAATACCCCTTAATGGCTGGAAGTACCCAAGATACAAGGGCTCAAGCTTCGTCTTCCCGGGTTGAGGACGAAGTTACTGTGGCCGAAACGGGGATCCCAGAGGGACAACCATGGAAACCCGTGATAATCACCAGGATAAGGGATGTAGAGGAATACAATAGGAAGAAGTATTTTAATATCCTGTATAGAGTAGCCAACATCCCTTCTTCAATCCGGAACCAATACTTCGATTTAGCCCCCACAGAATTCTATATCCCCGAAACATATGAAATCAAGAGACCCGGGGCTGGGGAGAGAATGTACTACCAACTCGAGGGGGGATGGATTCCAATCCATAGGCAGTCACTGATCTATGGGGTCCGATTCCCTCTTCGCCCCTTCGTATTGGAGTTACTTCATACGACGGGGCTCAGCTTGAACCAACTATCCCCCAATTCTTTCATTCATATAAACAGTTTCATTGCCTTCTGTTTCTCTGAATCGACCCTCCCAGCCATAGATTTCTTTTTTCAATTCTTTTCCATTACCAATAATAAAGAAAAAGGGTTTTTCACGGTGATGAAGAACCCTGGAAGGGATACCCTTATGGAGACCCCCTCGAGTAATAAAGGGTGGCACGTGGATTGGTTTTTCATTAAGGGGCCGGACACTGAGATGGTCGGACCTTGGTCAGACCCGAACAAAGACCAGCTAAATCCGAAGAAAATCTCTCGGGCAAGGCTAGAAGAGTTCGAGGTCTTATATTCCAAGAGACCATCTGTGAAGTGGGATCGGAACCTTCTTAACGACCAAGACTGGTTGTATTCCTTCAGTTGTAAGTTCTCTGCCATGCTTGCTCCTTTATTCTGAACATTTTTTGTTATACTCATTATGTTGTTCTGATTGCCTTGCAGTTGCTGACCAAGGAAAGCATCCCGATAATGAAGCCATAATTGAAGCAGCTGGAGTCCCGAGGGTGAAGATGAGTGCCGCCGATAAGCTGAAGGCGAGCCGAAGCATGAGGGCTGCAAAGCCCAAGGACTCCACCAAGGCCGCTGCCAATCCCGAGATGGCCACGGGATCTTCTCAGGTGGGTGATATTATCAAGCCCACCGAAGGAGAGAAAACTGCTGCCAAAGACTCGGGGGCCGGCAGACCAAAAATAAAGAGGAGAAGGCTGGTTCTAACGTCAGTCCTGGAGGCAAGAACCCGGCAAACTTCTGCTCCTCAAGGAAGTTCATCCATTCCTCCCGCCGAGCGAAGTGTCGCCAGGCAGTCAGAGGAATGCCTTGCTCCCCCTCCTCAGAATAAAGGGAAAAGACCTGCTGAAGGTCAAGAGCCCCCCAGCACCCAAGGCGGGCCGATGGATCCCCCAATGCCGACCGGGGATTCAAGACCCGAGGAGGGGATCAATATGCAGGCCTTGGGTACCTCGATGATCCCGTTTGCCGAAGATGGTACCGAGAGGGCCGATCTGAAGACGCTTATGGAGATGCTGTTCTCCTGCCATGTCAAAGTAAGGATCTGCCTGTAAAATTTTCTTCTTCGAATTGGTTAACTTTCTGACTCATTCATCATTCAACCATTTCTTTTCAGGGAAATGCAATTCTCCTTAGGGTTTCTGATGAGCAGAAGGTTCTGGAGAGAAGAGCCGAGGAGAGCAGCAAAGGGCATGTTGAGGCTCTGAAGAGCCATCAGAAGACCAAAGACCAGCTGAAGGCCATACATGACTCCTTCCAGATCATGAAACAGGAGTATGAATCGGCCCGGGAGGCTCGCCTTGAGAAAGACAAAGAGATCGATCGCCTGACAGCCCGGGTGATCGATCTGGAGAAGGCGAATGTCCATGCTATGGATTTGGTGCAAGCCAAAGAGCTCATGAAGATCCAGCAGGAAAATAACAAGAACGAGCTCGAGGCCCAACTCCAAAGTCAGAAGATTCTCTTGACCCAATCGGAAAATATCATCCAACTTCAGACTGATCAGATGAAGAATCTTAAAGACAATGTTGAACTGATCGTCGAAGGCTGGGGTGCTAAAGAAGCCGATTGGTTAAGAGGACCGATTGCCTCCGCCTCCCCGAGTGTCCTGATTCCAGAGCTCAAACAGAAGGTGGTAGATGAATATAAGGCTTCGGATCAATTTCAGGTCAATATCTTATCATCTATTGTGAATGAATTCAGCGATGGGTTCGAATACGCTCGGGAGCTTGCCAAGGAGAAGGGTCATGATCCCGATTAGCTGGGAATTGTATTTCCCGAGGACTGATTTGTAAAGTTTTTGCTATATATTTTTTTTCTTGTAAACCTTTCAACATTTATGAATTGAACGATTATGACTTATCTTTTCTCATGAGTTTTATTCTATCATCTGTATGTACAACTGTTCACTTATACTGCTTCACCCCCCACTAGGCTGATCGAATGTAGATCCGATGAGGCTAACAGATTAATTTTAAAGTGTGTATCAAAACAGTAATACAAAGACCAGATGATAAAAAATATTCTCATTAATATCGAAAAGATAACATGTGATCGGCTAAAAAGATAGCCTCAAAGTTTGACTAAGTACAAAATTCTATCGGCTTCAATGATAGCCTCAAAATTTGACTAAGTACAAAATTCTAAGTTACTGATAATACCTACGAAGCCGAACAGCATGCCAAGTATTTGGAATATTTTTCCCATCCATGCCCTGAAGCTTGTAAGTTCCGGCCTTCAACACTTCGATCACTAAGTATGGTCCTTCCCATGTTGGCATCAGTTTGCCAGTTTCCCGAGGAGTTGATGCCTCGACTTGCAGAAGAACTAGATCGCCCACATTGAATGACCTTCTTTTCACATTTTTGTTGAAGTGCCGAGCAGTTCGTTGTTGATAAGCAGCCAATCTGAGGACTGCTGAATCACGTTCCTCTTCCAATAAGTCGAGGTTTAACCGAAGACCTTCGCTATTGAGGATTTCATCAAAGTTTAAGACTCTCGGAGAAGGTACTCCGATCTCAATAGGTATCAGGGCTTCAGAACCATAGGCCATCTTAAAAGGCGTCTCCCCAGTAGTAGTCCGAGGAGTTGTTCGGTAGGCCCAAAGAACATGCAAAAGCTCCTCGGGCCAGGCACCCTTCGCCTCTTCCAATCTTCTTTTAATGCCATGAAGAAGTGTCCTGTTTGTAACTTCTACTTGACCATTTGCTTGTGGATGGGCTACTGAAGTCCGACGATGCTGGATATTAAGTTCTGATAAGAACCCTTCGAAAGTTTTACCAACAAACTGAAGTTCGTTGTCAGAAACTAAGATCATCGGAATGCCGAACCGGTAGACTACTTGTTCTTTAAAGAATTGTAGACATGTATGCTCGGTGATTTTGGCAAGTGGTTTGGCTTCTACCCACTTGGTGAAATAATCGATGGCGACGATCACAAATTTCACTTGTCCCTTACCCTGTGGAAGAGGACCCAATATGTCTATTCCCCATATAGAAAAGGGGATCGGAGAGAGTATCGGAGATAACTCCTCGGGAGGTTGGTGTGGTACGGATGCAAATATCTGACACTTATGACATTTTTTGACGAAGTCTTTGGCATCTTCAAGCATTGTCGGCCAAAAATATCCTTGTCGCAAAATTTTATGGGCCAGTGCCTTTGCTCCCACATGGTCACCGCAGATACCTTCATGAACTTCCCGAAGAGCATAATTAGATTCCCTAGGGTCGAGACATCGGAGCAGTGGGGAAGAATAAGATCTTCGGTATAGATGGTCATTATGGATACAATATTTGGTGGATTTGTACTTTATTTTTCGGGCCAGAGACTTATCTTCGGGCAATTCACCAGTCAAAAGAAACTTGAAGATGGGGGTCATCCACGAATCCCCCTGTTCAATATCCATTACTGTCTGAACAAGGGTGCTCGGGTGTTGAAGATTTTCTAAGTATACTGCTCCATCTAACTCCCCTTGATCGGTGGTCGCCAATTTGGAAAGAGCATCGGCCATGGTGTTTTCCGATCTGACCATGCCTAATATCTGATATTTCGGGAAAAATGTCAACAATGACCGAACCAGATGGAGATAGGCTTGCAGATGAACTTCCCTTGCTTCATATTCCCCCAACACCTGCTTCACAACCAGTTGGGAATCGCTGTAAATTGTTAAGCTTTTTACTTCCAGACTTCGGGCCAATTTTAATCCTGCGACTAATGCTTCGTATTCGGCTATGTTGTTAGTGGCCATGAACCCAAACCGGATTGATTGCTGTACTTTGAAACCTTCCGGAAAAGTGAGGATTACCCCAGCACTGCTCCTTGTCCCGGTAGAGGATCCATTAACATATAAAATCCATGCAGCCTCCTCGGGGGTGATTGTCACTTCCTCTAACTCAGATGCTTTCTCTCTGGTATCCTCGGGGAATGAACATTCGATGATAAAATCGATGAGAGCCTGAGCTTTTATAGCCGTCCGAGGACGGAACTTAATATTAAACTGGCTTAGCTCGATAGCCCATGCTGCCAACCTTCCCGAGGATTCTGGTCTGTAAAGGACTTTCCGTAACGGCTGGTCAGTGAGAACGATAATAGTCCGCCCCTGGAAGTAATGCATCAATTTCCGACTGGAGATAACCAGTGCGTAAGCGAACTTCTCTAAATTTGGGTACCTTGTTTCAGCATCCCGAAGAGCATGGCTTACGTAATAGACTGGTTTTTGCCCTTGTGAATCTTCTCTGATCAAAGCTGACCAAACTGCCAGGGATGAGGCAGATAGATATATTTGTAGATCCTCTTCAGGCAGTGCTTTACTCAGAATCGGAGGTGAAGAGATATATCTCTTAATTTGTTCAAAAGCCTCCTGGCAATCTTCGGTCCATTGAAAAGTTTTCTGATTCTGGGCTCCCTTCAAAGTCCCGAAGAATGGGAGACATTTCTCGACTAGACGTGCCACAAACCTCCTAAGAGCTGCCAGCCTCCCAGTCAACCGTTGAATTTCTTTGAAGTTCTTCGGCGGTTGCATCTCAAGGATAGCCGATATCTTTTCGGGATTCGCCTCAATCCCTCTTCGGCTAACCATATACCCCAAAAATTTGCCTGACCCGAGGCCAAATGTGCATTTAGTTGGGTTTAGTCTCATGTTGTTCGTTCTGACATTCTCGAAGCATTCTTTTAGATCGGACAAGTGATTATCTTCCTTCATGCTCCGAACGATCATGTCATCAACATAGACTTCCAAGTTTCTCCCGATCTGGCTACTGAACACCTTGTTCATCATCCTCTGATAAGTAGCCCCTGCATTAATTAACCCGAAGGACATGACCTTGTAGGCATATATGGCTCGATGAGTGATGAAAGCCGTCTTCGGTATATCGTTTTCGAGCATGGCTATTTGATTATACCCCGAGAAAGCATCTAAGAAGCTCATTATGGTATGCCCCGAGGTAGAATCGATCAATTGGTCTATGCTCGGGAGAGGGTAGTTGTAAGACCCCGAATTTTATGAAATACAAAATTTAATTTTTCTTCATATAGATATTTTTTAAACAGTAAGTGGTTAAATCGATAAAGTTAAAAGTTAAGGATGTTATGTGCAAATTTTATTTTGTCGGATAATATTCGCTTTGTCGGGGAATATTCGTTTGGTCGGGGAATATTCGTTTGGTCCGACGGCGCCGAAATAACAAATTATTGGTGGACCCCACAACGGAATATTTGTCGGATATAGAAAACGACAGAAATAACCTTTTTAAATAAAAATAGTCAACGGAACTGTTAAAATACCGGTGATAAAAGAATAGTAGCATACGGTAGTTATTGGTATTTTCTGTAGCACTCGGTACTCTACAGTAACACACGGTATTGCATAGTGTCTCATATTTTTGGTCTGATAATTGACACCGTAACTGTTACGCATCATTTCATCGATAATTGTCACTGCATAATATTTTATATTATCAATTCAATAATTGTTGTTACACAGTATTTTGCATTATTGATTTAATAATTGTCATTACACTGTATTTTATATCATTGAGTCAATAATTGTTGTTGCACTGTTTTTAAAATTATTGAACCTAATAATTGTCACAGTAACATATGCACAGTAATTCACATTATTGAATCAATAATTGTCATTACACAGTAACGTATGCTTTATTTTACATTATTGTTATCTCTATTATGATGTTATTTAAACAGTTTTATTTCATTAATTTATTGACTTGATATCTCAGAGCTAACTATACTGTATTTATAACAATTAGTCATAATAATTGAATTGATAAAGTTATTTGTTTATAATATAAAGTTAGGTGATTATTAGGTGATATGAAATGAATGGTGTAGATTAAAGTGTGAATTATTGTTGAATAATTGAATTGATTTGTTTATAATATAAAGTTAGGTGATTATTAGGTGATATGAAATGAATGGTGTAGATTAAAGTGTGAATTATTGTTGAATAATTAAATTGATTTGTTTATAATATAAAGTTAGGTGATTATTAGGTGATATGAAATGAATGGTGTAGATTAAAGATAATATAATATTTGAAATGGATGGTGTAGATTAAAAGGTGATCTTTAAATGAATGGTTTAGATTAAATGAATGATAAGATTTTTGGCTATAAATAGAAGCCTTTAAGGATTTTTCATAAACTTCCTTACTTGTTCTTTCTTTCTCTCTCTAAATACTTCTTGTGAAAGTTCTCTCTAAGTGTGCTTAAGTCATCTTGAGTATTTGTGAAGATCTATAAGTATACGTGTATTGTTCAAGTTAATCAACCTCATTTAAATCAATATCCAGTCACGTGTTACGGTAAGGGATACCATCTTTTTCATCTTCCATTATTCAAACGTACTATGGTAAGGGATTATCATTATTTGATTCTCGATAATAATATTGTTTCTTCCTTACTCATAAGACGTGCCTTTTATTTCCATGTATTAAATTGTGGGAATAACCTTACGGAGCGGATTGCCGCCTGTTGGTGAATAACCTTTCGTATTCATTCATTATTAATCTCTGAGAATAACCTTACGGAGCGGATTGCCGCCTGTTTGGTGAATAACTCTTTGTACTCAAATTCTATTAAATTGTGGGAATAACCTTACGGAGCGGATTGCCGCCTGTTGGTGAATAACCTTTCGTATTCATTCATTATTAATCTCTGAGAATAACCTTACGGAGCGGATTGCCGCCTGTTTGGTGAATAACTCTTTGTACTCAAATTCTATTAAATTGTGGGAATAACCTTACGGAGCGGATTGCCGCCTGTTGGTGAATAACCCTTTGTATTAATTTCCTTCACCTTTTGTTAATCAAACCTGCTACGGTAAGGGATATTATTTTCTTTCATACTCCTAAATCGAAATTTATTATGGAACTATTGCTTCTATAATTCCTGAAAATATTATATGTTCCATAATAGTTGAACTTCATTATTTCAACTGAACCTTCCTATTTACGTGAACCTTTCTATTGAATTGTAACCGTTATTCTGAACTGTGGATCTTGAATATCATTTTTAAATTTCACTCCACATCATGTTGACAATTTGGACATTATTTGAATCTGTACAAAGTAAACTTCCGATACTTATTGTTATCCTATTTCTTCTGTTCATCATTTATATCATTCTAATCATCCAAAAATCAAGCTGTTGTGAATATTTGTGGCCGGGGGCACAGATGTGATATATTTGTTGAACAGATGATAGGTTAAAGGCGATATAATAGGTTAAAGGCGATACATCTGTTCGGTGTCTTTTATGGCACGTGGTGAATGTTCTCTTTGGCCCGTAGTGCAAAGATGAACTGTTGTTTGGTATGATTATGACCAAAGGCTGAATCTGGTATAATCATGACCGTTGGTGCTATATTGAATATCTTTGGCCCGTAGTACAAAGATGAACTGTTGATGTGCATGATTATGATCAGGAACTGTGAATTTGTATTATCTTGACTAATGATATTTCAGATGATAAAAGTTGATGATGTTTTTCCTAAAAAGAGAACCGAGTGGACATTATAGTCTGCATTATTCTTCTAATAGATTACTCATTCCGCTGCTATTATTGATCTGAACGTTGTTTAAGAATTTAACTGCAGTTTTTGATATAAACCTTGTAGTCTATTGTATTCTATCAAGAACTCAACTGTTGAAGACTAATGATAATTTATTCGTCATTATCTTAGTCATGATATTCTTTACTGGGCTATTTGAGCTCACCCTTTCTTTTGTTCCATTGTTTTTCAACAGGAGATGAAAACATAACAGGGTCTAGCCGGGGAATGGAGTGAGGGTCCGAGGAATAGTTATCATAGTCTTCACGTTTTGTAAAATAGTGTGACAATAATAGTGAAGACTTAGTTGTGTATTATTATACACTGTATTGTTGTACGTTGTGCTTTGTTGTAATAATTTTGTTGTAGTATTTTGACGACTCAAGTTTGGGCTGTGTGGGCCCAGATTTGGGGGCGTCACAGTTGGCATCAGAGCTTAGGGATATGGTCTTTAATGGAGATCTGGGGTAGAACTAGGAGGGGAGAGACGAATAGAATCAGTCACTAGTGTGTCCTACCTAAAATAGATTTTATTATCTAATGAGTCGATTTGAATGTAGGAACATGAAGTGATGAGTCAGTTTATTTGAACTAACATTTATTTTGTGACCACAGTTAGGTATGGCATCTGAAAATCAAGAGGTTAACTATGGAATACCCGAAGCAAATGTAGCCGAGAATCAAGAGGCCCCAAACAATCCTCCTGCCAACTCAGGAAATAATGTTCCTGATAACATGATGAACGATGGATTCTTTAGGAATTTCATGCAGTTCATACAGAATCAAGGAAGAGGAAATCCAGTCAATAATAACGGTAGAAACGCTGGCAATTTGAGGATGGTCACTGTTAAGCAATTTAAAGAATTAGGACCACCTGAATTCCATGGGAAGCCTGACCCACTCAAAGCGGAGGCATGGCTGAAGCAGACGACAAAAATACTTGATGTCTTACAATGCGCTGATGATCAGAAGGTGCCATTTGCCACTTTTATGTTACGAGGTGAGGCGAACCATTGGTGGGAAGCGGTAAAACGTATCCAACCTTCAGCACTCGAAATGTCTTGGACAGAATTCGAAGAACTGTTTAACGAGAAGTACTTCCCAGAAAGCATCCGCCATATGAAGGAAGTGGAATTCATTAAGCTGGAGCAGGGAAACATGACAGTTTCTCAATATGAAGCTAAGTTTGCTGAACTGTCTCGTTTTGCGACTCATCTAGTAGATGACGAAGCACGAATGAGTCGAATGTTCCTGAGAGGTTTGAGACTCAAAATTCGTCAACAACTTAGCTCTCATAAATTTAGTTTGTATTCAGATGTTGTAGATAGGGCTCAAAGGGTGGAGCAAACAGATGAAACATTGCAGCCAAGAGTTAATGATCAGCATAGAGAAAGGAGTGACAACAACCACAGGAACGAGAACCATCGAGGAGGTAACCAACACTTCGGTGGTAATTCCATACCAAATAACAGAAGAGGAGAATCTAGTGGGAACAATTTCAAAAGAAAGAGATTCCATAATAATTGTGGAAGGGCACCAGCACCAGTACCAACACCAGCACCGACCCCAGATTCAAGGGGAGAAGATCGACCACCAGTGAGATGCTATAGGTGTGGTCAGGAAGGTCACATCAGCCCAAACTGTACACTGCAGTCCAAAAAGTGCTACAGTTGTGGGAAAGAGGGTCATCTTGCGCGGTTCTGTCCTGCCACAAAATCAAGTCCAGCTGCAATGATGATACCAAAAGCTAGCGCGGATAAGGGAAAATCTGTAGTTCAAGGGAGAGCTTTTGTTGTGACATCCCAAATGGCGCGAAACTCGAACGAGGTGATAACCGGTAAGCTATTCATAAATTCTCGTGAAGTCTACGCTTTGTTAGATACTGGCTCTACCCATTCTTTTATCTCACCTGCATGTGCTCAGCGTTTAAACTTAACTCCTGAAAATTTGGACTTTGACTTATCAGTTGAAACCCCATTAGGAGAAATGACCATTACATCTACTGTCTATAAATCTTGCCTAGTTCAAATCAACAACCTCACATTACCTGTTGACCTTATTTCTTTGGAGATGCATGAATTTGATGTGATTTTAGGAATTGATTGGTTGACTACCCATCATGCTAAAATTGATTGTTTTCATAAGATTATTAGTTTTCATATTCCTAATCAACCTGTCATGCAAATTCAAGCAACTAAACCATTGAAATCTATAACTGTTATTTCTAGCCATAAAGCCATTCGTTTATTGAAAAACGGATGTCAAGCCTTTTTAGCTCATGTCACTGATTTGAACAAAAATACGTCAAACTTAAATGACATTGCCATTGTTAATGAGTTTCCTGACGTTTTTCCTGAAGAACTTCCTGGCTTACCCCCAAACCGTGAAATTGATTTTTATATTGATCTTGAACCTGGTACCAAGCCCATTTCCAAAGCTCCCTACCGAATGGCTCCCATTGAACTTCAAGAGTTAAAAGTCCAACTACAGGAATTGTTGGATACCGGTTTCATTCGTCCGAGTGCATCACCTTGGGGTGCTCATGTTCTATTTGTGAAGAAGAAAGACGGGAGTATGAGATTGTGCATTGACTACCGAGAATTGAACCATGTCACCATCAAGAACAGGTACCCGTTACCTCGGATTGATGACATGTTTGATCAATTGCAAGGCGCTCAACATTTCTCAAAGATTGATCTCCGTTCTGGATATCATCAGTTAAAGGTTAAAGCTGAGGACATTCCAAAGACTGCTTTCAGAACTCGTTATGGGCATTATGAGTTCTTAGTCATGCCTTTTGGACTAACTAATGCTCCTGCAGCTTTCATGGACATGATGAACCGGATATTCAAGGAACATTTGGATCATTTTGTGGTTGTCTTTATTGATGACATCCTCATATACTCCAAGAGTCGCGAGGATCATGAACAACACCTGAGATTGATACTACAAAAGCTCCGTGAAAACAAATTATATGCCAAGTTGAAGAAATGTGAGTTCTGGCTTGAGGAGGTCGCGTTTCTTGGGCATGTGATTTCTAGTCAAGGAATATCAGTCGATCCTGCGAAGATTGAAACGGTACTAAATTGGGAACAACCCAAAACAGTAACCGAAGTCCGAAGTTTTCTGGGTCTAGCTGGTTATTATCGGAGATTCGTAGAAGGATTTTCTCGAATCGCCACTCCATTAACGCAGCTTACTCGGAAAAGCACAAAATTCATATGGAGCGAGGAATGCGAGAAAAGTTTCCAAGAACTCAAGAAGAGACTGGTTTCAGCTCCTGTTCTGACCATACCATCAGGATCAGGAGAATTTGTTATCTACAGCGATGCTTCTGGCAAAGGTCTAGGCTGTGTCCTTATGCAACATGGAAAGGTTATAGCCTACGCCTCTCGACAACTCAAAGATTATGAGAAAAATTATCCTACTCATGATCTAGAGTTGGCAGCAGTCGTTTTCGCGTTGAAGATCTGGAGACACTACTTGTACGGAGAAAAAGTGGATATCTATACGGATCATAAAAGTCTCAAGTATTTCTTCACCCAGAAGGAACTCAATATGCGACAACGACGTTGGCTTGAGCTGTTAAAGGATTATGACCACACAATCCAGTATCACCCAGGAAAGGCGAACGTTGTAGCTGACGCTTTGAGCAGAAAATCTTATGCAAGTACAAGTGCA
Source organism: Hedera helix (assembly GCA_947179155.2). Taxonomy (NCBI): domain Eukaryota; kingdom Viridiplantae; phylum Streptophyta; class Magnoliopsida; order Apiales; family Araliaceae; genus Hedera; species Hedera helix. The sequence continues at coordinate 41,727,868 of OX359267.1, read as the reverse complement.
CTGCTGACAACACAAAAGTGTATTTTGTACGACTTGCAAAAGATGGAGATAGAGCTAAAGACACCAGGGACCCGCTCGAAAATTGCTCACGTGCGAGTAGAACCAACTTTAATCGATAAAATTAAAGCTGCTCAAGCTACCGATCCGGAACTGATAAACATGATAAAGAAAGTACAAGAAGGTGCCATTCCCGAAGCAAGAATCGACGAGAAAGGAATACTTCGAGTCAACTCTCGACTCTGTGTTCCTAACGATCCTGAATTAAAGCATAAAATCATGATGGAGGCACACAACACGCCGTTTGCAATCCACCCAGGAGGTACCAAGATGTATCGAGATCTTCAACATACATTTTGGTGGAACAATATGAAAAGAGAGATTGCAGAGTTTATCTCAAGGTGCCTAACTTGTCAACGTGTCAAGGCAGAGCATCAAGTTCCTAAAGGTCCATTACAATCACTTGAAGTTCCCGAATGGAAGTGGGAACACATCAATATGGACTTCGTGACGGGTCTTCCAAAAGTTTCTCAAGGCTTAGATGCAATTTGGGTGATCGTAGATAGATTGACCAAATCTGCTCATTTCTTGCCTATACGAGAAAACTTTTCACTTGAACGTCTTGCCGGTATGTACATAAATGAGATCGTGAGATTGCATGGCATGCCAGTTTCCATAGTTTCTGATCGAGATCCTAGATTCACTTCACGCTTTTGGATCAGTCTACAAAAAGCTATGGGCACTGAACTACGTTTTAGTTCTGCATACCATCCTCAAACGGACGGACAATCGGAAAGGACGATCCAGACCCTCGAAGATCTTTTGAGACTTTGTGTATTAGACTTCAAAAGAAGTTGGGATAAGTACTTGCCGTTGGTGGAATTTTCTTACAACAACAGTTACCAAGCAAGCATAGGCATGGCTCCATTCGAGGCATTGTATGGAAGGAAGTGTCGCTCTCCAATATGTTGGAATGAGGTAGGAGAAGCAAAATTGTTGGGACCCGAGTTGGTACGCTTGACGACCGAAAAGATCCAAATGATCCGACAACGAATACAGACCGCACAAGAACGACAAAAGAGTTATGCTGATCTTCATCGGAGAGACGAAAGTTTCAACGTCGGAGATCATGTATTCTTACGTGTTTCTCCATGGAAAGGGGTTACGAGATTCGGAAAGAGAGGAAAGCTTAACCCTCGATTTATTGGCCCATTTGAAATCCTAGATCGAATAGGAACCGTAGCCTACAAACTAGCCCTACCACCAAGTATGTCTCGCATCCATAACGTTTTTCACATATCTATGTTACGTAAATATGTGAAGGACCCAAACCACGTCATTGAGTTAGAAGCAGACGTTATAGCAGAGGATTTAACATACGAGGAGGTACCTGTTAAGATCCTGGATAAGAAGGAGCAGATCCTACGCTCAAAGGTTATACCTCAAGTTAAGGTTTTATGGAGGAACCAAGATACTGAGGAAATGACCTGGGAGCTAGAATCTGAGATGAAATCTAAGTATCCTTACCTCTTCGATATGTCAGGTACGTCAATTTCGGGGACGAAATTTCATAAGGATGGGAGGTTGTAAGACCCCGAATTTTATGAAATACAAAATTTAATTTTTCTTTATATAGATATTTTTTAAACAGTAAGTGGTTAAATCGATAAAGTTAAAAGTTAAGGATGTTATGTGCAAATTTTATTTTGTCGGACAATATTCGCTTTGTCGGGGAATATTCGTTTGGTCGGGGAATATTCGTTTGGTCCGACGGCGCCGAAATAACAAATTATTGGTGGACCCCACAACGGAATATTTGTCGGATATAGAAAACGACAGAAATAACCTTTTTAAATAAAAATAGTCAACGGAACTGTTAAAATACCGGTGATAAAAGAATAGTAGCATACGGTAGTTATTGGTATTTTCTGTAGCACTCGGTACTCTACAGTAACACACGGTATTGCATAGTGTCTCATATTTTTGGTCTGATAATTGACACCGTAACTGTTACGCATCATTTCATCGATAATTGTCACTGCATAATATTTTATATTATCAATTCAATAATTGTTGTTACACAGTATTTTGCATTATTGATTTAATAATTGTCATTACACTGTATTTTATATCATTGAGTCAATAATTGTTGTTGCACTGTTTTTAAAATTATTGAACCTAATAATTGTCACAGTAACATATGCACAGTAATTCACATTATTGAATCAATAATTGTCATTACACAGTAACGTATGCTTTATTTTACATTATTGTTATCTCTATTATGATGTTATTTAAACAGTTGTATTTCATTAATTTATTGACTTGATATCTAAGAGCTAACTATACTGTATTTATAACAATTAGTCATAATAATTGAATTGATAAAGTTATTTGTTTATAATATAAAGTTAGGTGATTATTAGGTGATATGAAATGAATGGTGTAGATTAAAGTGTGAATTATTGTTGAATAATTGAATTGATTTGTTTATAATATAAAGTTAGGTGATTATTAGGTGATATGAAATGAATGGTGTAGATTAAAGTGTGAATTATTGTTGAATAATTAAATTGATTTGTTTATAATATAAAGTTAGGTGATTATTAGGTGATATGAAATGAATGGTGTAGATTAAAGATAATATAATATTTGAAATGGATGGTGTAGATTAAAAGGTGATCTTTAAATGAATGGTTTAGATTAAATGAATGATAAGATTTTTGGCTATAAATAGAAGCCTTAACTTAAGGATTTTTCATAAACTTCCTTACTTGTTCTTTCTTTCTCTCTCTAAATACTTCTTGTGAAAGTTCTCTCTAAGTGTGCTTAAGTCATCTTGAGTATTTGTGAAGATCTATAAGTATACGTGTATTGTTCAAGTTAATCAACCTCATTTAAATCAATATCCAGTCACGTGTTACGGTAAGGGATACCATCTTTTTCATCTTCCATTATTCAAACGTACTATGGTAAGGGATTATCATTATTTGATTCTCGATAATAATATTGTTTCTTCCTTACTCATAAGACGTGCCTTTTATTTCCATGTATTAAATTGTGGGAATAACCTTACGGAGCGGATTGCCGCCTGTTGGTGAATAACCTTTCGTATTCATTCATTATTAATCTCTGAGAATAACCTTACGGAGCGGATTGCCGCCTGTTTGGTGAATAACTCTTTGTACTCAAATTCTATTAAATTGTGGGAATAACCTTACGGAGCGGATTGCCGCCTGTTGGTGAATAACCTTTCGTATTCATTCATTATTAATCTCTGAGAATAACCTTACGGAGCGGATTGCCGCCTGTTTGGTGAATAACTCTTTGTACTCAAATTCTATTAAATTGTGGGAATAACCTTACGGAGCGGATTGCCGCCTGTTGGTGAATAACCCTTTGTATTAATTTTCTTCACCTTTTGTTAATCAAACCTGCTACGGTAAGGGATATTATTTTCTTTCATACTCCTAAATCGAAATTTATTATGGAACTATTGCTTCTATAATTCCTGAAAATATTATATGTTCCATAATAGTTGAACTTCATTATTTCAACTGAACCTTCCTATTTACGTGAACCTTTCTATTGAATTGTAACCGTTATTCTGAACTGTGGATCTTGAATATCATTTTTAAATTTCACTCCACATCATGTTGACAATTTGGACATTATTTGAATCTGTACAAAGTAAACTTCCGATACTTATTGTTATCCTATTTCTTCTGTTCATCATTTATATCATTCTAATCATCCAAAAATCAAGCTGTTGTGAATATCTGTGGCCGGGGGCACAGATGTGATATATTTGTTGAACAGATGATAGGTTAAAGGCGATATAATAGGTTAAAGGCGATACATCTGTTCGGTGTCTTTTATGGCACGTGGTGAATGTTCTCTTTGGCCCGTAGTGCAAAGATGAACTGTTGTTTGGTATGATTATGACCAAAGGCTGAATCTGGTATAATCATGACCGTTGGTGCTATATTGAATATCTTTGGCCCGTAGTACAAAGATGAACTGTTGATGTGCATGATTATGATCAGGAACTGTGAATTTGTATTATCTTGACTAATTATATTTCAGATGATAAAAGTTGATGTTGTTTTTCCTAAAAAGAGAACCGAGTGGACATTATAGTCTGCATTATTCTTCTAATAGATTACTCATTCCGCTGCTATTATTGATCTGAACGTTGTTTAAGAATTTAACTGCAGTTTTTGATATAAACCTTGTAGTCTATTGTATTCTATCAAGAACTCAACTGTTGAAGACTAATGATAATTTATTCGTCATTATCTTAGTCATGATATTCTTTACTGGGCTATTTGAGCTCACCCTTTCTATTGTTCCATTGTTTTTCAACAGGAGATGAAAACATAACAGGGTCTAGCCGGGGAATGGAGTGAGGGTCCGAGGAATAGTTATCATAGTCTTCACGTTTTGTAAAATAGTGTGGCAATAATAGTGAAGACTTAGTTGTGTATTATTATACACTGTATTGTTGTACGTTGTGCTTTGTTGTAATAATTTTGTTGTAGTATTTTGACGACTCAAGTTTGGGCTGTGTGGGCCCAGATTTGGGGGCGTCACAGTAGTAGTCTTTCGGACATGCTTTGTTGAGATCTGTGTAATCCACGCACATCCTCCACTTCTCATTATGTTTTTTGACCAACACCACATTGGCAAGCCATTCTGGGTAATTGATTTCAAAGATGAAGTCAGCAACCAAGAGTTTATCAATTTCATTATCAATTACCTGTTGCCTCTCGGGAGCTATGTTCCTCCGTTTTTGCTTTACGGGTTTGGAGTTTGGGTTAACGCTCAGCTGATGTACGACCACAGTTTTGTCAATGCCAGGCACATCGGCTGGGACCCATGCAAAGATGTCGGCATATTCCCGAAGAAGCGCGACCAACCGAGTTTTTGTTTCATCTTGAAGGTTTGTGCCAATCTGTACAGTTTTCTGATCGTCATTTTGAAACAATGGCACCTCAACCGTATCTTCGGCTGGTGTTGCTAATGGTTCAGTACATCCCTCAGTGAAAGGTTCAAGCTCGATCTTCATTGTAGCTTTCTGTTTGCTATCACTGGTAGAGGATGTCTGTATGGTTTGCAAATAACATCTTCGGGATAGATCCTGATCTCCTACAGATTCCCCGATCCCATTTTTGGTTGGAAATTTCATTTTTAAATGTGGGATGGAGGTAATTGCTTTCAATGCCGATAGAGTGGTTCTTCCCAAGATGGCATTGTAGTTGTTTTCCACTTGGACGACATAGAAGCGAACCATGATGGAAGCTTGTTTCGGGGCAGTCCCGAAGATCACAGACAACTCGATCGTCCCCGCTATACGAACTGGGTTATTCCCGAACCCATATAAAGGGGACTCGTTGCAGATCTCCAGCTTCCTTCCCCCCAAGTCCAGCCGATTGTATGCTTGGCTATAGAGTACGTCGACTGAACTCCCATTATCCACAAGCATCCTCTTCGTATCCATAGTTCCAACCTGAGCGGTTATGACCAGTGCATCCTGATGGGGAGTAACCATCCCTGATGGGTAATCATCATCGGAGAAAGTGATGGGGTCGGTTTTGGTGTTCTGTGGTTTCCCAGACACTTGATGGACTTCTCTGCCGAAAGCTTTTCTCTTGCGGTTGGACAGAGCGGAGATTGATCCTCCGGAGATAACGTCAACCACACCTCTTGCTTCAGTAATGGGTGGAGGTGGCTCGAGGCGATCAAACGCCGATGGTCGGTAGGAATCGGCGACATAACAGTCCAGGTTGCCACTCCGTACCTGTTTCTCGAGGAAGTCTTTGAGATGGTAGCACTCCTCAGTATCATGCCCTTTGTCTTCATGGTAAGTGCAGTACCGATCTCCTTCCTTTTGTCTTGCAAAAACCCGAATCTTCGGGGGCTTCTCATAGAAGGGTTTATTTTTTGTCGCCTTTACAATATTGCTCTTGCTGGTGTTCAGGGGTGTATAATCCTTGTCGGCACCTCTTCGATCCCTCAGGGGATCGTTCTTCTGTTGTCGATCCTTGTTGGAATCTCTTCGTTCATTCCCCTTTTTACCATTGCCGTTGGATTTCTTTTCGGCACTAACACCTCCGGGATCTCTCTGGTGAAAATCACCGGTGTTTTTCGAGGATCCCCGAAGATTGGCGAGAGCCTCTTCCAACTCTACAAACTTGTCCACCTTCTCATAAGTCTCCGATAAAGTCTCGGGAGACTTTGAGATAAGCTCCTCAATTAACCTGCTGGATTTATCAACATTTAAACCCATGGTTAAGAACTGGATTACCTGCTTCGGGTCAATCCCGTTGATTTCTGACACAGCCTCTCTGAATCTTTTGACATACTGCCGAAGAGTTTCATTCGGCCTCTGTTTTACTTGTAGGAGGGATGTCATCATTCGGGCTCGTCGCTTGTTGCTCCCGAAGCGGTTGTGGAATTGTTCTTGTAGCTCCTCCCATGATTTGATTGATCCGGAGGGAAGGGAAATGACCCATTCTCTGGCAGTTTTCTTCAGAGTGGATAAAAACAAGTGGCACATCGCCACTACATCGTGACCATGAAAGTGCATGGCGTGCTCGAAGGAATAAGTATGATCATGGGGATCTCCCGTCCCGTCGTACATCTCCAAAGTAGGGACTTTTCGGAATCGGTCGATCTTGGCTTCTTCCAGATCCTTCGAGAATGGTGAGAATCGGGCCTTTTTAGACCCATAATATTTATCCGAAGCCTTGTTGAGGGAAGATTCGCCAGTGTGGCTCGCATGACTATGTCGGTCTTCCCGATCTTTTCTCATCGGCGATCTGACTCGTTTTCTCAAATCTGCTGTCCAAATCGACTTGGACCGAGCCGGTTCCTTCCCGCGGTTTCGGTTTCCTTCCCCTCGGAGTTCAGTATGACTATCATCCCGTCTGGTATAGCGGGTTGAGCGGGAGGCCGAGCCTCTCTGGCTCAAAAGTTCATTACCCGCCTCAGTTAACTCCTCATACTGTTTATCAAGCTCCTTCTGCTGGAGGTCCAGAGCCTTTTTCCTGTCGAGGATTATCTGGAGGCGGCGGTCTTTATCTGCCGCCGTCTCCTGATGAGACCGAGGGGGAGGTGGTCGCCGTGGATGACTATACGACTGCGATGTTTCCATGTTAATGACAGTTGATGGAAATTTTACTCGCCCTCCTTCTAGCGCCAATGTTGACGCCTGATTCTGTCGGGCAGTCCTGCTGGCCGTCCGGTGAGTATACCTGCACAAAAGTCCGAACGGCTTGGGCCGTTAGTGGACTCCTCCGGTGTGAGTGTTAGTGAAGGTATATGAATGGTCAACAATGGAGGTCTGAGTATCTAGTATTACCAAAATGTGCGTTACCCTTCTCTTCATTATCAACTGGGAATTTATACTATGTACCTGAATAACAGTCACCTGTGTAACGGTTCTGTCCATTATGCTAGGTAGTTATGATGTATGTCCGTTTCGTCCTTCACCCACGTGCTGTAAGCCCACTAGGAAGATTACCAGGCTGACGGTATACTGGGCCTGGCCCAGTGTGAGTTCCTGGATCAGGCCTGGTTAAATATTCATCCTAACACACTGTATTATGAAAACGACTTATCTATATGAAAGGATTAAGGGAGGTGAGATGCACAGTCTAAAAACAATTATTTCATTAATGATATTTTTGTGATTTCATTATTTCATTTGTCTAAGTCAAAACTATGTCGCTTTAGAGGCATTGAACATGTTTGCAGCCTCTCTCCGTCCGTCTGTTATTACAATTCGAAATTGATAATATGGAGTAAATATCGAAAATAGTTGACAATTTTCTTTTCTTTTTCTTAATATAGAAAAACATCTCAAATGCTTAATTGTAGTAAACAACAATCTGAGATGTGGAAAAAGATATATATATATATATATATATATATATATATATATATATATATATATATATATATATATATATATATATATATATATTTGTTGTTAATAAAGAAATCAATTAATGTATAAATAACAAAAATGGACATAGTTTTTATCACATGGATAGAGAAGAAGTAGTATATAGAAAATAGGAGTAATAAAATCCCACTTGGAGGCACGAGCAAGGTATGGTTGGTTGCTAATAAACAGTGGAAGTTGCGATATTAGTGGATGAATAAATATAAGTGCACAAAATTCAAATATTATATTTATTTTAATTATTAAAAAATAGAATATTGCATTCAAATCCGTGTGATGTTCTATTTTTTAATAATTAAGATAAATATAATGTTTAATTTTATATTTAAATGTTGTGTATGTAAATTTGTCTTTAGCAAACGCTTGTACGGATTATCCCTCGGGTATATATAGGTGACGTGCTAGTCAAGTTATTTAATGCATGATGCATGTGAAGGACTGTAAGTCGTTGAAGTAGTACTCAATGTCTGAGGAGGGTGAAGTTGTCCAAATAATAGAATGATGCTGAATAATGGTTGCAGATGAACACAAATACCAGTCCAAATTAACACAAAGTAGATATTACTTATTAAAACTGTGATTTTTTTAATTAAAAAAAATCAATTAAGAAAATATAAAATTAGCCGGTGGAAATATGCTTAATGGTATATGCAGCGCAGCCCGAATATAATATACATCAAAACCACTACTGACGTATGGAAGAAGGGCTCCTTTCATATCCTCCAAAGTCAAAATGGTGGTGAGATTTTTCTTTCGTTTTCTTTTTTAGGGGAACTTATTTGTCTTCATATACATAAAAAGAAGACCGGGTAATCGACACAATTAAGTTTGTAATACTCTCTCGTTCTATTTTATATATTTTTGAAGTAAATTTATGACATTCAAATTCATTTGAAATTTAATTAATACAATCATAATTATTTTAACTTGATTAAAATATTATTGATTACAGAATTTATTATATATATATATTATATTCTTTGAAAGGAAAAAATATAAAATAAAATTATTTGATACATAAAAAATAAAAGAAGTTAATCTTCGCAACTTAGGAAAAGAGTCCGGAGTATAATGATCCGTAACCAATGATTAGAGAGGGGCATAAGTAAATAAATAAAGATGATGAAGTAACGTGAAAAAGACTCGTAACATGCAAAAGTTGACAAGTCTGCAGGTACTAGTTAGTAATTAAGAATAATTAGCTAGTAGACCAAACTACACATTAGACACGCCGCTTTTAACGCGACCTAATGGAAATGATAATTGTTGGAGTGGAGGAGTAGTGGAGTGGAGTTATCATGTGATTTTGGTGCCCAATTTATGCCACAATTGCCGCATCTTATTAGTCATACCCTACAACTCCACATTCCTCCCTATAAATAAACCCTATAATTCTTCTCATCTTCCAAACAATTATTCGACTTGAGTAATTAGTACCTCACTCACTCCAGTTCATTGATCGAGAGAGATGGCGGTAGGGCGTCCGTACACCAGCCTCTTGTTGATTTTGTCACTTCTCTTCTTGATTACTACATTCTCCACCGTTGAGGTACCTTCACAAATAAGCCTCCTGCATTTTCTTTCGTTTATTATTTTGTTATCTTGGTACTCAATTTCTTTCTCTCCTCTGTTTTACAGGGTTACAACAGGCTCCGTCCCAAAGGTATAACTTCCTACCTGCCATATATATATATATACACAATTATATGATAATAACTATAGTTTTGACATTATCAACCGTCTTTGTATATATTTAATTAAATGCTTTAAAATTTTTCAAGATTAACAATTTTAGGCGCAGTCTTGTTGGGACTAGATCGCTTTGATTTGCTCACCAGCTAGCAAGAGCAACTTTTGGTCTTTTAACTATATACGGCTTAAACTTATAACTAAATCAGGAGCACTGCTATTTCCACTGGAAAATGTGCATCAATTGTGAACTTTTTTTAAATAAAAATACAACTCTTTCTATAAAAAATTAGATTCTCGGTGCACATTTGGATGGACATATTATTTTTGTAGAATCAGACCATGTTGTTGATATATATATATATACTATGTTGTAAATATGTTTGTACAGATTGCAAACCAAGATGTACATACCGGTGCTCAGCAACATCGCACAAGAAGCCATGCATGTTCTTCTGCCAAAAGTGCTGCGCCAAATGCCTCTGCGTCCCTCGGGGCACTTACGGCAACAAACAGACATGCCCTTGCTACAACAACTGGAAGACTCAACAAGGCGGTCCCAAATGTCCTTAACTCTATACACCCATCCCCACCCATTTGGTCGCATTTATCTGTTTTTCTTTACCTTCTTAATAATTTATATCCTCCACGGCCATTTGTATCATAGAGGTGGTAAGTTTACCAGATTAAATCAGTGCTTTTTATACTGATTAACAAGCAAATTAAAGGTTGTAGTTTGTATTGTGGAGTACGTATTTCTTAGCTTAGTTAATTGCAATGTACTGATGATTTTCTTGAATTGAGAAGGCAGTATTATTACCTTATTTGAACAACAAAGTACTTTTGTTGAATTATGTCTATTATATATTATGAGTATTAGGAGGAAGTCACCAAATATAACAAAAGATAGCTCAATATAAGTCGTAATCTTCAATGCCGCAGACCATAAGAATATGGATAGCAGTTAAATTAGACAGATTTTATCTGATTAGCTAATAGTAATTGACTAGCTATATACCACCATAACAATGAAGTTTGAGGAGGCTTGTAAAACGAAAGCATGCAGGGAACTCTGGTTTTATTACATGAAATCAAGCACTTTTCCCCCAAGTGAATGTGCTGAGCTATACAGGCTTCAGTGCGGTCGGCTAACTTCTAGACTGGAATTGCTTTGAATTTGACGTATAATATGTGAAAAATTACTACTCTTTTCTTTTGGTTTCACCGAAAAAATAATAATAATAATCTCATTTATAAATATAAAATAGTTCCATTTTTACTTCTAAATCTATTGATATTTTTTAATAAACGTTAAATTACTAAAATTAAATATTAAATTTTGAAAATGGGCTAGTGAATACTAAAATTACTTTTGAAATAAAAATATTAAAAAATATAAATATAAATTGTATCTTTGATCATTCTTCAACACAAATATCGAAGAATAAACTGTTAGAAATCATTTCACTCTTAATTCTAAACAGATTTACCAAGAAATATACTAAAAATAGATATCCTATTCGTATAAAAAATAGTTTCGAGAAAACAAGATCTCAAAAGAAAAGAGAAAAAAAATCTCACGCAACTTGAGGAAAAAGTAAAGTCTTAAAACCACAACGAACAAGATGAACAAAAATAAGAAAGAGATTTGGAATGGGTCTTTCTAGAAAGGAGAAAAACCCTCTCGATTCTTTAAAAATATATATATATATATTAGAAACTAGAGTTTTTGGCTAGAGAAAAAAAAATAACTATATATTTTGACATAAAAAAATTTAATAACAAATTATCTCACCCAGACTAGGCCCTCCTCCCTCCGAATTGACTGACTTCATTATAATCCCATCCGACAAACATCGCGTGAATTTTCGGTGGTGGGAGCCTTAAACTTACATAATGGCTTCCATACAATTCGAATATCTCTCTAAAGAGACATTTGTCTTTTGCTTAAAAAATAAAATAAAAACTCCTCCAGCACCCACTCACTTTCTCTCTCCAAATTAATAATTACTTTTTTTTCTTTCTTCCATTACTTTCACTTTCTCATTCTAAAATATTTACTCACTTATTTCACTCCCTGTTTTTATTCATTTTTTTCTTTTATTCTTTTTCAGAGTTCTCTCTAACTAATTAATTATACTTTCCTTGCTCCACAAGCAAGTCTTAGTTAAAGATTTAACACATTTTAATAATATAATTCATTTCATGTTCGTCTTTAAATTATTGAGTATTTAGTTTAATAACGACTATTTGACAGTGAAATTCCGATATTAAATTTCTAGAAGTCGGGTCAATTGTACTCCTGTAACAAATGACGTCTTTAGATTATCAAGTATTTAGTTTAATAATGACTGTTTGATAGTGAAATTATGATAGTAAATTTCTAGAAGTTGCCCTTTAAGCCCAATCCAATAGAACGCGTCGTAGAGGGAATAATATATAGTAGTCTTACGAGTTGCAATTGAAGAAAGAGTTTAAGCCCAATCCAATAGAACGATAAGATTTAGTAAAAAACCGAATCCCGTCATCAAGTTTATGGATGTTAGGGGCAATAGCCCATATCATATATCGGCCTAAAAATTCACATATAGCTTTAGCACATATCATATATCGGCGTAATAAATTACAATTCAAAAAATAACAAAGCTCTAAAGCCCATACGCTTCCAGGAGTTGAACTCGGATTCTTTGTTTAATTGGGAAAGAGTTGCCAGAGCTGGATTAATCTTACAAGACGTGAATTTATTTTATATAAATATTTCTGGTAGCATGTAATTTTCCCCTCCACCATAATAAAGTTATATTTCTTCTATTTCAGAATATAATATTAATATTAATTTTTTGAAATTATTTTGAGTTTTTTTATTTAAAATTCAAGATTCAAATATATATATATATATATATATATATATTTTTTTTTTAATTTTAGACAATATAATTATAAAAGTTATTAACTATGTAGTGCTACTATATTTCTAATACTTTCTCTGTTTTAAATTATAAGATTAATATTGACTTTCTAAAAGTTAATTTAAAATATTTTTGAATTTAAAATTGATATGATTTATTTAAGTTTTTAATTTTTTATTATTTATAATTAGAAGTACTTTTTATATAGTTTGTAATATTCATAATTGTAATCACATAAACTAAATGAATTCATGTTAATTTTGATTTTGAAATTGATTTTTAAAAAGTCAATATTGAACTTATAATTTAGAACAAATGAAGTATTTATTATTTTCTAAAATATGATGAACCATATCATGTTTGAATTCGAAAATATCAATTTTGATTATAAATCTAATATATAGAGGAGTTGAGAAAAGAACATAAATTCTCTTAAAATTTTAAGAATATATATAAAAAAATAACAAATAAATACACTGAAAAAATATTAACCTTCAACATTTGCATCAAGATCATTGAATAACACAAGCAAATCTAATACTCATTTGATAAAACTATAGTTACTAAAAAGCTTGATCATATTCAAGGGTGTCATTGACATAAAGTAAAAAAATAAAAATAAAAAATAAAAAATTACCCTTTTAAATTTAACAGACTCTTACATAATTGTCTAGTAGAACAAGATGGAGCAAAAGAAAGAATATTTGGAGTGTAAATATCAGCTCCTTAACAGGACTGAAAACCTCATAATGGGACAAAAGCTCACCTCCCATCCTTTACATTCCCTTATCCACTTTACCTGGTTCTGGTTCTGGTTCTGGTTCTCTCAGTTTCATTTTGTGAAGTACTGAATTACCATAACACGAATCTGGTTTTTTTGAAGCAAATTCTTTTAGCCACAAAAATATAACAAGGGTACAATTCATCGAACCCGACTTGTAATAATTATATCTTCTTCCATGTAAAGCCCAATCCAGCCCATAAAAGCTTCCTATTTCTTCTTGTAGTTAGTTGGTGTTGGCAAATAAGGGGCCACAAGCTGAGCTTGTGGTTAGAATTTCTTCCAATTTTCATGGTCCCATTTTTTGTACTATTTAAAAGCACATGCTTCCGTTCTTTCTTGATCTTTCTCCCACCCTCTCTCAAAAAAGAGGTCAGTGTTCCTTAACTACTACATTTTCTCTCAGTGACTTTTCTCTATATATGTATGATGATCTGTTATCTTGGATTCTTGAATTATTAATTCTTCTTATAATTGTTAGTGTTTCGAGCTTATTTTAGTTAGTTCAACTAACTATTCATGTGCTTATGTGTTGATTATGTTGTAAAAATAACTTTAACAATTACACTTAAGATGGGTTCTAAGTCTCTAAAGTGGCTGATCTGAATTGTGGTCTGTCATAGTACATAGTTTTTGTGCTGCTTCCATCTGACAGATAAACATGTAAATCTATTGTAGTCCCGTTATTTTGATGGATTACTGAAAACAAATTTGTCTTTTAATTATGGATGCTAAATTTTTAGTTAATGGGCAGGAGAAGATGAAGGTTGTGAACAAAACTTAGAAGGAGAAAAAAATACTAACTTTAAGGATATATTTTTGTTTAATGTTTACCCCTCATAGTTTTTAAAGTTATTTGATTTGTAGTGATGACATGATAAGGGAGTTGTGATTATAAACTTGTGGTGATGGTGTAATTTTATACTACGATCAAAAGAAATGGGACATTTTTTTACTTTTTTATTTGACAAATGGGACTTTTGTGAAACATACAGAGGGAGTATAAATTTGGAGAAATGATTTAGAAATATGGATAGAACACGGATAGGAAGGTCATATAGTTTGTGAGCTATATTGTCTGAAAAGTATTAGGGTCTGTTCATAGCAATATCCAAGTTTCAGGAATATGAATGGTGAACTGGAGAACTTTATTGGCAGAATGGCAGTAGTTATGGCAGACTGTAAGAATGTGCTGGAATTAAAATATTATCTGTGCTCTCGGTGATGTTATGGTTTTTGAAGCATTACTTTGATATAATCGGTGGTCAAGGTAAAAACTTACTTAAATATAATTAGATGTACTGTCTGTTTGGGACATTCCATGAAGGAAGAGTTGGACTCTCAAATTGGATGGATTGAACTTAGATATAATGAGATTTACAACATTAATTTTAAAGAGGACTGTCCCTTGCATTGCTGGATTTTTGTGGTGATTTTCTTATATTGATGATGATTTAATTGTGAAGGACTCCTATATGACAAAATTCAGTTGTAACTCGTAAGTTTGCATGGATACAAGATAACTTTTGTTGAACTCTGAATGTTTTAAACTATGAAAGGAGCATATGTATTCCAGTCCATAGAGCATGCTCCATAGGAAACTTCCACATTGTTACAGTTCCAATAACAAAACAATTATAACTTAAGCAGTATTCATTACTCAAAGTATTTAATATCTCCGGTGCATCACTATAATGTTTTTTTGATAAGTTTGCCATGAGATTTTATTTTTTATTAAAAACAAAATCTTCAACTCCTAATGTCATGTGCATTGTTCAACTTTCAGCTTCAGCAAGAGAAATGCTAGGTTGATATATTTGCCTCCTATTTTGATTTTTACCTAGGACTTGCTGCGAGCAAGTTCATAACAAAGTATGGCTAAATCACATGGAATCATCTATTCATCATCGCCGCAGCACCCTGGATTGTATGGTACAAATCCAGGAGTTGAACTGAGGAAACAGATTAAAGTGCCTCTCTCAATGTTTAAAATGAATATTTCTAATAAGGGGCTGTGGCACATATTTGGAAAACTAAGTAGTTCTGTTACATTGCGGAGATCTTCTTCATTATGCCGGTCTACAGAAACGCATAGTCCGGAAACAAAAGAACGTGTTAGACACTTCGGTGATTGTTCAGGTATATCAAGGTATGGGTAGTTGATGGTAATGACACTCCATTAGTTACGATTTAGTGGACATGTAAACAAGTATCTATAACTTGTCAAGTGATTTTGATCTTTTCTGATCAATCAATACTCTTCTATGGCTTTCACTTTTCAGAAGTTTTACTAAGATCTTTTCCCCTTACCAGCTTGTGTACTTAAGCTGATAAGCTCTAGTGATTTTTTATTTTTTTGACTGGGGGCATTCCCACAAGAATCTTCATTCTCAATTTGCAAAGTATAGTTTTCCAATGAAGTTTCTCTAGTTAAAACTGACCTTCCATGGGTTGAATATATCGTGGATTGTTTCTATACCTATTGAAATTAGTCAAGTGACGATGCTTGCCCGTGTATATTAAAATTACACAAACAGCTTTTTCAGTCTTAGATAGTTTTTATTCTTAGCATTTGTTATCTTTGTGAAAGTAGCGGTTCCCCTGTTTGTAAGTATTAAGAAATTATATTCAATCTAAGGAACTTTGAACACTAGTCAAAAAAAAAAAGGACCCTTAAACAGACTCAACTTTGAATTTTGGAAAACCTTCCATTACATTATACCAGATGTACATAACTTCTGCAGGCTTCTAAACTGTAACATGAGTAGAGATGGAACTCAGAATAGCTAGCCCTTTAGTAACTCCTCCTTTGTCACCTGTAGCAACAGTACTTTTAATAGACAGCTACTTAAATTCACTGAGCACTCTTTTTCTCAGGTTCACATCACCATTCATCTACCATATTAAGGTTGTTTGCTACCTATTTTCCAGCTAAAATAATATTAATAGCTTTTTTTTATACCTCTCCAGTTGTTTATTTTATTGTAGCTTGAATAGTATTACACGGTGCACTTATGCTTTTTTTCCAACTATTGCTGTAATCTTACAATACTAACATTAGCATATTTGACACGCTTAAACTTTGGGGTAATGATATCTTGTGTTCTTGTATCAGAGGGGAAGATGAAGATGAGTATCCTGTCATGCAAGGGAGAATTATTCACTCAAATCAGGGTTTAGCTGAAGCTATAAAATTCGTTTACAATGACGCAAAATATGTCAATGAAAGGGCTCGAAATGACATTGTCTTGCTTTCCCGGTAAGACTCATTAACCTGCTGTATATTCATAAGCATGCACTGAACTGAGCTTGCAGTTGTGATCCTCTTTTTCAGCTACAGACTTTATGAGCTAGATTTTAGGATCATCACTGTCAAAATGGAATGTTTTCAAACAAGATTAATTTACAAAACTTTCCATGAACTGTGAGTTCTTCAGAATTCTTATTGCCAGTGCTAAATTTATTTCAACAGTGGTTTAATGAGGTTGGATGCTCGTGTACGCCAAGACGTTGGTATCCTTAGTTCAGAGTTTCTAAAGCTTGATGGTAAATATTTTGTACCTTGTGTGTTTTTAGCTGTTATAGAATGTCTTTCAGACAAAGTGTGATCTGCTAATGCTAACAGATTATTAAGTTTCGATATCTTCTAAACCAAATTGTCAGTTTTTTTACTAAAAAGCATTTAGAATTTCACCTTTTCGGTTAATTGTGCATGTTTCTGAAATGATAGACCAATTTATATGATTCAATAGAAAAAGAAATTTGTTAATTTTACTTTAGTAAGACTATTTTTATTATTTGCTTTCTTTTTACCTCACAATTTAGTTTTCCTTTCTTTCTTTTTTAAATGAATTATCTAGAGTACAGATCTCATGCAGTTCAACTAAATAAAGAAATCACTATACTCCCTTGCATAATAATATCAATGCTATGAAGGTTCATCTTATCAAATATGTTTTGCATATTTAGCTCGGGCTAGAGAGGATACTGAGAAAATTGACAATGATGTGAAGAGAAGAGCGGAACATCTTCATCACATTGCCATTGTATGTAATTCCATTTAATCAACAATTACTTTTATTTTTGGCAAATCGTAATGCCACAATCCTTTATGGGTGATATTGTTAAATAATTTTTACCTTTCTCAGATTTTGAAAAACAAAGCTCAATCTAGATTGAAAAGGGCTGCAGACAAACACTGGAGTGATGGAGCCTTAGAGGTGAATTTGTTTTTTTGTGACAATCTTTGTCAATAGCCTCACTTAAATTGTGATTTTCTGTTAACTTTTTCTCAAAAATTCATAAAATTACTTTTGTTAGATCCTTTATTATAAAGTAGTATTATAGTATTCAATAACATCTCTACTCTTAAAAAGAAATTCGTGACATCTCTTTGTTTTCCTTCCAAATTGTATGATACAATCAGAATAACTGGTTTTTTCCCTTATTGATGGAATAGCATCCATTCTTAAGGTATTGATAACAGTATTTCAGTTCTCTGAAATGAGGGCTGATTGATATTGAGATATTTTTTTTGGTAAATTGTCATCTTCATTTCCACATCTTCTGATGATCAGTAAATAGACCATACAAATATTTCTGGTCTTTTTCTCCTAGAATCTCCATTCATCAGATTTTATTAGGAGAGATCAGAGTTGGATTACAATAGGAGCAAAGCACAGTTTGACCACAATCCCAGAGGAAGGATTGGAGTCCTGGAAGGGCCACCTTTGGCGCTCTAATTTTTCCCTCATTAAATGGGTCCTCATCTGCAGTTGCATGAACCATCTACAATGGCTTAGTTGCATCTACCATATCAGACCTACATAATATAAAAGATAACTTTCTGACCAGGACAAATTGGAACTTAACAACCTTTTCTTGCTCATTCTCAGGCTGATTTGAGGCGTGCTGATTTCATTGCCAAGCAGCGTGCAACTGAAGATTCCCTAATGGCTTTGGAGGTATGATTATTATGTCATAGTGCTACATTTTCATGACAAAGCAAGATACCTTTTCTCTCAACGTGTAATGATCCGTTATCTTCTTATCATTTCCTCACTTTCCATATGTGAACAATTGCATTCTTATTAGGGTTCATATTTTGTTTCTCGTGGCTTCACAGTTTATAAAAAACATCCATGATATGATGGTGAGCAAAATGTACAAGTTGTAAGTTCCTCTGCTGATTGCACAATTTCTTTTAATTAAAAGAAAAAAATAAATAAATGGAGCTTGCATGGATGTTACTCCGGTCTAGAAATGCTTGATTTTCTTTTCTTACTAATGTTCAGACCTCTTCATAGGAAGAAAGGTTCCTTATCTGCTAATGAGATGGCAGGCTGTATAATACTTGAGAAAAATGGGATAAGTCTTGACTTCTTCCCTGGGGAGGTGTCTGCTGATCGCATAACTGCTATTCAGGTCCTTCCGGAAACCTCTCACGGTTGAGCTCACATTAATTTCACAGATCTTGAAAGAAATAACATGTTTAATGATGTTCAGGAAGCTTATTGGAGTGTAGCATCTACACTTTCTGAAGCTGATGGAATCGACTACTCTGATCCAGAAGAGGTTTGAATTAAAGGAATGCATATTTTAGAAATCAGTAGAACCGCTGATGTAGTTACAGCTGCTAGGCTTGTTCATTTACATATTATATTCTGTTTGAGCAGCTGGAGTTGTTGGTTGCAACACTTATCGATCTTGATGCCATGGATGGTAAAAGCAGTGTATCATTACTGGCAGAATGTTCAAGTTCTCCTGATGTCAATACTAGGTAATTCTTCTTGCAAAGCTCTTCATTATAAAACAGCTATTTGTGTTTAAGAGCACTATGAAATGTGATATTAGCATGGTTTTCAACTATACTTATCTTTAAAAAAAATGTACTTGGCACGGTTTAACTTGAACAAACTACTTACTTTTAACTAAGAGCGGTTTCAGTTAGATTTACGTTTGACATATCATTTACAATTATATAATCAGTGACGGTCAATCATATCTAGATGGTGGTATTCAGCTACAAGAGTACTATGATATTTACCCTTCTGCTAAAAAGTAAAAACATAGGCACAGAAGATAATATCTTTCTGCACTTTAAAACTATCAGAAGAATTTGTACGGTATTTTAATTGGTTTACTTTTAAAATATCAAATTATCCGGTTCTTTTGTAGTTTTCCTTGGATAGTACTAGAACCCTAACAACATAGTGGCCACATTTCAAATACATAAATTGTTACAAGGCTAATGACCTATTTCCAGAGAGGGTTAGCATTAAGTCCAAAAATCCATAGCTGGATGTATCTGAAGGTGAAGTAATAGTTCTTCGAGCTTTCTCATTAATTTCAGTAATCAATATTTTTCACCCTGGTCGAATTATAAATCTCTTGGTATCTATCATGACCGTAATTTCTCTCTCATCGTTGGTTCTGGTTTGCAGGAAAGCATTAGCAAATGCATTAGCAGCAGCTCCATCCATGTGGACTCTTGGAAATGCCGGCATGGGAGCATTACAGGTATTTCATTTTCTTGAAGACTTAGGATTCTTGAACCCTGATATTCTTAACCGCCCTTTTTTATTCCCCCTTGTCTGTTTTGTCTCGCAAACATTAATAATCGTGATCACTTGCAGAGACTGGCAGAAGATAGCAACCCAGCAATTGCTGCTGCAGCATCCAAAACAATATTGGAACTGAAAAAACAGTGGGAAATAGCAGAAGGAGACAGCTGGAGATTTATGATGAATCAAAACACAACGGTAGAGTTAGACAACCAAGAAGCTGATGATGATAAAGGTAAAGATTAAGACAAATTCAGAATGACATACTGTAGATATCTAGATGGAATGAGTAATGTGTAGTATTGATCAACTGATAAATGCAGGTATTAACTTAACAATAAATTTGAATCTATTGAAAAGAAAAAAAGAAACTTTATAGTTTCTTACTAGATGAATTTCTTGCTGCTTGCTATTTGCATTTGATTTCTTTATTAATTTATTGTGGACAGTTAATCATAAAAACTTCCTGCATTTGGATTAATAAATTACATGATTTATAATCTACCATGTAATTTCTTTTATTTATTAAAACATGCGCGTGGATTTATATTCGAATTTGGGAATAATATTTTTTGAAAAAGCCGAAGAAAAAAGATTCTTGATTTATAGTTTAATTATTTGAGTGGCACTTTAAAGTGAGCTCTTTCATGTGGGCCGAAAGTGTGCTTTATATGATTATATCTGGGTACCCTTCTACTATTTTTTTGGATGGTAGTGGGACATCCCGTGTGCCTGTTTGTAGCCCAAGCCAGACTCAACTGGACCATGGAGTGGCTAAGCTTAATCATATCATATGATTAGGCTAATCAAGTACAAATGCTACAAATATATTTTGAATTTTGAGATTCTTTAAATTGGAGTTTTGTTCATCTGCCTAATAAGGTACTCTTCTAAAATTAGAGATATATATTTTTTTAATTCGTTCTAAAATTAGAGATATATTTTTACTTTAAAACTATAAAGTGACATGATTTTTTTAATTTTTCATTACTTTTCACCATCATTTTCACACCACAATAATCGAACTCTTAGCTAATCTTAAAATTATATTTGAAATTATAAAAATATATTTAAAAATTATTATTTTACAAATGTATTTTTAGTTTTAGAACAAAGAGAGTATTGTCGAACAAGTAACTTATTGATCGAGTATGAAGAGAAGTTCAATTATTCGATTTAGCTTGATTTGAATACTTGGTCACTTTTTTATGGAACCTTATGGCACCGTTTCAATGGTAAATGATCAACCGAGGGAATGAAATTTGTAATAAAAACCGAGTACTAATTAATGTAGTATAAGCATTAAAATTCTGGCGTTTGATTCTTAATTGGAAGTGTGCAGGAATGGGATGGAAGTCTGAGGAGTCTAACTAGTGCGGGTGTGCTGCATGAGAAAACATAATTTACTCTTGTATGCGTGAGATATTGCACGTAATTTTGAACACCCACCCGAGTATTAAAAAAAAGGTAAGGAATGCTCAAAATGAAACTTGTCATCGGTCGAGTGGTATTGCTAAAGAAACCATCTTTTGGTGATACCGTGATGATTCCAGTAAGTAGTAAAGCTGATGTATCATTGTAACAATATTTATGCCTTAACAGGTAATGGGGTCACGGATCGCACGTTTCAGGCGAAGTCATGTCTTAGGCAAAGCCTGTGCGCAAAGCTTGGCCCGGGGTGAGAAGACTTAGTCTGACTGCCGTTGGAATACTCCACATTATCAAAAAAAAAAAAAAAAAAAAGGCCTGATGTATCAGTTGAAGTTAGGAATTTGCCTCTACAAAATAGTGGGTGCAGTGATTTTGATGGCTTAATCCCAGTTGAGTTAATTTATTCTTCAACTGTTGCAAGCTAGCCAAAGATATGGACAGTGAGTTTTCTAAGTTTGATTCTTGTCATTGTGTAAGTTTGTATATTTCTTTTATAGTGATACATTATTTAAATTTTTTTTCATTAATTGTATATTATTATTTATTTATGTTTTATGTGTATTATCATGTATAGATTTGATTTATCACGTTCAAAAAAAGGAAAAACTAGTAAACTTGCCCCTCCTCCCCTACTTATCTTCCAAACCTACGAACTCATAAACCGGGTCGCTAACAAAATCACTGCAAACGTATCTCCAATCAGGCTAATTTAACTAAACCCCAGTGTAGAAAGGTTAGTGATTTGGTTCAGACAGAAATTTGGACAGAATCAAAATTACCGGCGTCGAACGCTGAAGATTGGCTTCGATTCCATCTTTTTGACAATATGCAATGCTGTCCTAAATTGATTCCTATGTAAGAGAGAAAAGTAATGATCATAGGCCAGTGGGGATCGAGCTATAAACTGGACTAACACTATTACTAGTGGCTACTTGATAGCCTTATGGACCGAATATTACTTCTTTTTTGGATGGACTGGGTTGAATTCTACTACCAACCAAGAAAACCTGCCTTTAGTCAACTTATAGTACAGTATAAAACCGTAGTTAGATTCCACGCGAGGGATATTCTGGTAATCTTCAGATTAACACTATTATTGACAACAACCGAGCAGGTCTCTTTGCCAGTAGCCACGTCACTGATCTATGTGATCTCTTCCTGTACAACCTACACCCTTCGATCATCATCCAATTCGCAGTCCTCAACCGTCAATTTTCTTTCAAGAGCACTCAGTTTGTTTTTCTCTTTTAAATTCTCTCTCCAAGCTCTCTTGCCTCATACCGGTTGTTACTGTGCTTTTGAAGTTGACACTCCTCTTTCTTCCTGCTGTGGGGACTTTCTCTCTCCTCTTTGAACTCTTTCAATGGCGACGGAAGAAGTTAGCAAACCTGCATCACTCCCTCCATACCCAGAGGTAATTTAACTATTCTCTTGATCTAACCATTTTCACCCCTTTTTTTTCCTCACCTTAAATTGTTCTACACTTTTCTAGTTTCAAAATACATGCCTTTTCTTTTATAACGGTTTTCTTCTAAATTTTCAGGGAAAAAGTTATATAATTAAGAATTTTTTATAAACCCCAAAATTTGTAACCCTAACTTTTTTTTTTGGCATTTTTGGTTACCCTTTTCACCAAATTAAGCTTAAAATAGTGATTTGTTCATAAAAATCCATTCTTTAACCAATTAAAGCTCCAAGTGTTCTGAATTTATGGGGATTGTAGATGATTTTGGAGGCCATCGATACGCTGAAGGAAACAGAAGGGTCAAACAAATCATCCATATCGAATTACATCGAATC
Organism: Hedera helix; assembly: GCA_947179155.2. Lineage (NCBI taxonomy): Eukaryota > Viridiplantae > Streptophyta > Magnoliopsida > Apiales > Araliaceae > Hedera > Hedera helix. The sequence continues at coordinate 41,704,729 of OX359267.1, read as the reverse complement.
CACATACGGAGATCTACCAGCGGGCCACATCAACTTGCTCACTGACCATCTCAACCAGATGAAGGAAAATGGAGAGCTGATAATGGCGAAGAACAACTACATGAGGCCTGGCCCAGATGTCCCACCAAAACGGGGCCGTGGCCGACCCCCAAAGCCCAAGGACCCATCTGCTCCTGAGCCCGTTGATGGTACTGCAAGGCCCAGGGGCCGCCCACGAAAGGATCCAAATGTGCCACCTGCAGCTAAGAAGGCTAAGCCTGCTGAACCTCATGGTGAGCCCACACCATCCAAGACTGGCAGGCCAAGGGGCAGGCCTCGCAAGGTGCAGCCTCAGTTGGCCCAAAATAGTGTGGAGGCAAATTAAATTAGACCATTTTTACTTTACTAGTAGTTAACTGTATTTGCTATGCTAATGTGCTATAAAATCCCTTCCTTACTAGGGTGGGTTTGTAATGTCTGATGGGTGGTACATTGTGCTCTACTTCTTATTTGTAAATTATGGAGCCTAGTTGTTGTGGGCTGAGGCGTGTTTTTAATTTAACAGCAGCTAAATTTCAATTTCTTATCTGTGTTTTCATTTTCTTGAATAGATCTCTGCTTTATTTATACTTATTGACCCGTCATCAAATTCAATTGACAAGGGCATAATTGTGGGTAGTACTAAAAATTCTACTTTCTTTGTTTGGAAAATGAGAAATGTGCAGTTGAGTCTCTTGATTACTCTACAGTATTTGGTTGATATCAATATGAAAGATGAAATGGTTTTGATCCTCATTTGGGCTAATTTTGCACTTTTAGAAATATTTTAACAAAAAATAGAAGGGAAATCGATGGTCGTATATTGAGTTAGCTGAATATTAAGGTGAAGCTACTAGGGATCTTAATAAGCTTTTGATAGAGGGAGTTATGGCTAGTTGTTGCACTAACACTGCGTCTGAGATGGGCGTCTGAGATGGGCGTCTGATCATCTCAACCAGATGAAGGAAAATGGGGAGTTGGTAACGGGCGAAGAACAACTACATGCATGAAGTCCGGCCCAGATGCCCTACCAAAACGGGGCAGTGGCTGACCCCCAAAGCCTAAGGAGCCGTTGTGTAACACCCCCTTCCCGAAGTAGAAAGGGAGGTTACGCACAGAACACAGCAAAACTAACAAACTGATATCCAAAGCTTTAATATGAAACCGAATAGTTTAAATAGATAATTGTCAACTGGCTAAAACACGGTCTGAGTATTACTACAATACTTCGAAACCAAAATATCAAATCCTACACAAAATATCTACACTATTTACATGAAGGAAGCTCTCTTCACACTTGCCCTTGCTCCCCCTGATTACCTGCCGGAAGAAAAACACAGCATGAGCCAAATGCCCAGTACGGATATAGAGTGCAAGAAAATAAGAACTAAAATGAATAACAAAACTAACTGAACTGAATTAATCTGAATAACATAATAAGCTGAATCAAATGGCTGGGGTTATTTCATACCGAGCTCAGAACAGAACACAATTATACTTTGTCACAAAGACAAGTCAAAATACTGCCACACAGGCAGACACACATTGGACTGCGGATCCAAATGTATGCAAAATCGGAAGGTGTGTTCGACACAAACAACACCAAACCGCAGAACAGAACAAAACAGAAACTAGGGTCGACCCATACGCCTCCCACAACAAAACACCAAAGTTGGCCATCGCCCACCAAAACACAAAATGGAGACGCCGTGGACTGATCACACCGCCACGGAAGGTGTCATGCCTCGGTGTCAAGAGGACATGCCTGTGGTACCCCCACAGGTGGTTATAGCTCAGGTATACCCTACGGTACTTTCTAACAAAAATATCATATCACAACGAATGCGACACAATATCACAAAAGGGGTTCTAATACGCACATGCTAAACCGAAACGAATCAACACAAAATCCTCAAAATATATTAGCATGTGCGTTGTTATAAAATCAGAATAAATACTAGACATGCTCTCTAAGTCCAAAGAGTATAAGTTATGAATTTTCGAATATCTAAAACCAACAATTCTATCATAAGCATTTGAGTCTGAATAATATATCAAAATAATATCTGAATTCTAATTGAGAGACAAAACGAACAATTTAAAATTAAAGACATATCGCTGAAGGAGTACGAAATCCGTACCTGGATTAAGCGATGTAATACCCAAAATTATAATTGCAATTTGTTAGACTGGCCCAATTCAATCTATTCACAAAAATAACACATTATTATTAAGTACTATAATTAATTAAGTTTTACATCTTTTTAGCGAATCTGAAATCATTCTATTTTACCAAAAATATTCTGAGCATGGTAATACATAGTATAAAATATATTAATAATTAACATATTTCTTGTTCCCCCCAAAATACATATAAGTGTATTTACAAAAATATTCATTCTATTTTTAATTCTACTATAAACAAATATATTACGTCAAAACTCTAACGTTACAAAAATATACTTTATTATCCCAAAATGCTAATTACTAACAAAGATATACCAAAAATATATATATTAATAAACTAAATAATATACAAAAATTAAAGTTATAAATAACAAATAATAATAATAAATCAAAACTAACAAACTAAATAATTAAAGCTACAAAATAATACTACTAATGCAAAACTAAACAATTAAGGCTACTAACAAATTAACTAAATAATTAAAGCTACAACATAAAAATAATAATAATGCAGAAAATAAATATACAAGAAAAGAAAAAGAAACATACCCGAAATTACGAAGAGATCCACCGTCTCCAAGAAAAGAAATTTGGGCTTATATCAATACCCAAAATTCAAAGAAGGAAATAAAATATTTAACTATGGAGGTTCTTAATTAAAAGCCCCTCACACAACAAGGTCCTTTCTCACAATGGGAGGTCCTTATTGTTTATGTATTGAAAAGAGAGTGGTGAAGGCATATATATAGGTTAATGCATTGAAGGCTTCACTTCAAGGGGGCGATGTGGGACTCTGTAACCGAGTATTACATTACCTCCCCCTTAAAAAGGATTCCGTCCCCGGAATCAAAATAAAATGTACCTAATTATCAAAAAGATGCGGATACTCCGCTCGAATAGACTCCTCCATCTCCCAAGTAGCTTCCCGCTCTGAATGATTCTTCCACAAAACCTTAACAAATGGAATTGTCTTTCTCCTCATAATCCGTTCTTGACGATCCAAAATCGCCTCGGCTTGCTCTTCACAAGTAAGATCACCCCGAATTTTATCAAACGGATATTGCACCACATGCAACGGATGATAATGATAACTCCTCAACACCGACACATGGAACACATTATGCACATGTGCTAGCTGTGGAGGCAAAGCTAACCGATATGCAACCTCACCAACTCTCTCCAAAATCTCGAATGGGCCAATATAACGCGGACTAAGTTTCCCTTTTAACCCGAATCGCCGAATGCCCTTCCAGGGAGAAACTTTTAAAAATACATGCTCACCAGGTTCAAACTCTAACGTCCTCCTATGTTTATCAGCATAACTCTTCTGTCGTGATCGAGCCGACCGCAATTTCTCCTTAGCCACCGCTACCTTCTCCGTAGTTATTTGAACTAACTCAGGCCCTTCTATGACCTTCTCACCAACCTCGTCCCAACAAGTTGGTGCTCGACACTTCCTACCATACAACGCCTCAAACGGAGCCATTCCAATACTTGCGTGCCAGCTGTTATTATAAGCAAACTCAACTAGGTTCAAGTAATCATCCCAATTACCCGACCACTCAAGTGCACAAGACCTCAACATGTCCTCTAACGTCTGAATAGTCCGTTCAGATTGCCCATCAGTTTGCGGATGGAAAGAAGTACTAAAGTTGAGCCGAGTACCCCAAGCTCGCTGAAACCCTTTCCAGAATCGTGAAGTAAACCGTGGATCCCGATCTGAAACAATAGACACCGGAGTACCATGGAGTCTAATAATTTCCTGCTGAAAGATTTGTGCCAACCTGTCCACCGAGTAACCTTCATGGATTGCTAAGAAGTGTGCCGATTTTGTCAACCGATCCACTACAACCCAAATGGCATCATTCTTCTTGAAAGTCTTTGGCAAACCAGTCACAAAATCCATTGTGATATCCTCCCACTTCCAAACTGGAATGTCTAATTGTTGCAGCAGTCCACTAGCTCGTTGATGTTCTATCTTCACTTGTTGACAAATGAGGCATTTCCCAACATATTCAGCCACATCTCGCTTCATCCCATTCCACCAAAAATTTTCCTTTAAATCTCTGTACATCTTTGTAGAACCCGGATGAATAGAGAATGGTGAACTATGAGCCTCAGCCAATACTGCTTCCCGAATAGTTGAATCTAACGGTACACACAATCGTTTACCCAACCAAATCACACCATGGTCATCAATACGAAACTCGGGTTGTTTTCCCTCCTCCACGTTATGCGCCATAGCCCACAACTCCCCATCTTCTTTCTGAGCTTCTTTAACTCGTAAGATAAGAGAGGGCTCCACTCTCATACCTGCTAAATGTCCATCCGAACCTTGAACATACAACTCTAACTTTAGTCGCTCCATATCCACAATAAGTTGATGTTGTGTAATAAGGGCTGCTACACTCCCTGAACTCTTTCGGCTAAGAGCATCTGCAACCACATTCGCTTTTCCCGGGTGATACTGAATTCTCGCATCATAATCTTTTAGAAGCTCCAACCAACGCCTCTGCCTCATGTTGAGCTCCTTCTGAGTGAAAATGTATTTAAGACTTTTGTGATCGGTGAAGATATCACAAGTCTCTCCATACAAATAGTGCCTCCAAATTTTTAAGGCAAATATTACTGCTGCCAACTCCAAATCATGAGTGGGGTAGTTTACTTCGTAAGGTTTAAGTTGCCTAGAAGCATAAGCAATCACCTTACCGTGCTGCATCAAAACACACCCCAAGCCCTTTTTAGAAGCATCACTAAAAATTTGGTAACCTCCCGTGCCCGATGGTAATGTAAGTATTGGAGCTGTTACAAGTCGTTTCTTCAATTCTTCAAAGCTCTTCTCACGCTCCTCATTCCACACAAACTTCGTGCCCTTCCTCATCAACTGAGTTAATGGCAAGGCAAGCAAGGAAAATCCTTCCACAAATCGCCTATAGTACCCTGACAAACCTAAGAAACTCCTAACCTCAGTCACCGTAGTAGGTCTTGGCCATTTAGTGACAGCCTCAACCTTCGCAGGATCCACCTTAATGCCTTCAGCAGACACAACGTGACCCAAGAATGCAACCTGTTCCAACCAAAACTCGCATTTGGAGAATTTAGCATATAACTTCTCTTTCTGCAAAATTCCCAAAACTGTGCGAAGATGCTCCTCATGCTCTTCCCTAGACTTGGAGTAAACCAAAATGTCATCAATAAAGACAATGACAAATTGGTCCAAGTACTCCCTGAACACCCGATTCATTAAATCCATAAACACCGCCGGAGCATTTGTCAACCCGAATGGCATCACCAGAAACTCGTAATGCCCATATCGAGTGCGAAAAGCTGTCTTAGAAATATCCTTATCCCTCACCCTCAACTGATGATAACCCGACCTCAGGTCTATCTTCGAAAAATACTTCGCCCCTTGAAGTTGGTCAAACAAGTCATCAATTCTCGGTAATGGATACCGATTCCTGATGGTAATCTTGTTCAACTCCCTATAATCTATGCATAACCTCATAGACCCATCTTTCTTCTTTACAAACAAAACTGGAGCACCCCACGGCGAAACACTTGGCCGAATCACACCACGATCTAATAATTCTTGCAACTGCTCTTTTAACTCATGTAACTCCAACGGTGCCATTCTATACGGCGCTTTAGAGATAGGCTCTGCACCAGGAATAAGTTCAATAGTGAACTCAACTTCCCGCTGCGGTGGCAATCCAGACAATCCCTCAGGAAACACATCGGAAAAATCACTAACAATTGGAACATCTTTAATACGAGACTCACCTATAGAGGTATCCTTCACAAATGCCAAATACCCTTCACAACCCTTTGCCACCAACTTCCTAGCTTTCAAAGCTGAAATCAAGTTCACCACCTTACTCGGTCGTGAACCCTGAAATACGAACTCTGGAGACTTCATATCTCCAAATATAACCTTCCTCGCCTGACAATCGATATTGGCCTGGTGCTTATCCAACCAGTCCATCCCAAGAATAATATCGAAATCATGCATACTCATCGGAAGAAGATTAGCCCTACGAATCTTATCTCCAAAACTAATTGGGCACTCTCGATACAAATCAGAAATGGCAACAGAAGTCCCCACCGGGGTAGCAATAGACATAACATAATCTAAGGACTGAGATGGCACGCCAAGGTGCCGAACAAAAGATTGAGCAACAATAGAATGAGTAGAACCAGTATCAAATAAAACAGAAGCCTCGCGACTACCAACTAAAAGAGTGCCAGAAATAGTACCTGGCGCACCTGCCGCCTGATTACATGTCAATGCAAACACTCGACCACCCTGACGCTGACCTCCATTACCACCGCCTCCACCGTTACCACGTGGCCCGGTACAATCTCTGGCAATGTGACCCATTTGTCCACATAAGAAACATGCACCGGTAATTCTATGACACTGCCTCCCCGGATGATTTGCCCCACAAATAGTGCAAGGAGCAATAGGAATAAGATTAGGGTTACCCCCACCAACTGGCCCTGGGTAACGACCTTGATTCTGCCCCTGCTGACGATTCTGCCACTGTTGACGATTCTGACCTTGCTGAGGTAGCTGAAGTTGACGATTCTGGCCTTGTTGAGGCAACGGTTGATAACCCCTATTCTGATTCTGGCCACGCCATTGCCCCTGCTGACCACCACGATTCCTGTTCCACTGACCACCCTGATTCTTCCCCTGTTGACTCGAAACTTGACCTTGTTGGTCATCTCTGTCCCTCTTTCGACTCCCTTCCGTTTTAGAAGACCGAAAGTCCTGTCGTTCCATCTCAATATTCTTGGCTGCATTAGCCACTGCCGATACATCTTCAAACTTAGTGTTTATGAGATGTTGACGATACTTGTAATGAATTCTCCATTTAAATTTCTCTGCTTGTTCTGCTGCAGTCCCTGCTGAAGTTCCAGCAAATCCGGCCAACCTGGTGAACCTTGTCATGAAGTCTGTGATGGACTCGTCATCCTTTTGTTGAATAGACAGAAACTCTCTACCATATGCCTCTTTCTCAGCAGTTGAGAAATACTGCTGATAAAAGACATCACAAAATCCTGCCCATGTAAGTGCCTCGACGAATCTGTCACCCTTTGTTATTTTTATAGCTTTCCACCATCTCTGCGCATCCCCATCTAGTTTGTAAGCAGCCAATAACACTCTTTGGTTATCCGAACACCCCAACACATCAAAGATCTTCTCTAGATGGGCAATCCAATTCGCTGCTTCGATTGGAGTTGGAGCTGAACTGAATGAATGTGGTCTCTGCTTCTGAAACCTTTCTAACCATACATATGTTGGCACCACAAGCTGGTCAATACCATTTACATTTCCTTCCTCTTCATTTGCCTGTGGACCACCATTTCCCGGGTTTCCTTGATCGGGATTTTCTGGCGGTTGTTGCTGCATCTGTATCGCCTGAACGACTTGCGCTACTAACTGTGGTAAAGCTTGATTAACTGCTTGATTTACCAAGGCTGCCATATCCAGATTATTAGGTTGCACTTCAGGTTGCGCATTGGGTTGGGTCTCGCCTCTTCCTCTGCCATTACCTCGTCTCGCAGCACATCTAACGGATCTACGCGCCATCTAAGAACAACGAATGGAAGAAAATAGATTCGAGGCAAATTCGAATGCAAACTAATATTATAACTTAATAGAATATCAAACAGAGTAAAACCTAACCCAGAAATCTACCCATAACTCACAGGTCGAACCTAAATAGGTTTTCTACAAAAAAGAACCTTAGCTCTGATACCAACTCTGTAACACCCCCTTCCCGAAGTAGAAAGGGAGGTTACGCACAGAACACAGCAAAACTAACAAACTGATATCCAAAGCTTTAATATGAAACCGAATAGTTTAAATAGATAATTGTCAACTGGCTAAAACACGGTCTGAGTATTACTACAATACTTCGAAACCAAAATATCAAATCCTACACAAAATATCTACACTATTTACATGAAGGAAGCTCTCTTCACACTTGCCCTTGCTCCCCCTGATTACCTGCCGGAAGAAAAACACAGCATGAGCCAAATGCCCAGTACGGATATAGAGTGCAAGAAAATAAGAACTAAAATGAATAACAAAACTAACTGAACTGAATTAATCTGAATAACATAATAAGCTGAATCAAATGGCTGGGGTTATTTCATACCGAGCTCAGAACAGAACACAATTATACTTTGTCACAAAGACAAGTCAAAATACTGCCACACAGGCAGACACACATTGGACTGCGGATCCAAATGTATGCAAAATCGGAAGGTGTGTTCGACACAAACAACACCAAACCGCAGAACAGAACAAAACAGAAACTAGGGTCGACCCATACGCCTCCCACAACAAAACACCAAAGTTGGCCATCGCCCACCAAAACACAAAATGGAGACGCCGTGGACTGATCACACCGCCACGGAAGGTGTCATGCCTCGGTGTCAAGAGGACATGCCTGTGGTACCCCCACAGGTGGTTATAGCTCAGGTATACCCTACGGTACTTTCTAACAAAAATATCATATCACAACGAATGCGACACAATATCACAAAAGGGGTTCTAATACGCACATGCTAAACCGAAACGAATCAACACAAAATCCTCAAAATATATTAGCATGTGCGTTGTTATAAAATCAGAATAAATACTAGACATGCTCTCTAAGTCCAAAGAGTATAAGTTATGAATTTTCGAATATCTAAAACCAACAATTCTATCATAAGCATTTGAGTCTGAATAATATATCAAAATAATATCTGAATTCTAATTGAGAGACAAAACGAACAATTTAAAATTAAAGACATATCGCTGAAGGAGTACGAAATCCGTACCTGGATTAAGCGATGTAATACCCAAAATTATAATTGCAATTTGTTAGACTGGCCCAATTCAATCTATTCACAAAAATAACACATTATTATTAAGTACTATAATTAATTAAGTTTTACATCTTTTTAGCGAATCTGAAATCATTCTATTTTACCAAAAATATTCTGAGCATGGTAATACATAGTATAAAATATATTAATAATTAACATATTTCTTGTTCCCCCCAAAATACATATAAGTGTATTTACAAAAATATTCATTCTATTTTTAATTCTACTATAAACAAATATATTACGTCAAAACTCTAACGTTACAAAAATATACTTTATTATCCCAAAATGCTAATTACTAACAAAGATATACCAAAAATATATATATTAATAAACTAAATAATATACAAAAATTAAAGTTATAAATAACAAATAATAATAATAAATCAAAACTAACAAACTAAATAATTAAAGCTACAAAATAATACTACTAATGCAAAACTAAACAATTAAGGCTACTAACAAATTAACTAAATAATTAAAGCTACAACATAAAAATAATAATAATGCAGAAAATAAATATACAAGAAAAGAAAAAGAAACATACCCGAAATTACGAAGAGATCCACCGTCTCCAAGAAAAGAAATTTGGGCTTATATCAATACCCAAAATTCAAAGAAGGAAATAAAATATTTAACTATGGAGGTTCTTAATTAAAAGCCCCTCACACAACAAGGTCCTTTCTCACAATGGGAGGTCCTTATTGTTTATGTATTGAAAAGAGAGTGGTGAAGGCATATATATAGGTTAATGCATTGAAGGCTTCACTTCAAGGGGGCGATGTGGGACTCTGTAACCGAGTATTACACGTTGCCCTTTCAAAATGGGGCTGTGGCTGACTCCCAAAATCTAAGTACCCGTCTGCTCCCAAAGCAGTTGATGGTCTTGCAAGGCTCAGCCTGCTGAACCTCCTCGTGAGCCACATCCTTCCAAGACTGGTAGGCAAGGGGCAGACTTCGCAAGGTGCATCCCCAGTTGGCCCAAAATAGTAAATTAGACCCTTTTTACTTTATTAGAAGTTAACTGTATTTGCTATGCTAATGTGCTGTGAAATCCCTTCTTACTAGGGTTTTTTTGAAATGTCAGATGCGTGATACATTGTACTAGTTTGTAAATTATGGAGCCAAGTAGTTGTGGGTTGAGGCTTGTTTTTAATTTAACAGTAGGTAGATTTCAATTTCTTATTTGCGTTTTCATTTTGTTTACTTTTCTTGAATAGATCTATGCTTTATTTGTGCTCATTGACCCATCAAATTCAATTGACGAGGACCCAGCGTTGGTAGTACTAAAAGTTGGCGGGAACGGGTATTTGGGAATAAAGTAAATTTTACACATAATTCTCACACAAAATTTAATTGATTTTTATTATTCAATGTATTAAAATAATAAAGTTTATCACCATTTATAATACTCTGAGATAACTTTCTTAATATAAATTAAACTCTAATAAGATAACTACAAATTAAATAAGATATCTACAAATTAAAAAAATTAATTAAAATACAACTTTTAATTTATGGGCTTCTAAAGTCATTTATATTGATTCAATCAAGTTTCACGGGTTAGTTCTATATCAGTTCTGTGACGCCCCCAAATTTAGGCCCACACAGCCCAAACTAGAGTTGTCAAAAGACTACAACAAAATTATTACAAGGTAGAACAACGTTCAACAATACAGTGTATTTTTTTTTTTTTTTTTGAAAAACAGGAAATTATCATTCAATTAAAAAGATAACAAATCAAAAGACAAAGCATCCAATGCTGGTGGAGGAGATTCCTCCAGCCAATACAAATCCTCAACTAAACTGTGTCTAGCATATTGAGCCAACACATGAGCTACTCTATTCCCACCCCTTTTAATACAGCAAACACCAGACCATTGCAGACCCCTTATCAAATAACAAATATCATTCACCACATTACCAAAATATGAGGATTTTTTTACAGATGAAGAGATGGCTTGCATAACCCCGCTATTATCCCCCTCAATAATCAATCTTGAAAAACCAGTATCAACAGCAAATTCTATAGCTCTACGACATGCAAGTAACTCAGCTTCCTCACTGTTAAACACCATCGGTCCACTCGCAGTCATTGCAGCCATAACTTCTCCTCTATCATTTCGAATAATTGCACCATATCCAGTTTTTCCTAAATCCGAAAAAATAGCAGCATCAAAATTTAGTTTGTACTCCTCAGATGTTGGAGGTCGCCTTACCTCTCCACATGGTTGTTGCCGCAACGGAACATTCAGCTGATTTTGGGCACATTTGTAACCTGCAATATACTCCTCAACTCTTTTGTTTAAAATATCCGGATGCTTCATGTTTCCTCTATGTAATAAGGTGTTTCGCTGACTCCAAAGAAACCACGATTGGATCCAAAACAACTCCATTTCTTCTCCAGTCAATCGTTCCATAAAGTCCTCCATCAATTCCATAACATCGAGATGTCCATTCTTACCTTTCTGCAGTTTACGAATACTTCCAGCCCAAATGACTTGTGTAAGACCCCGAATTTTATGAAATACAAAATTTAATTTTTCTTCATATATATATTTTTTTGAAACAGTAAGTGGTTAAATCGATAAAGTTAAAAGTTAAGGATGTTATGTGCAAATTTTATTTTGTCGGACAATATTCACTTTGTCGGGGAATATTCGTTTGGTCGGGGAATATTCGTTTGGTCCGACGGCGCCGAAATAACAAATTATTGGTGGACCCCACAACGGAATATTTGTCGGATATAGAAAACGACAGAAATAACCTTTTTAAATAAAAATAGTCAACGGAACTGTTAAAATACCGGTGATAAAAGAATAGTAGCATACGGTAGTTATTAGTATTTTCTGTAGCACTCGGTACTCTACAGTAACACACGGTATTGCATAGTGTCTCATATTATTGGTCTGATAATTGACACTGTAACTGTTACGCATCATTTCATCGATAATTGTCACTGCATAATATTTTATATTATCAATTCAATAATTGTTGTTACACAGTATTTTGCATTATTGATTTAATAATTGTCATTACACTGTATTTTATATCATTGAGTCAATAATTGTTGTTGCACTGTTTTTAAAATTATTGAACCTAATAATTGTCACAGTAACATATGCACAGTAATTCACATTATTGAATCAATAATTGTCATTACACAGTAACGTATGCTTTATTTTACATTATTGTTATCTCTATTATGATGTTATTTAAACAGTTGTATTTCATTAATTTATTGACTTGATATCTAAGAGCTAACTATACTGTATTTATAACAATTAGTCATAATAATTGAATTGATAAAGTTATTTGTTTATAATATAAAGTTAGGTGATTATTAGGTGATATGAAATGAATGGTGTAGATTAAAGTGTGAATTATTGTTGAATAATTGAATTGATTTGTTTATAATATAAAGTTAGGTGATTATTAGGTGATATGAAATGAATGGTGTAGATTAAAGTGTGAATTATTGTTGAATAACTAAATTGATTTGTTTATAATATAAAGTTAGGTGATTATTAGGTGATATGAAATGAATGGTGTAGATTAAAGATAATATAATATTTGAAATGGATGGTGTAGATTAAAAGATGATCTTTAAATGAATGGTTTAGATTAAATGAATGATAATATTTTTGGCTATAAATAGAAGCCTTAACTTAAGGATTTTTCATAAACTTCCTTACTTGTTCTTTCTTTCTCTCTCTAAATACTTCTTGTGAAAGTTTTCTCTAAGTGTGCTTAAGTCATCTTGAGTATTTGTGAAGATCTATAAGTATACGTGTACTGTTCAAGTTAATCAACCTCATTTAAATCAATATTCAGTCACGTGTTGAGGTAAGGGATACCATCTTTTTCATCTTCCACTATTCAAACATACTATGGTAAGGGATTATCATTATTTGATTCTCGATAATAATATTGTTTCTTCCTTACTCATAAGACGTGCCTTTTATTTCCATGTATTAAATTGTGGGAATAACCTTACGGAGCGGATTGCCGCCTGTTGGTGAATAACCTTTCGTATTCATTCATTATTAATATCTGAGAATAACCTTACGGAGCGGATTGCCGCATGTTTGGTGAATAACTCTTTGTACTCAAATTCTATTAAATTGTGGGAATAACCTTACGGAGCGGATTGCCGCCTGTTGGTGAATAGCCCTTTGTATTAATTTCCTTCACCTTTTGTTAATCAAACCTGCTACGGTAAGGGATATTATTTTCTTTCATACTCCTAAATCGAAATTTATTATGGAACTATTGCTTCTATAATTCCTGAAAATATTATATGTTCCATAATAGTTGAACTTCATTATTTCAACTGAACCTTCCTATTTACGTGAACCTTTCTATTGAATTGTAACCGTTATTCTGAACTGTGGATCTTGAATATCATTTTTAAATTTCACTCCACATCATGTTGACAATTTGGACATTATTTGAATCTGTACAAAGTAAACTTCCGATACTTATTGTTATCCTATTTCTTCTGTTCATCATTTATATCATTCTAATCATCCAAAAATCAAGCTGTTGTGAATATCTGTGGCCGGGGGCACAGATGTGATATATTTGTTGAACAGATGATAGGTTAAAGGCGATATAATAGGTTAAAGGCGATACATCTGTTCGGTGTCTTTTATGGCACGTGGTGAATGTTCTCTTTGGCCCGTAGTGCAAAGATGAACTGTTGTTTGGTATGATTATGACCAAAGGCTGAATCTGGTATAATCATGACCGTTGATGCTATATTGAATATCTTTGGCCCGTAGTACAAAGATGAACTGTTGATGTGCATGATTATGATCAGGAACTGTGAATTTATATTATCATGACTAATGGTATTTCAGATGATAAAAGTTGATGATGTTTTTACGAAAAAGAGAAGCGAGTGGACATTATAGTCTGCATTATTCTTCTAATAGATTGCTCATTCCGCTGCTATTATTGATCTGAACATTGTTTAAGAATTTAACTACAGTTTTTGATATAAACCTTGTAGTCTATTGTATTCTATCAAGAACTCAACTGTTGAAGGCTAATGATAATTTATTCGTCATTATCTTAGTCATGATATTTCTTACTGGGCTATTTGAGCTCACCCTTTCTTTTGTTCCATTGTTTTTCAACAGGAGATGAAAACATAACAGGGTCTAGCCGGGGAATGGAGTGAGGGTCCGAGGAATAGTTATCATAGTCTTCACGTTTTGTAAAATAGTGTGGCAATAATAGTGAAGACCTAGTTGTGTATTATTATACACTGTATTGTTGTACGTTGTGCTTTGTTGTAATAATTTTGTTGTAGTCTTTTGACGACTCAAGTTTGGGCTGTGTGGGCCCAGATTTGGGGGCGTCACATCTTGAGCCGCCACACAATCCCATAAAGCATGGATAGTGGATTCCGTTTCACTTTTGCAAAACAAACACTTATCCTCACGGATAATCTTTCTTCTATATAGGTTCTTTGCTGTTGGTAAAATGTCATGACAAGCTCGTCATGCAAAAACTTTAATTTTATTTGGGACCCGAAGCTTCCATAATGCACCCCAAACATTTTTGACAGCACTCCCCAAAGACTGTTCTGCCCGATCTACATCAATTATTAGTCTCTTTGCCACATGATAAGCTGATTTGACAGTAAATGTACCCCTTGAACTATGCAGCCATATAATCCGATCTGATACATCTCGTCTACTCAAGGGTATCTGGTAAATTACATCAGCTTCATCTTTGTGAAAAATATTTCTAATATCGTCATATCGCCATATATGCAATTCAGGATTAATCAACTCACTCACCATCAAATCATCCCAACTATGTTGAACTGGATTTAACACTTTGTTAGTGGGAAAATTAGGTAACCACCGATCCTTCAATGCATTGATGGAATTCCCATTCACAACCCTCCAACAGTGCCCAGATTGAAGGATAGGAAGCGCAGCCATCAAACTCCGCCACACATATGAGCAATTAGGTGAAATTTTAGCTTCTAGGAAAGTTGATCTTGGGAAATACCTTGTTTTGAAGCATTTGTAAATCAGTGAATCATTGTCTTGAACCATCCTCCATCCTTGCTTGGCTAACATGGCTAGATTAAAAGCTCTCAAATTCCGAAAGCCCATTCCACCCATTTTCTTTGAATGTGTCAGTTTTGCCCAACTCTTCCAATGAATTCTCCTTTCATTACCCACTTGCCCCCACCAGAATTTAGCACATAATGCATCTAGTTCATCACATAGTTTAAAAGGGAGTTGGAACACACTCATAGTATAAGTAGGTATAGATTGAGCGACAGCCTTAATAAGGATTTCTTTACCTGCTTGAGACAGCATCATGCCCTTCCATCCTTGAAGCTTCAAACCGATTTTGTCTTTTAGAGATGAGAAAGTGTGATACTTAGCCTTCCCTATCAGAGTTGGTAAACCAAGATAAGTTTCAAACCGATGAACCTCCTTCACTCCCAACACCTTTAAAAGCTGACTCCTCTCATTTTCTGACGTATTTCTACTAAAATAAACAGAAGACTTTTCGAAATTAATACTTTGTCCGAAGGCTTTTTCATAGGTTTGTAGTATTTTTACAATGGTTTCCCCTTCTGTCCTATTTGCTTGACAGAACAGTAGTGAATCATCTGCAAACATAAGATTAGTGACATTTGGTGCCCCTCTACAAATAGAAACTCCCTTAATTCGCCCTTCTAATTCTGCTTCATTTAATAGAGCAGTGAAGCCTTCTGCACACAATAAAAAGAGGTAAGGAGATAAAGGATCGCCTTGTCGGAGTCCTCTGTGGGGAGAAATCATGCCATAAGATCTCCCATTAATCAAAATAGAAAATGAAGGAGTTGTCACACAAGTCATTATTTTTTCAATCCAAAAAGCTGGGAATCCCAATTTTTCCATAATTCGTTGAAGAAAGTTCCATTCCACTCGATCATAGGCCTTTCTAATATCCAACTTCAATGCTAAAGAACCCTTTGTCCCCTTTTTTCGAGAATGCATAGTATGAAGCATCTCATAGGCCACCAACACATTATCAGTAATCAAACGCCCCGGAACAAAAGCGCTTTGAGTGGATGAAATGATTTGAGGTAGAATCTGCTTTAACCTGTTAGCCAACACCTTGGACATAATTTTATAAATAACATTGCACAGGCTTATGGGTCTAAACTCAGACATTTTTTTCCGGATGTTGAACTTTTGGTATAAGCACAATATTTGTATGATTAATATCGGACAACATAGTACCATTATTTAAAAAATCCAAAACAGCTAACACCACAGAATCACCCACAACATGCCAGAATTTTTGATAGAAAAGAGCATTCATACCATCAGGTCCTGGAGCTTTTGTTGGTCCCATTTGAAATAAAGCCGCCTTCACCTCTTCTGCAGTGAAGTCTGTAGTCAAAAGCTTCCGCATGTCCTCAGTGACCACACCCTGCACCGCACTCAAACAATCATCCATTTGATCTCCTTCTTCAGCCTGAAAAAGATCCTCAAAATAGGTTGAAGCTACCCCAGCCACTTCTTTCAAATCTTCCACCCAATGACCTTGATT
Organism: Hedera helix; assembly: GCA_947179155.2. Classification (NCBI taxonomy): domain Eukaryota; kingdom Viridiplantae; phylum Streptophyta; class Magnoliopsida; order Apiales; family Araliaceae; genus Hedera; species Hedera helix. The sequence goes on along the minus strand of OX359267.1, from coordinate 41,688,070 downwards.
ATTTTGAATACCTTTTATATAATTTTTCCTTCGTCTTTGTGTTGCTTTTGCATGGAAAAATCTTGTGTTCTTATCCCCATGTTTTAACCAGTTTATCCTAGATTGTTGAGCCCAGAACATTTCTTGTTGTTTGAGGAGGTCATCCATCCGTTTGCTCAAATTCAAAAACTCCACTTTTGACGCTTCCGTTAATTCAGCCTCAGTCAATTTATCCAACTGCTTCTGAACATCTTTGATACTCAGAGTATCCGGATCAGTTATAACAGAACCCCAATTCATGAGTGCCACCCCACATTACTTTATTTTTTCCTGTACTGCAGCTAGACCTGTCCATTCTGGCCCTACCTTCATCCAAGCCTCCTTAATGACCTCCTCGCAGTCAGCCCGTAATAACCATGATTCTTCAAATTTAAAGCTTCTCCCACGTTGTTGCCTTTGTTGTGAAAATGATTTAACATGCAATAAAATTGGGAGGTGATCCGATGCATGAGTTGATAAATGAACAACTTTACTAAACTGAAATCTATCAATCCATTCCTTATTTGCAACACCTCTATCAAGACGAGTCTTTGTATTAGCCACTCCAGGTCTCTTATTATTCCAAGTGTAGGGATACCCTTTGTAACCAAGATCTTGAAGGCGACACGAATCCAAAGTCTCCCGAAAAGCTTCCATCTGCGAAAACTTAGGCTGCCTTACACTCTTCTTTTCTGATCCGTATAAATAAGCATTAAAATCCCCAATTACCACCCAAGGACCCACTACAAAAGTTTGTAAATATTTTAGTAATCTCCAAGAATTGTCTTTCAGCTGTGCTTCTGGCCACCCATAGAAACCAGTCAAATACCATACAAATCCATCTTCCTCTGTGACTCTAGCTAAAATATGGTTTATAGTGAAATTAATCACCTCTAATCGTACTCCATTCTTCCACAACATTGCTATTCCTCCCCCAGAACCCGGCTGTTTAACAATGATTTTATTCTGAAAAAGTAGGTTGCCATACAATTTTTCAAACCCATCCTTATCAAGTCTCGTCTCCATTAGAAAACATACCGTGGGAACTTACTCCTTCACAATCTTGCGAAGGCTTCGACCTGTCCAAGGGTTCCCAAGCCCTTAGCAGTTCCAGCTTAACAGTCTCATTGCTTCCGGCAAGGGTGACTCTCCACCCCCGTCAATTCAAATTCTGTATTTGTCTCATCAGAGTTCAGCCTTCCTTTCTTCAAAGGTTGCTCTTCCATTTGTCCCCCCTGCACGTGACATATTTCTCTCTTGCCCAAACCTGATAAAGTGATACCATTAATTAATCCAGGTAATCCAATGTCCATTCTATTGATACGGTTCCATGTTCCTTGGGCCTTATTTTTTAGGGACCCATGCACCTCCTGAATTGAATTAATTGTACCCGGTTTAAGGCTTTGGCCAACATCTGGTGGATACTCCGCTGGACCCACACCTTTTTTATAAGTAATAACTTCAAAATGGTCATCTCCTAAGCCAACTGTTACGGCCTTGTCATTGAGTAGGAGTAGATGACTTGATTCCTGCGACTCAGACTTTGAACCCATTACGTTTGCAATAGAAGTAGTACGTGCGGTATCATTCTTCGGAAAAGCAGCACTGTTTCCTTCAATAACGGAACAATCCTTATCTAAATTGTTTCCAGATCTGATCGTCGGCCCCTCCAGCCGTCCTGCCGGACCACCTTTCCCCACCTTTGCATAGCCCTTTTCTGGTTCACTTGCAGCAACATCTACGTTGGTCTGTTTCTGGCTAGTTACACCACTACCTGAGACCCTCACACGGCTCCCCCCTGCTCTAAGAAATTCCCCATACTGATAAGCAATACAACCTCCTTTCTTTTCCACCTCAAAATGGGCAGCACAATGCTTCAAATCATGACCTAAGATACCACAAAAATGACAGAAAATGGGCAACCTTTCATACTTAAAAGCCACCCACGACTTCACACCATCCGATCCGGCAATAAAACCTCCTCTTCGAATAGGTTTTGATATTGGAATAGCCACACGGACTCTCATAAACAAACTAAAAAAAATTAAACTCTAATAAGATAACTACAAATTAAATAAGATATCTACAAATTAAAAAAATTAATTAAAATACAACTTTTAATTTATGGGCTTCTAAATTCATTTATATTGATTCAATCAAGTTTCACGGGTTAGTTCTATATCAGTTCTGTGACGCCCCCAAATTTAGGCCCACACAGCCCAAACTAAAGTTGTCAAAAGACTACAACAAAATTATTACAAGGTAGAACAACGTTCAACAATACAGTGTATAATAATACACAACTAAGTTTTCACTATTATTAACACACTATTTTACAACACGTGAAGACTACGATAGCTATCCCTCGGACTCTCACTCCATTCCCCTGCTAGACCCAGCTATGTTCTCATCTCCTGTTGAAAAACAATGGAACAAAAGAAAGGGTGAGCTCAAATAACCCAGTAAAGAATATCATGACTAAGATAATGACAAATAAATTATCATTAGTCTTCAACAGTTGAGTTCTTGATAGAATACAATAGACTACAAGGTTTATATCAAAAACTGCAGTTAAATTCTTAAACAACGTTCAGATCAATAATAGCAGCGGAATGAGCACTCTATTAGAAGAATAATGCAGACTATAATGTCCACTCGATTCTCTTTTTAGGAAAAACATCATCAACTTTTATCATCTGAAATACCATTAGTCAAGATAATACAATTCACAGTTCCTGATCATAATCATGCAGATCAACAGTTCATATTTGCATTACGGGCCAAAGACATTCAATATAACACCAACGGTCATGATTATACCAGATTCAGTCTTTGGTCATAATCATACCAAACAACAGTTCATCTTTGCACTACGGCCAAAGAGAACATTCACCACGTGCCATAAAAGACACTGAACAGATGTATCGCCTTTAACCTATTATATCGCCTTTAACCTATCATCTGTTCAACAATTATATCGCATATGTGCCCCCGGCCACAGATATTCACAACAACTTGATTTTGGATGATTAGAATGATATAAATGATGAACAGAAGAAACAGGATAAACAATAAGTATCAGAAGTTTACTTTGTACAGATTCAAATAATGTCCAAATTGTCAACATGATGTGGAGTGAAATTTAAAAATGATATTCAAGATCCACAGTTCAGAATAACGGTTACAGTTCAATAGAAAGGTTCACGTAAATAGGATGGTTCAATTGAAATGATGAAGTGTAACTATTATGGAACATATAATATTTTCAGGAATTATAGAAGCAATAGTTTCATAATAAGTTTCGATTTAGGTGTATGAAAGAAAATAATATCCCTTACCGTAGCAGGTTTGATTAACAAAAGGTGAAGGAAATTATTATCCCTTACCATAGTAAGTTTGAATAATGGAAGATGAAAAAGATGGTATCCCTTATGAGTATAAAGGAAAATAATATCACTTACGAATATGAAAGAAAATGATATTATAAACGAATATGCAATAAAAGTGTCATGTGATAATTCGTGTAGACAAATTATTTCCACAAGAGACAAATAAGAAATGAATACGAAGAGTTATTCACCAAACAGGCGGTAATCCGCGCAGTAAGGTTATTCTCAGAGATTAATAAGGAATGAATACAAAAGGTTATTCACCAACAAGCGGTAATCCGCACCGTAAGGTTATTCCCACAATTTAATAAAAATTGAATACAAAGAGTCATTCACCAAACAGGCGGTAATCCGCGCAGTAAGGTTATTCTCAGAGATTAACAAGGAATGAATACGAAAGGTTATTCACCAACATGCGGTAATCCGCGCCGTAAGGTTATTCCCACAAATTAATACATGGAAATAAATGGCACATCTTATGAGTAAGAAAGAAACAGTATTATTTTCGAGAATCAAATAATGATAATCTCTTACCGTAGTAAGTTTGAATAATAGAATATGAAAGTAGATGATATTCCTTACCTTGATATTGTGAAACAAGTTTATAGCCGAACAAATCATTCCTTGTTTGTAGCAGTAAAGAATCTGACTTTTGAGTCTTCTAGAGTTTTTAAAATCTCTTTATGTTTTTAAAATAATGTTACTCTCGGAAAGATAGACGGCATAGACTCAAGAATCACTCAATTCGGAGTTAATATGAATGAGTTATGAATTTTTAAAACTAAGACTGAAAATAGTGACGAAAATCAGAATAGGTTACGGTTTTTAGTATTTTAAGGCATGAAGATGACTTCAGATGACTTTTCTTCCTTCTTCAAAGTTGTAGCGGACGAAAAACTGAAGAGACAGACTTTTAATTTATTAAATTCTGACAAATAAAGAATTACTATGATTTTTCGAAAGAGTTACTGTACATAAGAAAATTCCACTCGGGAATTCAAAGAAGAATGCAAAAGATTTCAAAACTAGGAATGACTTAAGAACACTTAGAGAGAACTTACACAAAGAAGTATTTTGAGAGTGAAAGAAAATGTATGTAAGAATGTTAAAAAAAAATTCTTAAGTTAAGTCATCTATTTATAACCAAAAATCTTATCATAACCAAAATTTCCTAATTTAATCCAAACAATTCATTTCAAGATAATGTTTAATCCATACCATTCATTTCCTCTTTTAAGATTTCTTTAATTTAAACCATTCATTTAAAGAGCATCTTTAAACTACACCATTCATTTCAAATTATATATTATCTTTAATCTATACCATTCATTTTATCTAAACCATTCATTTAAATATCATCTTTTAATCTACATCATCCATTTCAAATTCTATATTATCTTTAATCTATACCATTCATTTTACATCACCTAACTTTATATTATAAACAAATAATTTTATCAATTCAATTATTCAACAATAATTCACACTTATTCATTATTATGACTAATTGTTATAAATACAGTGTAGTTGACTCTCTGAGTTAGATATCAAGTCAATTAATTAATAAAATACAACTGTTTAAATAATATCATAATAGAGAGAACAATAATGCAGAAAGCATGTAAAAGAAGGAATACGTTACTGTGTCATGACAATTATTGATTCAATAATGTAAATTACTATGCATATGCTACTGTGACAATTATCAATTTAATAATATGAATTATTGTGGATGTGACAATAAAGTCAAATATTGTACGATAACCACTTTATCAGTTCAATAATACGAAACACTGTGCAGTGCCGTGTGCTACTATGCAATACTGTGTGCTACTGTGCAATACCGTATGTTACTATTCTTTTACCACCGAATATTTCAACAATTAAAAGTGATAGTACCATTGACCAATTAAAAATTGTTTATGTCATTTTCTATATCCGACAATTATTCTTTGTGGGGTCCACCAATGATTGGTTCGTACAGCGCCGTCGTACGAATATTCCCCGACAGAACGAATATTCCCCGACCAAAAGAATATTGTCCGACATAATATAATTTACACATAACATCCTTAACTTTTAACTTTATCAATTTAACCACTTACTGTTTCATGAAAATATATATGAAGAAAAAAAAAATTATATTTCATAAAATTCGGGGTCTTACAAGTTCTCTTCCGTTGAGAAAAACTCAACTCCATCGAGTTATGAAAATTAACAGAAGAATAGTCACGTCGGATTATTAAGGAATTTTTTGCAAGTTTTAAATTTGGCATATCGAGAGCAAAAGTAAAAGTGAACTTCGTATTGTCCTTAACAAAAGAATAAGTATTAGCACAAGCATAATGTTATACGTGACGATCCCATAGCCATGTATGCCTTAGGATAACGTGACAAACTTTAAGAAGTAGAAAATCACACATAACAGTATCCTTAAGCTTGCCAACAAAAAATATAATCAAACAGCTCTAGGTAACTTGCAACTTTGTATTGGTAATTCATGCAAAATCACACAGGTCCGGATAAGGCTCAACTTTTAACCTAAGTTTCTTGACTGCTTCATCAAAGATAACATCCTTCCAACTCCCAGCATTAATGACAAAAAGAGCATACTTACCCCGTACATTTGATTCTCGTTTGAAAAATTCACCCACGATACATTTTAGGATCATCCTTTTGTTTTTGAGCAAAAAGTAAAGGTCAAATAAATGAGTATCAATTTTCAAATCCTGCTCATCTGGCTCATATTCCACGTTTAACGATTGGCTAACCTCTTTGTTCAAGTCAATTCTTTTACACTTTTTGTCAACAACAGCAAGATGGCTAGAGGGGGAAGATGTAACATTCATCTTTCGATAAGGACACTCAAAACACATGTGATAAAAACTACAACAGTTATAGCACTGAGACGCATGGTTGTTGCTAGCATTAAAAGAACTTAGGGTACGATTAGGCTGACTAGTAGCTGAAGGGTTTGCAAGTAATGTTTTCACTAGTCTGTTTTTAATAGATTCCACAAAAATACGCTCACTTCGAGGTTGAACTAGTATTGGAGGTTTAACAAAATTCCTTTTCAAATTATCTTTCACTTAGATAATTACTTGAACGACATCATCTAAGATCAAGAGTTTAATTGAAGTTACACCATTTGCAATCTCCAAATTTAATCCTCGATGGTATATGGAGATTAAAACGTCTTTAACCCAAAGGAATTCATACCTTATAACCAAACTGTAGAACTTTGAAGTATATTCGGCAATGAATCTATTTCCTTACACCAACTCGTTAATTGTAAATATGCTCGCTGCTTATAATTCGATGGCACAAAACATCATGTTCGAGCAGCTTTCATATCTTTTTATCTTCTCCCAACTATACATAAATTTCGCTGATGGTGATCCCACTAAATACGAGTTATCCCTTTCAACTTTGCATCAGTAAGAAATTTTTCTCTCTCATCAGTTAGCTCATACCAATGAAAGAAACTCTCCAAACTATGAATCCAATTGAAGATTGCTTTAGGTCCTTGATCCCCATTGAAATCTCCAATATCTAATTTTGCTCATTTATCCACTACATTCAATCGAGGGTCTGACACATAAAGATTACCATATGGATTAGGTTCATGCTGTTATAAAAGTCTCAACTGATTAGAATCTAGAAGTGGATCTTCAATATCTATGCGAGAATCTTTTTGTCCTTTATTTATGTGAGTATCTTTTTGTCCTTTATTTATGCGTTACATGAGTACAACAACTTTTGCTACAAAAGTGTTGTAATAGATGTCTGAACATTTGCTCAATTTGCAGTAAGTGTGGCGATTAAATCTTTAATTCTCTTAAAACATTCATCTTGTTATAATATATAAGTATCAAGTTTGGCGTTGATTTATTTGACAGTTCCTACTAATAAAATACATACTTTTTTTTAATAATAAGGACTGAACTAAAATAAATAAAACTTCAAGGGTTAAAATATAAATGATGAAAGTACATAAACTAATATATAAAGGCTTAAAGTTTAGGAGTTAAAATATATTTAAAAAAAAGATGAAAGTACAAGGATTAATATATAAATGTTTAAAGTTTTGGGCTGAAATGTAAAAAGATGAAAGTATGGGGACTAATATGTAAAAGTTTAAAGTTCAGAAGTATTTTAAAATTTTAAAAAAATTTAGGGACTAAACTAAAAAAATATTAAAACATAGGGATATCTAACTGTAATTTATCAGTAGATATTTATTAAAGATCGGGAGTCTTCTCCCTTTATACTCTTAAAGCAAACTTTCTTTCTTCTTTCTTCTTCTTGTTTTTTTTTTCATTCTTCTTCAAATTTAATGATGGCAAAAGGTGCGACGGTTACAGCTGCAGCGACAATGACATTTTTTACTTCTTTTTTATTTTTTTTCCTTCTGATTTTCTGTTTTACGTTGTTGCGGATGATGAAAAATCAAAGTGCAATTAGGGCTGACTTTTGGGTGGCTTGTGTATGTGATGGATCGTAGGCAGGGTGTACTGTTGATGACTATTTCATTTTTTTTGGGTTTGTGGTGGATATTTGGCTGTTGTTGTGGGCTGACTGTTTAGGAAGTAGGGATTGGGGGGGGGGGGGGGGGGGGGGGGGGGGTAGGGTGAGGGGTGGTGGAGTTGTGAGGAGGACTAAGAAAGTTTATAACTTTTGGATACAGGGGAAGTGCAGTAATGTAGAAAAGTGAATAGTAAGTTGTGTTTAGCAGTTTGGTGTGTGATTATGGCATAGTTTTATGGTAATTAGTGTGTCGGGTTTAATGTATTACGTAGTGATTGGATTTCTAAGAATTATGGGGGTTGGAGTTTTGGGAATTATGGTTTGTACTTGTTTGACAGTAGGCTGTGGAGGGCAGGGATGATGCCAATGATTTTGAGATAAAGGTAGGGGTGGCAGAGGGCGATTTGGGGATGTGCTCTGATACAATAAATGATGAGAAACGAGTATTTGAAAATAAAGAAAATTTCACATTGATAATTTTCACACAAAACTTAATTGATTCTTATTATTTTAATGTATCAAAATAATAAAATTATCACTATTTATAATACTTTTAGACAATTTTCTTAACTTAAATTGGACTCTAATAAGATAATAATAAATTAAATAAGATAATTATAAATTAAATAAATTAATTAAAATATAATTTTTAATTCATGAACTTATAAAGTTTTTTATATTAATTCAAGTAAGTTTTACGGACTCATCCTACTTCAAAAGTTCTGCCTTTTTTGTTTGGAAAATGAGAAATGTGCAGTTGAGTCCCTTGATTACGACGGTATTTGATTGTTATTGATATGAATAATGAAATGGTTGTGATCCTCATTTGAGCCAGTTTGCCTATTTTGGGATTATTTCTTTTAAATAAAAAATCAACAGTAGCATATCGAGTTAGCTGAATATTAAGGTGAAGCTAATAGGAAAGCTACCAGTTTTGGATCAAGGGAGTTTTGGTTAGTTGTTGCCATATAAAATTTGGATAGATGTTCTTCCGTAGGATGTTTCCAAGTGCAAAATGTTTTATTTGATTATTTTCTCCGACAAGATTAATTCTTGTAACGAATGTTGTAGATAATTTGTATTATTATATACAAGGTATTTGCAAAAAAGCTCAATAATATAATAATTACTCATCTTATTAAGATTGTTAAAATTCTGTTTAAATTATCCAAAAATATAAAAAATGAGTAGCGATACTTGTTAAGGCCATGTGTATAATTAAACTTTAATTGACTAGAAGGCTAGAAGCTCATCAAACAATTCAATGACATGATTCTTTTACCTTAACCGTTTCTAATGCATATAGCTATATGTATCAAGTCTCCTTTAGTACAGTGATTAAACTCATTTATTGAGCAAAGAAGATCTTATGATTCATTACCGTCTTAAAGGCATATGTTGTCCAAGCTTTAAAATTGAATCTAAAATTTAATACTACGTTTAGATTTGAGGAATGAATGTGAGAATTGAATAATTCAACTTTATAAAATGAAATTTTTTTGTGTTTGATTACTTTATTGAAATAGAATTGACCATTCTCATTACTCTCAAATTTATGAATTTTATTCTTTGAAATAATATATAAAATAACTTATTCTATCTAAAATAAAATAAATTATTTCACTCTTCTTCATTCTATTCTCTTTTCTATTTTATTTCTTTATTTATTTCATTCGATCAAAATCCAAACTTAACATGAAGTGTAGATACTCGGTCTTAAAGCTTCCGTAATTCTAGCAGCCGATCATTCCATCCTTCACTTAAAATAATTGAGAAGAGGAAAAAAGTTGTTTGAAGTAAAAAAACATAATTTCTTCGATAGGCCTAAAAAAACTATTGGGCCCCAAAATGTCCAAACCCATCCTACCCTCGCACCGGCAGGCGGCAGAGATATATATATTTTTTAATGCAAAATTGACTAGTATATCTCCACACGTAACTTCTCCTCCCTTCAAAAAGCTCCCGACTTCGATCTTTCTCTCTCCCCAAACCCTAGAAAAGCAGCTCTTCTTCTGAAGCTCCTCATCTTGCTCTTTTAAGAAATTAATCTCCAGTAATCAACATCAAAACATCGTCTCTCCCCACTCCCGTTATCTTCTCAAATTTAAGTCTACTCTCTAAATTTCCATCTGTTTTCGTAACGAAAAATCACAGATCTGTTTGTTCTCGAAATTTTTGTTGAATAGGTTTTGCGATTTTCTGAAGGTATTTTCAGATATCCTCATTTATATATGTGTAATTTTCCGTGCATTAATTTTTTGATTTGTCTGCAGATTATGATGAGTTGATTTATCTGATGGTTATAATGCGTTGATTTGTCTAATGATTATAATGCATTGATTTGTCTATGCATTTAAAGTGTTAATGTTTGTTAATCTTTTGAATGTGATGCAAATTAGAGCACATAATTTATGCTTGTATTCTATTTGTGTTTTTGTAAATATTACTCCCTCTGTTCCAAAATTAGACATACATTTGTAAGATGACCTTTAAGGATAATTTTATGTTCTCAAATATATCCTTAGTATTAGCTAGGAATTCAGTGATTTAATATTGAAAATGATAGTAAAAAGTTAATGGCAAATTAGGAACAACATGTCACTTTATAGTCCTATATTGGAAATGTATATCTAATTTTGGAACAGAGAGAGTACTATTTTGTTTAGAAACCTAGCATTTAAACTTCTATAAATGTTGTTTGGAAAACAAATTGGAAAAGAACATTTGTGGAAATTGCGGATGAGGTGCTATTAATTTGCATTGAAATTATTCCGGTAGTACTGCTTTTGAGAAGTGTGAAACCCTTGCTTTTGGGTGCAGAGTGAACAATGTGTTAATTTCCATGATACTGTTTCTTTCGTTTGCACGTCAATGTAGCACGTACACATTGAGTCTTTTATAGTTCGCCCAGTTATAATTAAACTAGAAGTCTGCAATTAGACATTTTCTTGTTCCAAACTTATACCAAAAATTCTTCACTGCACAATTTACAGGGTAAGGATGTCTTTTGTATGAGTTTGTTTTTATAAGATTATAAGCCTTGAAAAGTTTTCATTCATGCACGTTGTGATTCCAATTTAATGCATCTGTATTTTCAGTACGTTATTTATGTTGTTTCTTTATACTTTGATGCAATGCAACTATTTGATACATATTTCTTTTTGCCATTTTGGCAGGTTTATTCTTTTGTCTGGAAGAGGTTACAATATTGGCGTTCTCAATGGCTTCTTTGGATATGTCACTTAATGATATGATAAAAAGCAGCCGCAATACTGAGAGAGGTAGAGGACAAGGCAGGATCCGACGCGGGCGAGGAGGGTCATTTAGTGGTGGTAGAATGACAGAAGTACCTCGTAGAGGTGGTGGAAGAATGACAGGAGTACCTCATAGAGGTGGTGGTTCATTGAGGGTGAATACTACTGTGCCATCTGCTTATACCATTGCCAAGGCAAGCTCAAAACTATGGATGTCTTATGCATTTGCTAGAGTATATGACATGATTTAGAAATCTAAACACAAGGATATGTTTTATAAACTTACACATAAAAGGATCTGTGACATTTGCTCCTGGAGGTGCGCTCTATGGTCCATCCATGGTTCATCCACAAAAGTACTGTTGCACTTTAGTGCATTGGTGCCATGATCTTCACGGTATCCTATTCTTTTGGGTTGCATTCAGGAATATGCATTGGATCTTTTGATATAAGTGGGAATCTTTGCTGGCCTAACTAAGTTAGAGTGCTGATTTCTAGCATATAATTCAAGGAGCTTTATTAGTTGATATTTCAAACCTCTCGGGGATTTAATATCCACTAATAGTATGGGCTTGAATCTTCTTTGCCCGTATATAAACCTTTCTATTTAATTGCAATCACTTTATAATTTGTGATAATTGGTTGTTTAGTTGGGGAGTTATGATGTCCTATTGCTGTTTATGGAATTTCTTCTTGGGGAGATATTCAGTCAACATCCTAGTTCATGTTGTTTTGCAAAGAGGAGCTACGTTAGTTGATATTACAAACTTTATCTCAGAGCTTTAGTATCCGCTAACAGTAGGGGACTTGAATTTTCTTTGCTCATATCTAATCCATCTATTTAGTTGTGACTTTTAAATTCATGATTACTGGTTTTCTAGAAGGGGAGTTTATGATGGATCCTATTGCTAATATGGAATTTCTACTGGGAGATATTTGGTCAATGTCCTAGTTCATTGTGTTTTTGCAAAGGGGCTTCCTTCGCTGAACTTGAGAACTGGAGCTCTCACTTGTTGCATAGGACAAGTTTATATGCTTATATGCAGTGGGTCGATTCCTCAACTCCTCAACTCCCATCTACAATCTGTAATTGTAGCTCGGTTTGCATCGGTGTTAGATTACTTTATGGTTTGAACTTTTCAATATCTCTTGATTCAAATCGTGATTTCATGATTTCTGATTTACTCTTAAAGAAAGGTTATATCTTATTTTATGATAATATGCTGACATATACTTTCCAACCTGGGCTATTTTCGATATGCTTGCATCAGTCAACTCGTAGAACGAAGAGTTTACCGTGGCAGCGCGATTTGTTTGAAGAGAGCCTTAGAGCTGTTGGGTTACCAGGCATTGAAAATGGAGCAAAGTTGTTTGTTTCCAATTTGGATGGTGGAGTGTCCAATGAAGATATAAGGGTACAGTTTAAGCCATGTATTTTATATTAAGCGCTTCCCTGTAATGGATTTCTCATGAAGTTAAATGGACTTCTCTGATCAGGAACTTTTCTCTGAAATTGGAGAACTAAAGCGATATGCAATTCATTATGACAAAAATGGCCGGCCAAGTGTAAGAATCAAGGCTCAGTTCATCATGCCTTGGTGATTTTATTATTTGTATCTCTAATCATTTTACGTTGCTATAGGGTTCCGCTGAAGTGGTGTTTTCCCGTAGAAGTGATACATTCCAAGCGATGAAGAGATATAATAATGTTCAATTGGATGGGAAGCCTATGAAGATTGAAATTGTTGGTGCCAACTTGGATATTCCAGTTTTGGCTCGTGGGAATGTTGTTGGAGTAAATGGAAGGAGGACAGTTGTGATGAAGTATGTAACTGTGACATATCTAACTGTTTTCCTGTATTCTGATTTGTGTCATCTTTCCTTTTATTATATGCTTTAAATCCTTCTTTTTTGGGGAGCCCAGGGTTGGGTTATACTCTTTCCAAGCCTCACTAGTTTTTGCTAGGTTTTGAATTTAACGAGGATCCACGTTATAGAATTTAGGTTATGTTTGTTTCCATATATTCTTTTAGGCTGTACATATTCTTTAGTTTATAAAATTTAGGTTCTCTTTTATACGAGGATCAACAGACTTCTAGGTTTACATGTTCCTTTCAAGTTTGTTGTTAAGTATTGTCAAGTACTCGTGTTTTCCTTCCAATTTCAGTATTTGAAAATTTTGTAGGAAGTTGAGTAATCAACTGAGATTGGATATTGTGCAGGCAGGGAATGGGCTATGGCAGAGGTTCTGCTGCTGCTAATCGTATTTCTGGGTAAGTCTTTCAGAAGCAAGTAACCATTAACAATGTAATTGGAATTATCTTGAGCATCTCATTAACTAGCTCATTATGCTATGTGATCTCTTGTGGCTTTCTAATTATTCTGGCTAGAATTACTGTCCAAATGATATTATTTGTAATCAAATCTTGATGCTTCTCAGCCATAAGATTTTTTTTTCCAAAAAATTTGTCTGTCATCTAATAGAAATGGTTACCTTTTTGTGGTATGTAGTTTCGGTACCGGTTTTGTGATATTGGGATACGGTATCAATTTGTGATAGTTAGATATGACAATATCCTACTAGAATATTTTATTAAAACTTCCCATGAGCGTTAAAGCTTAATGTCTCACATGTTTTGCTGACCTATTTCAAGTTCTCTGGAGAAGAGATTATTTCAAGTTTTAGCTCAAATCTAATCTGGTGGACGTCTGTGAGGTTCTTCATATTGCATGCTGCCTACAAATATTTAGCAGGGTTATCCTGCGGGTAAATAAAGGAAGAAAAAGATTTAGAATTTGGCCAAAGTAGGTAGGTTGACTGATGTAGGGTGCCTTCTATATTTCCTTGTACCTTTTCTATTGCATTGTTTGTATATGGGTTTAACCCTTTTGGTGGTTTAGAAATACTTCATTTACCTATCGAAAAGAAAATGTGGCTGAAGTATATATGCACAGATGTTTTTTTGACAATATATGACACTAATTTTAGTTCTTCTCTGCTTATAATTTACATGATTTGTTTTATCTTGTCGTAGTCAGAGGAGCCGTGGGGGCATGACGAATGGCCGTGGGAGCATGACAAATGGTCGTGGTCGTGGCAGTAGCAGTAGCAGTGGCCGGGGCGGTGGACGCGGTCGAGGAGGTGGCCGAGGGGGCAAGAGAAATGTCGACAAATCAGCTGTTGAACTTGACAAGGAATTGGAGAACTATCACGCAGAAGCAATGCAAACTTAATGAAACCTTCGAGCTTTGAAAATTTAGATGTAGAAGTAGCAAATATCAGCTATACAAAAGTTCCAGTGATGACTGCTGCACTGCTCTGCTCGTTTGTTCTTTTTGGTCGTCTTTGAATTGTTGATTGCCTTTATTGCATTTAATATGCACTCTCATATGTCTGAAGAATTTAGGTGATCTTGCGGGTGCTTGGAATGCAGTTTATTTCCCCTTTTTTCCGTTCATTGACATAATTACATGCCATTTTTTTCCATTTTGAAAATTTTAGTGTCACAACTGAACATAGAAAGGGTCACGGAAAGCTTGGCAGCCCTTTGGGAAATTAAACATGCTACAAGAGATTGAATAGCTTACATGAATGAAGTTCTCTTGTTCACCTTGACCTTACTGTTCTGAACACCCGCAGCCCATCCTTCCTGGATACATCTCTTTTGGGCCTCCCGAGCCGTTGTGAAGATGATTTACCGTTCCTTCGTATCATTGTCATATTATCCTTTTATGGTCATATGCTTCTTTGTAAAATTTGTCCTCATGATCATCCCCTCGAGAACCTCAACTCTAGGCCATGTAGTGAATGAAGGAATTGGGTAGGGTTGGAAAAAAAAACATGCCGGAAGTTAGTTTTGATATCCTTGCATTGCTGAACCGGGGTGGGATCTTTTGAGAAATGAAAAAGAAAGCTGGATCAGTAATGATAGTTTTTGGAAGTACCAGCTCTAAATTTTTATCTATTTTAGCCAATAGATATAGTAGTAAGAAATGGTCCAAAAGTGCTCCATGCCACCCCATGCATCCGTTAGAAATGTGCATGACCTGAGTTTTCAAAAATACTTTCCAGTCGTTCCGTCTAGGGGTGATACTAAATGAATATTTTGTTGGTTATCATGTCTGCGCAACAAAGCAGTTAGACATGACTCGCCGACTTTATATGACGTTCGAATCAAATCATATTGTTCTTTCCAATAACTTGTGAATACCAAGCCTAACCCTACAATGTCAACTTGGTGAAATGTATACCCATGCTTAATCCTTGGCTGTTAACGTTCAGCAGTTTCACACGCATTAAGCCAAGTATAGTTGTTGCCTGCTTGCCACCAAATTTGGCACATCTCCCTCCACTTCCAAATAATAACTTCAATATTGACTTTTTAAATGTTAATTTCATATGGGTTCAAATTCCAATAGGATTTGATAGAAATGACTTATTTGCCTTTTAGGCATATTTGGAAGTGTAAATTACATTCCCTCATGGCAACCCCAAATTTTAGTTGTACCTAGTGCTGGCAGTACTTTCTTGGCATTTACAAGATAACGAGTGTGAACTCAAATATACAGGGGGAAAAAAGACAAGTATGATACAACAAGAAGAATCTCAAAGGAACTAAATTTTGGTGAATACAAAAAAAGAATATAAATAAATTAAGGAGCCGATCCTGTTGGTATTCTAAAATTTGCTGTAGGGTCTCAGTGGTGAGTAGCAGCTACATCTCTCTTCAGTCTCAGTTTTCCCGATTTAGTTTTGTCAAAAAGCATCCCAACCACTTCATTCCAATTCGTTCTTCCTCCAGCAGGTTCTGATTTAGGTTTTTGGGCATCTTTACTGTCAACCGGAGCCATTTCATTATACCCTGATGAGGATCCCCCTTCGTCACTTTTAAGTGGTTCCTCTTCAGGTGCAGCATGAGGTATGTTCAAGCTAACAGCTCTTTCTAATGCATCCTTGTGTTCTTTTTCAATTGTGTGTAACCTCTCAATTTTTTGGGCCTTTGGGGCAGAAGTTATGGTCCCAGAACTTCTCTCCCTCATTATCTGTAAGAATATAATGTTTAAACCACAACAATAATTTAATATGAAAATTCAAAAAGAATAATGGTAGGTCCTAGAGACAGAGCAAGGTTCATCTTTTGCTTCTTTCTCATATTCTGCCTATGCAGATAGGCAATCATGTAGCTATAGAAAGCTAAGAATATACAAAACCAATTTGTTCCCACTTGGATTCAAAAGTCATATCAATAGAAAGTAAAAATTACTTGCCACTTACTTCTAAAGCCTTTTCTGCTTCTCGTTCTATCCAGATAATTCCATGATCTGATGTAGCATTGCATGATAAGACAATCTGTTCAAACCTTCCTTCAACTGGGATGGCTGTTCTAACCTCTGGAGGATACGTCCCACATCTGTGTTCCAAGAAGTGAGGAGTTCAGTGTCAAGGCGAGCCAACAGTATTACTGGCATCACATCAATGTTCTTCAAGAGAAGTAAACCACAAAGAAATTGAAGTAACACGATTTCTTACATTTTTTAAAACAAAAAATAGTATCTAAACATCCCTCCATCATGCAAATATTGTCGCAATTGAGTGTCCTTTTTTTCACAGAAGGATAATCATTCTTTCAAAGCGAACTACTTTTAGATGGGAGCTAACATTTTGATTTTCAAAAACTGAGTTCCTTAATTTGCTTGAAATCGCCATATATTATTATCTTTGTGGATGGAGGGAGTGTGAAACTTGATGGATTTTAATCTGTAGTAGCTGATTTGAAGAACGAATACATGCCAGACAAGGATAATTGGAATTGGAATGAAAATTCGGCACTTGTTAAACTGGAATCTAACCTGCAAAATTTTCTCTCTACAATATGATACATTCGTCCTGGAGCATATAGTCTTCTTGGATCATTGAGCTTCCTACGTTCTGGTATGAAAGTATCCCTCAAGCAAACCAGAAATAAAAGGCAAGGCAAACTGCCCAAAGTATAAAGGCCTGGTTTAAAAAATAATAATAGTAATAACAACAACTCACTCCTCTACAAGAGAAAGGCCAACTAACCAAAAGATTGATTCAAATATATCTTCTAGTGGGGTGGGTGTTCTCGGTAAGAAATCGTCCTGCGAAAAAGATTAAGGTGGAATTGTTAATATACTACGTTGGCCTTATTCCCACTAAATTCATAATTCACAATTCCTAAAAAAAAAAGAAAAATATTAAAGATAAGAAAATGAAATGTATAGACACTGCACAACTCAAGACCAATAGATAAAAAAACAAAGACAAAATCACAAAGGATAAGAGAAATTATTTCTTGAATGCTAAAACATTTCAGCTGCAAAATGGCAACACATTTATATATTTTGCATATGCACACAGCAAAAAGTTCTTATTATAATTGGCAGCGAAAGCACCAGTCCGCCATACATCACATAGTTTTTAAGGTTGTTCAGAGGGGTGGTAAATGGTAATAGTTTGAGGTGGGTGACAATTAGCAAAACTATTATATTCTAATTAAGACGACTAAAATCTACATTTATACCAAACGAGTATCACAGTGATGTCCGTACACTAAAAAAGAATATCATAACAAACTATGTACAATCACATATACCATATATATAGGCACAAGAATAGGATCAAATGCTTAAAAATTCAAATATTCCCACCTGCAACACCACAGAGTATATAACATCAGCATACTTCACCGCCAAATTTAGCGACATACACCGAGCTGGCGCAATTGAATAACACCTCACTTTACTCCTGGGAACCCCTCCGAGGAGGTCTCCATGGTTGACCACAATCACCGTCAACAACGCCGCCACACCAGACCCTAACGAGTGACCCGTAAACACCATATTATAGTCCGATCCGTTTTCAACCCACAATCTCCTCAGTGTCTCGGATTCTTGATTCAGCAACCAAATAGCTGACTTTAACAACCCGTGATGAACATACCCACCATCAAACAGTTGCTTTCCAAGCTGATTATCGAGCAAGAGCTTGTAGTCGTTCCGATTGACTAAATTAAGACCTCGAATAGCTAGAATAATTTCTCGGTTTTCATGGTCTGTGTAAATAAGGTACGGTGGGGAGTGGCCTTGGGTTTGTTCGTAAGTGACGCGCTTGACGACCCAGTCAAGGTTTAGGCGGTAGCCGCCGGTGGGAATGTACTTGGGGTGGCGGAGGTCTTCTTCATAGATGGCGATGATGATGCGGCAGAGGCGTGGCACGGGGGCGAACTCGTCGGGAGTGGCGTCGGGCCAGGTGGCGCTGTCGTAGGCTCCGATGTAGGTGCAGCGTTTCCACGCCCACCGGAAACAGCCTAACACGACAACACATTCGACGCCGCAACACACTGACATGCGGTGTTTTGTTTTGCTGTTAGGTTTGTTGCTGGGGTGGGGAGTTTAATCAAACACTTGGCGGGTATTAACAGATTAGGAGAAAATTAGAAAAGAGATATACCGGTAATTCACGTGAATAAAGAGCTGAAAATGGTGGGGTGGCGTAAGGTAAGGAGAGAGAGAATGAGAAGGCAATGGGATGAATATGCAGCGAGGAAGGAAGGAAGCTTCACGTAGTTGCGTATCCAATTTTAAGATTATTACATCATCATTATGGATCTATTCTCTTTCTTAAATTATCATTTTCTTTAAATTTAATTTCACTTCCAATCTTGGTTCTCGTCTTAAACCCCAAGTTTGCTCTTTATTCCTTGTTTGATTTCTTGGCACACCTAATGTCTTTGCCATTTTTTTAAAAGCAAAAGTGAGCTTCCACCCTCTACGTTTTAATACATACAAGTTTTACTTTGTTTATTAAATACAAATAATATGCAGTAATCACGTTTATTATCTTTCTCTAGTCACATATAACATACTCTATGTATAAAATAATATTTGTTTAATAAATTAGTTACAAAAAATATATTCGTAATAAATAAATTTATTATTTAAATTATTCTATTGTGAATTACAACGAGCACTTGTAATCTTTAAAATGACAATCCCATTAGTATAACCAAATTTAATTGTAATGGTTATGTTAATGAAATTAATATTTAATATTTTTATTACACAACTTTTATTACGCTATTTAATATTTTCACAGTTGAAATTAATATTTTTGTATAAGTGGGTTTTATTTTGTTTAGTTAAAAAACTTGTAAAAATATAAAATTGATATTTTGAACTTGCAAAAAATATCAATTTTATTTTTAAAAATATCAAATTTACTTGAAGAAATATTAATTCTATATCTTAATTGTTTTACATTGTCTGGTTGAAAATGAATAACAAAGAGAAAGAAAAAGAGAATCATAATTATCAAAGTCGTTACTCGGAATGGAATGGAATGGAATGGAACGGGTTGGATGATGAAAGTTGACCAGTGATAAGAGAAGTGTAGAAGAAACTGGAAAGAGAAACCTCAACCTGTCCTCTCCACTACTTTTAATTGCACGCGTGAGTTGGAAATATCAACCCACCATGACCAAAATAAAATTCTACATATATAAAGCTTCCGCGAGGTTTTTGGAAGTTTTGTGTCTCGCTTGACATTTTTTTCCTTTTTTTTTTGGTCCTATAATTTTAGATATATTATTTTTTTAATTTAATTTTTTAAAATTTTAATTTTACCCTACATAATTTTTATTCAATAAAGACTTCAGCTTCCCCCCTGCGTGAAAGAAAAAACAATGGCCCTCAAAAAGGCCATACATTATGTTTGTGAGTTTTTGAACCAAAAAAATATATAAAACTTAAATTACGATAAAAAATAATTAATAACAAATTTATAATTTTCTTTCACATTGTTATTAAATTTATAAAGAGAAAAAAACACTTATGTCTTACATTTAAATTACTATTATACTTTTATATTAATTTTGTTATGTTTATAGCGTACAAGATATAATAAAAGTTATAGAAAAAATTTGTTTATATTTATCAAGTTTTCCACTCAAATCCATTCATTACAAACGAAATTTTTTGATGAGAAAAGTAGTCAAATTTTACGTACAGGATAACAATGTCCAAGTCAATTCCAGTAAATGTAGTTTGATATGCCATGTCCAATTCAATTCCAGTAAATATAGTTTGATATGCCACTGCACCGCATTACACAAAGCTTGAAAGATTGAAGATGAATAGAATCATAAATTTCATAAGAAAAAAAAATTGAATTAGTCACTCAAAAAAAAAATAATGAGAAGACAAAAGGTGCAGTCTAGGCCATCTCAAACTTGGTTTTGTACAAAAATTAGTGGGTCACTTTGCTTCCCGTGGAAAGACCACCACAAGCCAAGCCCCCTCTCCCCTAAGAATCAATTATAGAACTGACATCCATAATAAAATTCTAACCACAATAATAATGCTTGTAAAACCTCTGCTATATAAGTAGCGAGCAGGCATTCCTGAGGTCTTATCATCCATTGCTGGGCCTGTGCCGTTTAGGAATGTCCCATTTTTGCCGCCACTGCATGCATAAATTAAAAATGGTCAAGATTAGGAATTCAGCAAGTTATGTGATTTTTGAAGTGTGGTTGAAAAGAGTTGTTCCTATCCTAGTAAGCAAAAGTTACCTTCCGAGAAACATGCAAGAACCATGGCCTGCAAAATTGTAACCGAGCAAAGTTTATTATGTAACTTGATCAATTCCCGTAAAAAATTATAGTAAAAGAGAGAAGCAAAAACATACTGAAAATAAACAAGTGTTTTCCGGAGAAACCTTACTTGGATCAGTTGTAGTGATTGCAGCCACCCCATTGAAGTCGCAACTCCCAGAAGCCTTGCCCATTGAATGATAGTATGTGTCAAAAGCATATGTTGCATGTGCAGACACAGAGTCTGGTACATAGCAAGGTTGACCCTGCAACAATGGTGAACAATCTACCTTGCCTGGTCCACAAGCCCAATCCAAAGCAGCCTGCAACATTTTGGAATCTGCACCTTCCTTTGCGGTACAGTAAGTTTTGTTTGTCGTATCATTTGCTAAAACAGATCCTGACCCCGTCAGTTGTAAGGTGTAAATTGGCAGTCCATTAGCATCAAACAATCCCCAGTTCTTCTCTGACACTGGCCCGGGTTTTGTATCTTCATTATACAGCTCATAAATGTAAGTGCTAACTGAAATTCCAGGGTGTTTGGGAGTTCCAGTGTTGTTTAATACATGCTTTATCAAATTACTGTTGTAAGTGTTGGCATTGTCTAAAGTTGCATCTGGCTCATTAGAGTCGCCTTTTGATGGCCAGCCTGACTCGGTCACCAAAACAGGAATGTTTGTGAAGTTAAGAAAAGACATTGCAAAGTAAGCAGCATCGACCATAGCATCAAAGACGTTGGAGTAGTGGACAAGTGTGTTAGCATCAACAGCTTCTTTGTTTGCGGGAAGAGGCTTGAAGAGTGCATAATCTAACGGAATAACACCATTGGATTGCATGTAGTCGTAATAAGGGTATATATTGAGCATGAGAAATGAACCGGAGGACTGTAAGAAATTGAGCATGGGAACTAAAACTGGATTCCAGGAGTGGTTAAAGAATGCTTGTGATGGTGGGAAAGAGTCTAGAATTATTGAGGATGGAAGAGGGGTTGAAACTTTAATTTGCCTGTCAAGATTGGATGCAATGAGGGCTGAATGGATGAACTTGAGGGCACTTACAAGAATACGAGCAGCATTTGGGAGGGTGGTTAGAACTTCCGAACCAACACATATGGTTGTGATGTTGGTAGCAGGGTAGTGCGCTATAACATTCTGGGAGACCCAATTAGCCGCGGTGGAATTTGATTGTCCAATGCCCAAAAGCTGTTCATTTGGGACAGAGACAGCAACTTTAATACCTGTATTGGCAAGAGCTAGAAGCATGCCACGGTCTGCATTGTACAGCCGGACATGTCGGATTTGCTGGGCTTTGAGCAGCGCTACTACTTGAGTTGGGTGTGGCATATCTGAAAGGTCTGTCCCTATGTTCACACCAATGAAAGCATCTGCAAGAAGGGAACAAATTTTCTAATCTTGTAAATATCTAAATCAAGCATCTTCTTTTCTCATGTTACTAAATAGATTCACACAGAGGGCAAGCAGAACTATGGGTGATTCAACTACAAACTTGCAAATGATATCTTACGTAATAACAAAGCAAACTAGGATTGTGATAAGCTGAATAAATAATGGAACTTGGAGTTGATGCCAATTAAAGTAATAATGGGGATTTAGAGTGATATATGTGCACCAACCTGATTAGTGAGATAATATTAATTAAGGACTGACATATTAGAAAATTTACATTACAATCCGGAAAAGGTTGAGCCTTTACTATCATGGGATATTGACAATTGTAATTTGTCCCTTCCATTATGAGATCATAATGGACAAACTATAACGTAAAAAAATGCTTTTGGTAGTCAACAACAAACATCTGGATAGCAAATGTTTTCACACCATTAAAAAGGCCTCATTATGACAATATTCACCGTAATAGATGGGACCTCCTATTAACTTGTCTTCCATCTAGGAAATTAGATAAAGAAAATGATGTAAGCAAATACTTTTGAGAGACATTTTGATAGCAATGTGTGGAACCATAAAAAATGTTTTGAAATTCTGCCTTCTGCTTAACATATTTATAGCCAAGGTTACCCATGGGGACCTTAAGCATAATATATAAAGATTGCATCTGTGTATGTGTGAGTGCGTAAAAGATATTACAAGAATACTACTATAAAAACAAAGGAAATAGGAAAGGAACACAGATTCCAAAGACTTGGTACTACCAAGTTAACATATTCTCTAACTTCTTTTTTGTCTCTTATTTTTTATTTCAAACACCCACTTCCATATATAGTGGAGCATCTTAGAGCTTTTAAAGCTGTTATCTTGATGACAAAAATGGGGTTTTATCACCTAGATTACTAGGTCTTGATTAAGTGAGTGAAATAGAATTTTAATTGATGGAGCATTTACTGTTATGTTTCTACCTGAATCTAAGGCTATCTCCAACAGCACAATCTTGTCTAGGATTCATAAATATAGTCTGGGACTATATTTGAAACACCAAAATGACTAAATCAAGGAACTTGGTAGTCCATGGACTATAATTTTAATTATATTTAAATGAAAAAGTTGAAGGATGATTAGATTTTTTTGAATTCATTGATTATTTTAATCTTTTTATATTATAGTCCACGGAATAGTTTATCTGCTGGAAAGATTGAAGACTATGTCCTTTAGTCTTCAATCTTTCCAGCAGATAAACTATTCCGTGAAGTATAATATAAAAAGATTAAAATAATCAATGGATTCAAAAAAAATCTAATGTCATATGGACTAAATATAATCCTTGGGATAATCTAGCTACTGGAGAAATAAATTTGCAGAAATACTGTGCAGATTCATGTACAAGTACTTTCATGAGACAATGGCAGAATGTAAACGTTATTATATTATCTCCACCAACATGCATAGAATGGAGCATGGCATGCTTCCCAACATCCACTATGTACAACCCGTGTGCTTCATCCATCCTCACTCCTCCTGACTAAAAAGAAAATAATTTATGAAATTAAGCAAGTAATGGGTTTTAGAAAGAAGACAATATTGTTGTTAGATTTTGTCCCACTCATCTGTCTTTTTCACTTTTTATGTTATTCTTTTCTATAATATTCTCGAGAAAAAAAGATGACATCCTTCTAGACCCAGCTGTCTTCCAAAACATATTAAATTACACTAACTTTAGCTATTTAAGATGCAGAGTTAATCTTTATTAACATTCTAACAAAAGATTAATTAACACCACTAGAACTGAACAACTAATGTCTGAGAGTACTAAAAATCCAATAAATCCAGGTCGTGCTTTCAATATTTGATCTATATGAGATTTCTCAATTGCGCCATTGAAGACAACTGACTAGCTTCGATTACAGAAAAATAAATAAACATAGTATCAATTTACCCACTATAATCCCCACCCCTTCAAGGAAAATAATAGTTTGAAATTTACCATATATTAACAAAAGATGGTACATTCAGTCTTAATTGCAATCTTAATACATACTTTCCCTACACTTTAATTCGCATACTAGGACCAACTACAGTTCAATAAATGTAACATAAGGAACAAACTTTTCTCTTTTAATGTTTCCACCTTTTTCTTTTCTAAAATTCCTAATTTCACAAAGCAACGCATATAATGGTATAAATCCATAAATCTGATACATATAAGTACAACTATAAATCTATAATGGTACAAAATAGCAAACCCTTACGAAAATTTTGCAATGGTGACACTAAGATTAGTAAGAAGGAGACTAAAAACAAACACGTAGAGATAATGCATACCACCCATTTCTCTCTCGTTCAGCTTAAACACCATAAAAATGGAATCTTTAAATAAATACATCAAACGCCAGAAAATGAATAACCATAACCCACCATATTAAACTCATAAAAACATTTAAAACTAAGCAATCGAATGAAAAATAGAGAAAATAAACTCACCTTCATCTGCATATACAACAGAGAAAGCTAAAAGCAAAATAAGAAGCAATGCCATAGATTCTTCAGTTCAAAATGCAGAAACCAAGAAACTTCAGAGAGAGAGAGAGAGAGAAAAATGAAGTGGGAAGTTGAGGGGCGAGTAAATGAAGGGGTAATTAATAAAAAGAAAATCAAGAAAGATACTTGGGGTGTTGGTGTATTTATGGGAAAGAAGAAAGAATGGGGGGTTATGCACCAATCAATCAATGAAAAATATTTGTCAGATGGATCGGACGGCTAAGGAATTACTAAGTGAATTTACAGTTTCCTCTCAATACAGTAAAAGGTTTGGGGATTTTTATTTTGCCTAGAAGAGAACAAATGCACTTTGTTGGTAGCGCAAAAAGACGGAGCCATTGGGCTTGTCGAAAAACAGCCGGGTCCCATAACGGTCTTATTTCGCTCTTTCATCTCAAAAATAAAAATAAAAATATATCTTCTTTTTTTCACACTCAAAAATATTATTTTTTTCACATTCAAAAATATAAACAAAAATAAAATAAAAATATATCTTTTTTTTTTCTCTACAATATTTTTCTCCTCTTTATATACTATTTTTACTTTTGTATATATTTTTAGAATGTACACATAAATATATTCTCCTTTCCTAATGATTTGCACAGTAACAAGGCAGTAGACTAAAGATTATCGAACTCAGTGATAAAAATTTTTGTTTTACTTTGCAATGTAACATGTTAGAATATAAATCCTTAGCATGATCAAAATTAACTAGGCACTATGTAAAATAAGTTCCAAGACAAAATGTATTCATTCATAAAATTGAATTATAATAAAATAGATTTATAAAAAAAAATACACTTAGATGTCAATTCTTTTTTTTATTTTCTTTACTAGTTACGGTTAGCAATAGTTTCTTGTAATTTCATTATTTTTGTTGTAACCTCTTTTTTACGGCCTGAGATCATCTGTATTTAAATTTTGTTATGTGTCTCTGTATTCAGAGATATGAAACTATGAGGTATGCGCAAATCTCATATTTTGAATTCACAGGTATACGCATACCTCATAATTTTATATCTCTTAATACAAAAATACAAAATAAAGTTTGAATACAAGAAATATGAGCCCCTTCTTTACATGGTTATCGCCAATATTGCTACAATCTAACACAAAATAAGTCAATTATAATGAGGGCATAACAATAAAGGATTTTAGTATCTATCAAGGGTAGGGGTGAGCATGGTGCGGTTTGGTGCGGTTTGAAGCCCAAACCGCACATGAAACCGCTTAAGTGCGGTTTGACAAATTCAAAACCGCACATGAAAATGCTTGTGATTGGTGCGGTGCGGTTTTGAATTGTTTGGTGCGGTTTCGGTTCCAAAATCAATTGAAATAATTAAATTTTATGCAATTTAAATTAACAATTTAGCATCACACAATATTAAATACTACTTTGATAATACACAATTTTACTTATAATGTTTTGTCTAAACAAAAGCAAAATAGAACCTAAAAATATGAATAATGATTTATCCTTATATATGAAAATTCTAAATAGAGATAATTACAATTTGGGATAATTCTAAATATTTGTAATTCTTGATATGCTTCATTTAATAGTGCATGGTGCGGTGTGGTTTCTTAGATGCGGTTTTGCTCAAAAACCAAACCCAAACCGCATTTGCGGTTTTTCAACCACCTAAAACCGCCACATACGCCGAAACCGTTGGTACGGTTTTAATTGGTGCGGTTTGTGCGGTTTTGGTGCAGTTTCGGAGGCAATTCGATTTCTTGCTCGCCCCTAATCAAGGGTTCTACAGTAAGCAAGTGGAGAATACTCCTAGATCAAGAACACTTAATACAGGAGCCCATGTTGTACGAATTTATTAATCCGTTGGTCCGTAAAAGATGTTTAATTACATTTTTAACACAATTTAAGAAAAACAAAAAGTATGAAAATAATACATATAAGTTTTCATTTTATCTACAACTAACATGTAGGGCACACACAATGCGTTTGAAAAAAAAAATGCTTAATTATAAATTGAGAGTTATTCAATAAAATAATAATAATTTAAATATGGCCAAATTCAATTCAACGAAGGAAATATTTATGAATTAGACGATACAAATGTATATTTTTACAAAAAAAAAATGATATTTCTCAATGAAATTATAATATCACAAATATGTTAAAAACATTACGGAACAAAATAAAAATATACATGTATTTCAAATTGTAAAATGGATAAAAAAAGTTGCATCTCTAATATTTAAACAAAATTTTAAAAATATGTACCTCTCTATTTTGGAACGGACCTATTATGAATAACTAAAAAAATAAATATAAGTACATAACATTCAAATATTATATTTATTTTAATTATTAAAAAGTGGGATATGACAATAAAATTTATGTCATATTTTATTTTTTAATAATTAAAATAAGTATAATACTTAATTTTATATTTAAATATTATAGACATAGACTTATCGTAACGAAAATATATATTCTTCTGCTTCTTCTATCCATTTGATAAGCATTATTTTCCACAATGTCGAGGCCCAATACGGTCGGTCGAGCCCGTACAGCCTTTGGGAATTTCTAATCCGTCCCCTCCGGCCCTCCTCTACTGTACTCCGTCTTACCAAATATATATACCACTATATTTTTCTTCCTTTACGCGCCAATTCGAAAAAAGCCCTAGCTCTAAAATTTTCGGTTCTTGCAGAATCTCAAAAGGATGCAGAATTTCATAGCGTAGATAATATGAATTAAAGTTGGAATTTTTACTAAAATGGATCAATCATTTGATTCTGATAACACACCTATCAAATCGGAGGATGAGTGGTCAGAGGAGCACGACGGAATTCCGTTGAAGCAACGCTTAAAGATGCTTCTCGCTAGTAAGCATCGTTCAGATTTTGGCGACGCCAAAACTCAAGCAGAAATTACAGCTATGTGAGTTTTTATAATTTTTCGTCATTGATTCGTACTTCATCTTGCATTAGACTCTGTATTTGGTTTAGTAGTCCCCTTAATTTTTTTTCTTTTTGTGATTATTTGCAGACCCTCAGTAGATATCATAGTTAAAGAGGAATCTGATTGTATTTCACAGGTAAATTTAGCCTAGGATATGTATTTGTATTCCAATTTGTTTCTGGTTGTGCAAATTGGCTAGTTTGCTGGGGTTAATTTGTTATTTTGGAAGTTCTTTTCTTTATTGTGTTTTGCATCTAGCATCTGTTTTACCAATATAGTGATAGTTCATATTTCTGGTTCTTATCCTTCTACTTGGTTGTGGTTTTATATTTGGTCCTACTTGGTTGTGGTGTTATATTTGGTTCCTATTATCGTGTTCCAGTTTAATTTGATTGTTGTTTTGGTGTTAACTTTGTAACGTGGCCTTGTAGATGCTTTACTTTTTCCTACATTTACTGTGGTTTAGGTGGACCTTTTAATAGTCAAATGGACTTGAGTGGATCTTACAGCAGTGTTGATTATGATTTGTATTAGTGTGTATTTTATCTTTTGGAACACTTTAAATTTTATTCAAATTGTGGGTCAAATACAACCTGGATTTATAAACGATATATGCTGTTTAGATTGCCTATAATATTTTTTGCTGTTGTTAGTCATTATTATCATTATTTTACTAATAGCATTCAACCTTCATGCTTGCGGTTTCCTTGCCATTTTTACCAACTTTTGTGATAACAAGCAAATTATGTTGTGCTGTCTCTTTTGTTGATTAAGTTGAACACTTAACTACACCAATTTCATTAGTAAGTGCCATATCGTCTGTTATTGCAAGCTCATTTGAGGTTGCTGCCATTAATTTGTTGTTTTGAATATTGAACAAAAAGCAATGGATGGCATTTAGGATTTGCATTCTACTTATTTTCTTGGTGAAGAGAGGGTTGAAAGCTTGTTACTGGAAGAATGCCATTCTGGCGAGGTTCTTGAAGGAGGTACTTCTTAACTTGAGCTTATTTAATTATAAAAAGCCAGCAATCATATTCAGCTGCACTTCATACTCTATATGTGACTCTCACAAATATGCAGGTAGGCCTCGAGAATGCTGTATTCAAAAGATTGAACCAAATACGTGCAATTCCTCCAATCAAATAGTTGTCTCTGAACTAAATTGTGGTATTGTTAGAGCTGAAGAAGATATTGCTGGCGATGTTACTGTGAACAACTTAGTAAGTTCACCAGTAAACTGTCGAAATGACACTTTTGGTGCTGAAGGTCGAGCTATTAATATAAAAAATGAATTACCTGATGACATATTTGATGATCTCGATCACATTGATTTAAGAGAACGCCAAAGGATGCTGCTATCAAGGTTCCTTTCTGTCTTCCACAATTCTCTTTCTTTTGGATAAGATAGCCATGTGCTAAAAAGCATGTGTATGCATTGCTAGATTAGGTTCCTTAAGTTCAAGCTCCATAAAGTTGATTTAAATTTTTAATCCTTTTCTTTCAATAATATTATTCTACTCCCTTTTTGTTTGAATTTGAGTAAAGTCCAGGAATTGATGAGCTTGTTTATCTATGCAGGAAGTCATTGGAATCGACAAAACCAGTTGTTGAGGTAAATTATTATCCTCTTATTGCCTTGTAGCAGTAAGGTATATTTAGTAAGATGCACGCTGCAACTTGTGAATATAATTGGAAGATAAGGCTGCTACAAAATTCTGAACCACTAAAGATTGAGTGGCTTTTGTTCTCAATTGTGATAAATACCATTGGCAGCTTGAATTTTGGATAGTTTTGTATGCATGCTTTCTTTTTTCACCCCCCTGAAAAGCAATCCTCGAAACAATCCTATGTTTGATTTCAAAGTGACAGGAATTTTCCTCTAGGCATTTCGTAGTTCATATTTAATACACCAAAAAAGGGTAAATATGAAGTGTTTTATGTTCAAGATTTTCTAGTTTGCTGATGGAAGGACTAGATTAAATTCCCATGTTCAACATTCTTCCACTATTCGGTCCAAGGGATTATGTGGCTTTAGGGGTACTGTTGTGAGTGATTTGTATACAATTGGAAGGCAGCACTTTTCAAGTGCTATTCTCGTCTTGTTTCTCACCAATTCGGTAAGGGTGGACTTCTTGTCGCCCATGTCCTAATGTATCATCTCTTTTCTATTAATTTTTTTTAATAGAAGAAAATTAACAAATTGGTCTAGTGGATTATGTTCGCCTCATCACTTGCTCCTATCTTCCCTGACACCCATAAAATTAGTCCCACACCCATTATTATGAGTATCATAAATGATCACTTACCCACTCCCTCTTGAATCTCCCCTAAAAATACAAAAATGGAATAATAAATCGTAGTTTAAAATGATTCTTTCCATAGTTGGTAGAATCTTATGATACACGATACAAGAGAAATTCGATAAAAGATTGCTAGCTCATTAGAAAGTGAGCTGGATCTTACGATACATTGCACATATTCTATGATACAGTACGATCTGTGATGCGGTCGGCACATTTTCATGTTAGAAGGAACTTGATTTGAGTTAAAATAGCACATTAAAGCCTTGCTCTCTTTCTTTTCTTTTTTTTTTTCATTAGAAGGGGGGTTCAGTCGATCTATAAAACAGTTCTTAAAATGCTTTCTAGGATTCTTATCGTTTTCAAAGGACTTTGTTTTCACGTTCTGTTTTTCATGTATCATACTTATATGAAGACATAAGTACATAGTTTTTGGAGTTGTCTTTTGCTCTACACTCTCCAATTTGGGGCATAATTTCACATTGAGTTTATACTATTAAGTTAAATAAGCTATTTATTTTCTTTTGTTCCTTAATAAATATTACTTGTACAATATTGATTTTTGATTAAGCCTCTAGTTTAAACTCTTCAAATTATAACTTTAATGTTTAAAATTTGTTTCTAGGGTCATTTGATTACTTTGACGTTACACTTAAGCTAGTAAACTTAATTATCCAATAAAATTATTTCTCTATTAGTTTAAATATATAATTATTGTGTTTTATGTCTTTCCGTATCTTACGATAAGATTCCAACACGATGCACGATTCCCCATTAAGGGATTTTCGATACACAATACGATTCATGATTTAGCAACTACGTTGTTCTCATTGTAGTGCTTTCTATGAATCATCGAATATTCATGTTTTCTGTTTTATTCTATTGTTTATTAAAATTGCTTTTAACTTTGTGCTACACAGGATAGTATTTCTGGATTGCCAGACTTTGTTGTGGATTGCATGCACAATGCTGTCATAGGAAATGAAGACAGTAATTCTATTGGAAGAGAATGCTCAACTGAAGGAAATCGTTTGATAGAATGCTCAATTGAAGGAATCCATTCTGATGACATTCCTGAGAGAAGTGCTGCTGTTTTCTGCAAGAATTTGGAATTTGGTTCATCAAATAGTATGGTTGCAGGCTTATCTAATACAATACCTCATTGTCCAGCATCTGTACGCCAGAGCAAAGGAACTGAATCAACTAGATTGGGAATTTTTACAAATGTTCATGAAAATGACAGGATGTGGTCTTCTAAAATAACTTCCAGTGAGTCTGAATCATGTGGTGAGAAGGATGTTTTGTCTGAGAAGCACAAGACCATTCCTAATTCAGCTTTGACAACATTTGTGAATGTCAAGGTTGAACCTTTAGATAACAACGAGGCAGACAAGAATGCTTTAGATAACTCCTGCCTTGTTCACATAGCTCCAGTAAAAAGTGAACTCGATTTCACTGATGCATATTCTGTTGATGTCATAGACCATATGTTGCTGCGGGACCGGATGAAATTGATGACATCAAGAGGGATTCAAAATCCTAATATTTATACTGAAGACTCCAGCAAAATTATGCCTTCTGCCTTGGATTTTAAGCCCATTTTATCAGATTCTGCTACACCTCTAAGAATCAAGCATACAAGGAAAAGGAAGAAAACTGCCACGTAATACTCTTTGTGGTTAAATCTATATACCCTATATTCATATTTTTTCTCGTATTGAATTTATTTGTTCAGTCGTATGTAATATTCTAAGGTTTTGAGCTGATTTAATATTAATTTCAGGAACTCGGTTGAAACTGCATTGGAGGAAGATGCTCCGGGACTCCTTCAGGTGCTATATGCAATTCATTATCCTATTCTCATCTGGTGTTTGGGTAAACAGTAATGTCATCCATCTGGCAGGTTTTAGTTGACAAAGGGGTAGTGGTTGATGAAATTAAGCTGTATGGGCAAACGGAGATTGATGAGGCTCTGGACGAATCACTTACTGAAGACAGCTTTACAGAACTTGAAGCTGTGATATCAAAGGTTGGGAAAAGTATTGATCATGTCATTTGTTCACCGGTGCCCTTTTCTATGTCTATGAACTAAATACATGTATATATGTATCATGTATATGTATGCATGTATATATTGTTAGTTCTCAGAGGCACACAAGTGATCTAGAAGGGGGGGGGCTAGAAGGGGGGGGGTTGAATAGATCTCTTAAAAACTTTTTACTTAACTTTAAAAGTTTATTACCAATTAATTCATTTAATCAAGATTTGTTTGCACAACGAAATATTAGTTTGAAAACTCCCCTTAAAGATTTGTAAAGCATCTCTGTTGAATTAAGACTGTATTGAAGATAGCCACTTGTCAAGTAAACCAATTTTAGCAGTTATATCTATATATATATATATATATGACTGAATGTAAATGACACCAGAGAGTTTTAAGTGGTTCGGAGATTGAATAACTCCTACTCCACTCTTCTACTACAACGAGTAGGAAATCCACTAAGAATGATTCATACAGAACCCTTCAAGCACATCACGCCTGGAAACTCTGGTTCACCAAGAACCCTTTAAACCCAACAGGTTTGGCTAGTTTAGTCACTAAGACAAGGACATAACTGCCCTCTTCAAGTCCAGCAGACTTGACTCATTTAGTCACTAAGACAAGGACATAACTGCTCTTTTCAAGTCCAACAGACTTGGCTCCTTACTTGTTGATAGATGTTGGAGTTGCTACTGAGTTGTACTTTAAGTTCTATTGTCTTTAAGTACTCAGTAGCAAGATGTGATCATTCCTGAAATGATATTGAGTTCGACAATGATGCTTGACTTCTTTATATGCTCAATATCTTCTTGTGATCACCCATTGTGCTGCTAGGCTTTTGAACTTCAGCTCCTTTGGTACTTGATAACTTCTCGAAACGAACTCCTGAGATGACTGTGAAGCTCTTTCCTTTCGGTACTCAGTTGTTCCTTCTTATCATAGACCGTTTATAGCTTCTCGAGATGGGCTTCTGAGATGACTGTAATGCTCTTTCCTTTTGGTACTCAGTTGCTTCCATGTCTGTATTAAGTTGGCGTTTAAGCTTCTCTCTACTATGTGCCTAGCAGCTCTGAACACTTCTCTTGTAATAGAGTTATTTCACTCTATGTCTTTCTCAATTCAGTATTAGTGTTCTGGTGGATCGTAGAGTGTTCTTCAACATATTCATCTTTGTTTTGCTCTACGATCTGTTGTTGTCCAGCATCCTCTCTTTTTGTTTTTCAACAACAACTTCTGTTTGTTAATTATCAAAGCCTTTATATCTTTGTTCATATTTTACCGTTGAAAGATCCGTTGGGTTACTTTGGCTTTGTGCAGATCCTTGATATCATCGATGTTGACTTTCTTGCTGCTTGTGTCAGTTCTTTTTCCCTTTTCTGACATGTTCTGAGATATCAAACTGTAGCTTAGCTTTCTCTGAATTTATAGCCGTTGCACTCCCAGAGTTGTTCAGTAAAAATTATTATATTCTTTGCTAATTAATCTTCTGATCCATCAATAAATACCTTCCTTGACTTTTAGAACCAGCTGTTCTGATGCATTCAGAGATGTCCCATTAGTCTGACTTTATTCATCATTTTCCTGAGCAATGGGTCCTGACTTATAGTCGTTTAAGCACAAAGTCTTCTGTGACTCTGACATACATCTGTATCTCAAAAACACTTAATCTCTTTCGAATCTGGAAGACAAATGCACTCTCTCCTCTCGCACCATATTGCAGTTATGATCCTTTGCTGCTTCTTATATTGAATTCGTAGAGTGATTGTCTGCTCATTTGGACTCTACGAATTCAGCTCCACTCGTTACTTGAAGTATGTCGGGTAAATGGTTGAGTTGGAGCGATCTTCTCTTTTACTCTGTAGTGCTTTGCTTTATGATTTCGTTCTACGATCTTGTCCCTTTGTTCAAATCGTAGAGTTTGTGAACTGCAGTGCTTCTCAGTGGAATCGTTGAGTTGTTGTCTCAGTTGGCACATCCTTTATTTCTACTCAACGATTGTTCTATGTGTAGAACAATCTTCTGTATTGTCTTTGACATCCGGTTTCACTCTATGATTTCTTCTAACTGTGCAATCGTATAATTTTCTTATGTGCTTGTTCTTCAAATTTACTCTACGATTTTGCAAGATTGATTGTATCGTAGAGTACATTTATTCTCTGATACTGCATTAACTGCTGGCTAGTTTAGCTGACTGTTCGACGATCGTAGAGTTCAGTTCTACGATTTGTACTTGATCAGTTCTTTAATTTAGCTTGTAAATTTAGTAGACCTCTTTCACATCTAACTCTCTTTGATGATCGTAGAGTTATTCTGATAAGGAGTCGTATAGTTCACTCTACGATTTATACCGAATCGTTGAGTCTTCTTTGCATGGAATCGTAGAGTCTGTTCTACGATCGTATAGACTGATCAGATCTAACATAAGATCAACTTAACAGATTTGATCTTTTCTAACTAAGTCATTTCTTACATTATTACACCATTATATATATTGAAAGGACTTTACAGACTTTGACATACAACAATGAATCAATCTTATGCTACTCTACTTATATCATGCATCTTTTATGCAGAGTGACTCCTACTGAAAGATCAACCTAACATTTATGATCTTTATAATCTAAGTCTTTTGTACACATATATCTTTTAAAAGGAATTTACAACATTTGAACCAGATAACTTTCATTCTTTTTTATAAGACAAGATAGTTTTCAGCAAGATCATATTTGTGTTAAACAAGTGTCTAGATTTATAGTATTTAGACATAGGTAATCTATATCATACACACATGATCATGTAGACACATAATTTGATTAACATATAATCACTTTGTCAATTAAGCACATAAGCACTTTCAGAGTATCTACGCACATAATCAATTAAGCACATAAGCATATTAACACATAAGCACTTTGTCAGATACACATTGATAATCAACCATGTAAGTACATTTACCACAATCATTTTTGCACAACAATCATCATCATCAAATCAAAACAACTTTCAACATATATGTACGCGCGCGCACACACACACACACATATATGTGGTACAGTTTATTTTATCACTTGAGATGATTGTATAACTATAATTTGGGCAGATTAAAACTGCATTGGTTTGTGAAGAAGCATTCCCAAGTAACCATGGAATGGTTTGAAAAATAAGAAACAATATAGAAAAGTTAGTTATGTTTCAATGTTGTTGATATGATTATCTCGAATCATGTATTTACAGAAAGGAAACAGAGGGACATATAATTGATTTTTCGTTAATTATACTGTTATCTCTAGTTGGTCTGGTGTTATTCTTTAGGAGGTATGCAGTGCTGTATACATATTGTAAAATAGCTTATGTAGTTACTATGATTTCTTGAAATGTATGTACAGCTTTTCTCTCAGCGCCACTCGTTATTAAAGCTTCCTCCTGTAAGGAGTACAAAGTGCGAAAAGACTAGTTACTGCTTGGCTTGTCTAATTTCGCTGGTTGAGCAGGTAAGATTTTTCTATTGCTTAAGATACTAAAGTATGGCAGATAGCCAGGATAATGGCATCTGTCATATTACTTGGTCTCTGCCTATATTTTGATTCTAAGTTATTGTGGTATTCTTTTCATAATTCACTTGTTGGCCTTTCTTGTAGGCACGCTATTTACAGTTTCGGAAGTGGCCCGTTGAGTGGGGTTGGTGCCGGGACCTCCAGTCATTCATTTTTATTTTTGAAAGACATAACAGGTGCATTGACAACACAAATTAGTCTTTAAATTCTCTTGTTGATCTACCCGTACAGCATGACGAAGATACCCCCATATTGCTTGATTGCAGAATCGTGCTGGAACGTCCCGAATATGGCTATGCAACATACTTTTTTGAGTTGTTGGATTCTGTACCTATAGATTGGCAGATCAAACGATTGGTGACTGCCATGAAGCTTACTAGCTGTAGCAGGGTTACCCTAATTGAGAACAAAGCATTAACGGTAGTGACTCGAACATTTTCTTTACACAACTGCTGATATATGAGTTGAATATATTGAGGATCCATTTGTTTTAAGGAAAAGTTTTCTCCCCCCCCCCCCCCCCCCACCCCCTATTTTCTGTTGTGTGGTGCGTGACAAAATGTGGTCACCTTAACCTTCACTTGATCATATTTTTAGTCAACGGAAAACGAATTTGTAAGTCATTTTCTGGTAAGTGTTGGAATGCTCCCTCTCTCTCTCTCTTCCTTAAGTAACACTCTTCTCTCTTTCCTCATTTCATTTTTTTTGTCTTTTATATATTTTTTTAGTTGAATTTATATATATATATATATATATATATATATATATATATATTATACATGTTTAAGTATTTTCCCGTATATTAAATCATATACTCTTTCAAAATTTTATCTCTTTTATTGGGAAAAATAAACTTGGCCTTTTTAACTGCTTCATCCCTTAATGATCTAGAAAACTATCCTATGGGTTTTCGGAATTGATTATCTTTTTAATTTTTGTAAGTGTATTTTTCCCCCATCAATGTATAAAGTTCAGAATTTAACATTTTCTTTGATTATGAAGGCTATGTGATTTATGATAGGTTTGCTTGTTTTGGTATTTTATGTTAATCTTACTTGTATCCAATAGCCTTATCAATGTTGTATTTTTTATACCAATAATATGTATTTATGCTTGTTAGTGTATATGAAGCATTTGGTTCTTTATTTCTTTTTCTATAAAAAGTTATAAAAGTGCAGTACTTTGGTTTTATTTATACCTTCACTCTGTTCAACATAATGTGAAAATGTTCTCATTGGCAGAACAACACCAAGTTCTCATTGGAATACTTTTGTTCATCTCATAGTTGAAAAAAACAATACGTCTTTTTTAATATATTTTTTACAATTAACATTAATGGAATTAATTCTCCCACACTAAACTTAGGAAAGCATTAAGCTTGCCGGCAAACCATCCAAAAAATATAGCATTTTCTTGGAGAATGATTTCTCAGAAATTGTTTTGTGGAAAACATTTTCCATGAACCAACGGAATCTTGGTTTACATTTACATTTTCAGACATTAATGTAAATTACATGGTGTTTTTTCTAGTGTAAAAAAATACCACCGATTATCAATGTAGTAAAAAATGCGTTACAGGCATTGACAGAATTTGATAGAAATTGTGGACGTTAAGGTTTTGTTGTTTGGTTTAATGGTTGTAACGACTGGTACAGGATACGACCACCCTCTTCAATCTCCACAACCATTGCATGTACTACTTTGCTATTTATCGCATGTACTACTCTGCTATTTATCAACCATGTCATGCATAACTCCATCTCTCTCTCTCTCTCTCTCTCTCTCTCTCTCTGTGTGTTGATACATACCCGTTAAGATTTCCACACGGACCATTAGTGCACCCATCATCGGTGTACCGCTTTTTTGCATTCCTTAATTTTTATCTGAAATTGAGATTGAAACAACAATGACTATATTTGAGAGGGTGGGAGGTATATAGACATGTAAGCTTGCTCGCTCCATGCTGAAATCAGACAAATTTCAGCATACCTGTCTTTTGAAGTGTGCATACAGCTCCCCTTATTTTCAATCAAAGTGTTTTTTTTCCCTCACCACTAAAGCATCTCTCTCCCTCATTCTTTTGTTGGAAATTTGTATCTTACGTTACAAACCTCCACAATTTAGGTTGGTGAAGATCTGACCCAAGGTGAAGCAGCAGTGTTAACGGGATATGGCTGGATACCAGATACTGGCTTAGGAACAATGCTTAACTATCGTGACAGGGTTGTTCATGATAGAAAGAATGAGAAGGACAACTCAGAATGGAGGTCAAAGATTGGGAAATTGCTTATGGATGGTTATAATGGTGGAACAATTATAGCAACTGACATTCCGGAGAAGGTTATTGAATATGATGTTGCTCAGAGCCCTCAAATCAAGTTGGAGCTTTAATGAGGTTAGTCCACTCCAAAAATGTGTAAATAGTTGTAAATTATGGAACAACATTTACCATGCTTTTGGGCAATGGACTTGTTACATAATTATAGAATTATAGAAGTCTTATGTTCCATGTATTTAGATTAATTATGGTACTTAAATTAATGAAGATTCTGCTCGATCACCCTCACCTTTTCTCTCTCATATGAATTCTATTTTTTTTTTTGTCTGGGTAAAATCCTAGAAGTTGTTTGCAACTCTTGAATTAACTTCTGAAACTATACTGTTAGTTGCCTTTGTTTTTCCTGTTATAATAAGCTATCCTACTTGCTGTATTGTAGTGGTTTTTAAGCTCATCGCTGAGGATTCTTGCAAAATATAGTTTGCACAAACAATTATTTTACATTTGCTGTCAGAATTCAATGGTTATCCGCGGGTGTGTTATATGTGCTTTATTTCAATTTTACTTCTATGACATACTCTTGTGATTATTATAGTTATATATTTTCAGATTAATTATATTTACACACATAATCGGATAAAAACTTGACAATAATTATCACTGTTGCATATTATTCTTTTATCTATTCCACCACTTGTCCCGATATTGATTTTCATGCTTAAAAAATGTTGAGTCCACTGACCAACAGTATTAGTGATGTTGTTCGCCTGAATATGGAGGATTCTTTCAACATCTAGTCCAGCACAAAAGATATTGCATTGTGTTCCCGTCTGAACTTGATGGTTTTCCAGATAGAGGAACGTGTCTTCTTTAAAAAATTTCTGCTGTGTCTAATATGATTTGGTGCATGCTTTTATCTATATGCTCTTATGTTACTTGCAATAGGCATTTCCTTCTTCATTCTTCATACTTCATTCTTCTTGATGTAAATTAAGTAGGATTTATTGTCGGCGCATGCTTTTATCAACTCATGTTACTCACAATAGGCATTTCATTCTTCTTGATGTAAATTAATTAAGATTTATTTATATGTTTAATTTTATTTTTCTTGATATGCTTGGAATGTAATGTGAAAAGTTGACTATAGCTTTTATAGTGAAGGACTAGGGTTCAGGGAAGGATGAAACAGGGTTACACTGTCACTTTTGTTGTCCAGTTTATTCTGTATTGAGAAGAATCACAGGCACGGGATTTGCTATGAGTTTAGTCCATAGAAGTGTGCAACATTTTGATGAAGTGTCAGTCGAATATAATCAGAAGGCGTGCTATGGAAAATGTAATAAATTGCGTCTTCAAAACGAGCAAATAACATAGCAACTCCTCTAGCACCACCTCCGCCTCCACCTCCACCTCCGTGATCTCCTGTAGTGTAACCTAAGCCACCCTGATGTGTGTTTTCTGTATTCATGTCGCAGATAAATCATATATTCGTCCTCCGAGTTAATTTAGTATTTTTTGTATCTTTTAAAAATATTCTAGATTCCATCAAATATATAAATGTACAATTTGAAAATTCAATGTTGAATGTAAAAGAAAGCTCAAAATTATTTGATTTTCCAGTTGTCCAAAAACCGTAAAAACTAAGAAGCGTACAAGATTTTAGTTCAATCAGGTCACGGTAGCCTAGGAAAACAAAAACATGTGTGAAAGTCCACAAAAACCTATTTGCTACTTCTTCATTGGAATGTCCAAACACGACTAGTGTTGGCACCTTTGAACACCTTAGCACGCCTACGCCCTTGGTCACCATCAGAAGGTGTGACATTACTAGTTAATTAGGTTAGACAATATATATATATATATATATATAT
Organism: Hedera helix; assembly: GCA_947179155.2. NCBI lineage: Eukaryota > Viridiplantae > Streptophyta > Magnoliopsida > Apiales > Araliaceae > Hedera > Hedera helix. Next base: position 41,648,348 of record OX359267.1, on the reverse strand, counting down.
ATATATATATATATATATATATATATATGCACCAAGAAGAAGAGGTCACAATGTCTTAAATACTCCTGCCAAACTTATGTATACTAGGCCTCTACTACTAAACTTTAATGTATCATAGGACCATATATTTCTAACGGTGCCAAACTTAGGTTGTGCCATTACGAGTCAATTTATGCTCATACTTCGTCATTACGAAATGGGGGGAAAAATAAAATTAAAATTAATATATTTTTTAGCGTTTCAAATATATATTTAGTTAATAATGGTGAGTGGTATGATAAGAGTAATGAATTTTTATTTTATCGGAATAGTTTATTTAACGAAATGATTACTAAATACGTGATTTTTTAATTTATATATTTTTCTTATTATATTTTTTAATCCAAATGTAGTATTAGTATGAATTGACGTTTAACACAAGTCAATGATACCGTTTCTAGTTTAATTTTTTTTTTTATTTTTTTAATGTAAAAACTTTGGTATGTCTTTTAGATCTATTGATACTGTGAGGTGAATAGGTGTCAGGTTTGAATGTCACATCATTTGCAAGATTAATTTTTAATTATTTTAAAATTTTGATAATTAGTAATATATATATATACACACACATACGTTCTTGAACATAACAGGCCTGAACATGGCCCAACTAAGCTTTCGATCCACCGAATGCAAAACAAGAGCCTAGTAAAGATATTTATCCAAAATAAATTGCGAGTTTGAGACTAATGTGTAATAAATATTTTCTTTTTCAATAATGATAGTTCAAAAGAATATGAGCCTACATAAGCTTCCTCAAAATAAGCACAAAAGAAGCCAGCAAAACCTTTACTCCTATCAAACTCTCAAAGTACTACGCAGATGTGTTAAAAAAAATGATTGAGACAAGAATTTTATTGCCAAATCTAATTGATCGTTACAAAGACAATGAAAAGCCACAAGAAATCTTAGATAGGAGGCCTTTCCTAGTGCCTTATTATATATCTATCTGTACATATAAATGAAAGGAACTGATCACCGAGTATATCCTCCAATATAAAATGTCCCCCCTCCGTTTTCTTTAATGATCAATTCCAAGCCCCACAAGCTCGCACCTCGGCATAAATGAAGAAGAATGTAGAAGAAAAATGGAGTCGTCATTGCAGAGGATAAGGTTTTCGATAAAGCTATTGGAGCAAAAGCCTCTGAATCCTCATCTTCCTAGTCATCATATATTATACAATAAAGTGATGGTCATATAAATTTGAATGATGCTCGTGTGAGTCCTGTTATGAATTCTGTGTTAGTGGGGCTGTATTTTTCAATGAAGTGGTGTTCTTCTCCAAATTTATTTTGTTGACGTGGCAATATCTTGGCACCGCAAATGTGCTCGAAATTTCTCCAATTATTTCCAACTTTTTTGTCCCAGGATCCAAAATATGTTTATGTGACTATAATTTTGCGATTAACAACAAACGGGTGATGTTAAGGGTATTAAATTTTTTGTCTCAAAAAATGTACCAAATAATGTATCAACATAACATTGGTTGGATAGATCTCATGTGATTGGTTATACCGCAAGTTATCATTAAAATATTTAATGTTATATCATTTGCGACAAAAAAAATAAATTTAAACCCCTAACATTACTCTTAACAAACGCGTGTGAAAAGGTCGAATTGTTTTATGTTCTAGTGTTACATCATATATCTTTACTTGATTGCTCAAGTCATTTTTGATAAACTAGTATTGTTTAGTGCATGTTCGGTTACAAAATCTTTTGAAACGTTTTAGTGCATTTGAAAGTCTAGATGCACTTAAAAATTTTATTCGTTTAAAAATAACCTATTTTAAACATAGAATGTTTAACTCACAATGGCGTCATTTAGTTAAAGCTGCAAGCGCAGGAAACACTAAATATGTTATGATTTGAATAGTTAACGTGATCTTGAATTCTGAAAGGTGCACTCATTGCAGCATTGATATATTTGATTCATTCATAGTGAAAAATTATGGGCAAATGCATAAAGTAGGCAGTAGCTTTAGGAGGGGGTCCCAAATGCACACAAAAAAGGCCAATGAAGTGATTTTACACCTGGGGCGACCGGCCAGTACGATACAGCAACCGCCCCAGTGAAGGAAAGGCACTACCAACATGCTCCATAGTCCATTCCCCTTTGCCAGATTGCCCTGAAAAATATAGCTTCAGACTGAGACAAAGTGGTTGACAAATCATCCTCCCTTTGTTCCCAAAAAAGATTATACGCCACTTTTCTGTCCCTTTTTCTTTTTGTCTGGTTAAAAAACCATACCAAATAGAGTAGTTCTTCTTCTTCATCATCATCATGCTCTCTCCTCTCAATCCAGATAATATTCCCACTATCGTTTTCACTTTTTCTAAATTTGTATGACTTCGTTTGTGTAAATGATTACTAAAATGTCCGTGTGCATAAACCAGACCAACCATTTAATATATTTTATTTTTCTCGAGTGTGCCATTCTCTTTGATCTTGAGCTTTGGAGTGGTCTGTGACTTTTCACCTAGGGTAAGTAGAAATCTAGTCTATTGATGCATTTACTGTTATGCCTGGTGGTGGTAGCTCTTGTAGGAAACGATTTCCAAAAATTAATAATTTTTACTTTTAAAAATTGTTATTCCAAGATTTTTTTTCATAATTTTGCATATATAATCAAAATAGTATTACATATATACTGCTTGGTTGTAGCACAATTGAGAATTATGGTTGATTCTGATGCAGTTTTCTCCTCTTGATCTTTCTCTCTATAATCCTTATTTTGATAGCTCAAAATACTATAGGAGGATAAAATATATAAAGTCTGCAATTCCTTGATTTTGTTATATCTTGATAAGGACTAGAGTGGAGATCGAGTAGAATTCTATAATTCTAGCTCCAATATAAATCTAATTTGTGATTAACTCTTTAATTAATTTGAATTATATTAATTATAACTAATTTCACGAAATAGTTATAATTGCACTATAGAATTAGAAGAATTAAAATTAATTAATTAAATCCTTTCATTATCGATATTTTGCAAATATACTTTTCTGTATTAATATCCATAAACGTGCATAGGAATTAAAATTGTTAACATTCTATGTTTACTGCTTATATCTTTAAATACATAATTTATAAATTTTGATCACTAGTTAATTTAATAAATTAAATTAATACTTTAGTAATGTAAATCACTAAAATACTTGGACAAGATTTTAGTGATTAACCAATAAATCATCTTAAGGGGATATTATAATTTAATTGTAGAATTTCATATTGAAAATATATGTTCCTAATTTCGTAATATATACCACCTAACATGTTGAGATATTGATTGTATTAAAAATCCAACTCTTTGATATATTAAAGTGACACACATTATAAAATCAAGTTTATTATTCTCTCAGGATTAAGAGCAATTACACATTAATAGTAATTGAAAAATTATTTATAATAATAATATTTAATAAATAATTTCTCGTAACGATTCAGTTTATGTATTTTAAAAATTCACCAACACACTAGATTAAAATCTCTACATTTCATGACTAAGACATGACATATAATTTGTGTCTTTCTCTATTTCATATACATAAATAATAAATTGTATAATAATGGAAAAAAATTATGACAAATTTAATGATACAAAAAAAATTAAATTTTATTATTAAAATAATAAAATAAATATCAACATAGTATTTTTTTGAGTTTAAAACTTTACAGTTCTTCTGTCACACAATTGTTTGTTTTTCGAAACTATACATGCATTCAGGGCCTACCCTATGGCTTAATAAAAAAAAAGTGAGCTTTAGGCCCTATTTCAAATGAAAATCTCAAATTTTTAAACATCATAAATAATTCATGTAAAAAAAACTTTATAAAAATATAAGCTCAATTAATCATTTAGGGTCCATAGTACAATTCAAATATTAAATATCTAAAAAAAATTAATAGTATAAAAAAAAAGTCTCATTTAAATAAAAAAAATATTAATACTCTCTTTGTTTTAAGATAAAAGTCCTTAATTGACTTTTGTAATTAAATTGACCATTTTTAAAATTAACAATTAAACATATACATTTAAATTTTTAAAAAAGTAAACATTGAGATTAGTACTAAATTATATGTAATTTATAGGTTTTTTATATATAGATTAAATAATAATAAGATATATTGATTTAAAAAATGCTCAATCTGACTATAAAAGTTAATGGATGACGTATCAAACATAAAAAGTCTTATTTAAAAATATCGTTTTAGACCCCAAATTATCTTAAGTCACCTCTGCATGCATTATTAGACATCCACAACATTTAATAAATTAAATTTGCTTGTGTTTATCTTAACTTGTTGGTTTTTATTTAATTGTTATTAGCTTCTGGGTTTGTGTTGTCACACAATAAAATGAAGTCATTCACCTTGGTGCCTAATAAATGGCACTCTTTGTAAAAAAACAAAAAGACCATGCCTAATAACTTGGATGATTAGATCGAATGACTTAGAAAGAAAGCAAGTACTACCAATCCGTTCCACAAAAATGTCGAAATACAAATAAAATGTATTCCTTCAAAAAATGCAAGTACACAGTTAATATTTAAATTATTGTATAAATACTATTTCACCCTTAAGAAGTGTTCGTTACTTCTTCAAAAAGGGAAAAAATATATATATTTTACTTGCGTGTGATTCGGTTAAAATTTGAAATTTTTATTCTCCATCCACTACTTTGTTAATTTGCGTAAAAATTATCTTTCAAGTAATTTTTTATGGGGAGTAACTTAATTTAGTTAAAAAAGAGGGTTAAATAGAAGAAGTTAGTGGGAGTGACGTCATTTGTTGCATCATAAGTGTGTGTTGAGTTGGGGGATGGTGGTGAGGGTCGGTGACCAATGATCAGTAGTTAACCTGTAGCCAGTTTTCTGTTGGCTGCCACTACTAGAAAGGACGGAGGAACTGGTATAGGCACCCTTATATTCTAGCTGTTGGTGTAACCAGCGCCAGTAAAGTTATTCAAATTGTTTGAAGTCATTTATTAATGCATGAAATATATTTATTATTAGGACTAGAGGCCTTATATATTTTTAATTTATTATCTCAATTTATAATAAATGATTATTATTAAGTTATTATCTCAATGAAATTTATTACAAAATTTGACGGAGTTAATTGAGATAATAACTTAATAATAATCATTTATTATAAATTGAGATAATAAATTAATAATATATATGGCCTTTGGCCCTAATAATAACATAATAATATTCATGTATAATAAATGGGGATATTACAAAATTTAATGAAGTTAATTGAGATAATAACTTAACAATAATCATTTTGTTATAAATTGAGATAATAAATTCATAAGATATAGGGCATTTGGTCCTAATTCAAATAATAATACTTGTTATATATATATATATATATATATATATATATATATATATATATATATTAAAAATAATTAATAATGAGAAGAATTTGTTGAATAACATTTTCAAAAATAATAATAAATTAGTATGACATAATTTACAATAAATATATTTTATGTAATAGTAAATGAGTACAAACATTTTGAATCACTCCCCTGTCACTAGTGCAATTAGCGGCAAGAATACAGGGATACTAGCGGCTAGAATACAGGATGTACAAGTGGGTTTTTTTTTATTTAATTTTTTATAGGGGTTGCTTTGATAATTTTCCATCTCGCTATTAAGTTCTTCATTTTCGTTATTCTTAATAGTGACATGTTATTTGTCTAATTAATTATTAATTGTTAAATTTATAAATAAAAAGTTAAAGATGAGATTATTAAAATAATGTCTATAACAAATTATTATTAAAAAATATTTTTGTGTTAAAAATAATAATTTTTGGTTATTAAAAAATGTTGGGAGTACGAGTCATAAGATGATTCGAATTATGGTGGTTTGTGGGACCACGCGCCAAAGGGCAACAAAAGTGGCGGCTGGCCCCATGAAAGACAGCACAAAAGGCTGATTGAGGAACGTAAAGAACAGATGTATGATGATTGGCTACAAACACTTCGACTTTTGTTCAAAGTCTTCCCTTACGAAAGAAAGCGCGTATATACTTTTAAATAAGCCTTTTTCTTTTTCTTTTTTTTGGCTAAATAACAAGCCACTTTTCTTTTTCTCTTTGAATATTTTATTTCATTATCTTGGTAAAGAGTCTTTCTATGCGGACAGAGAATTTGAACCCGAAAATTAAATCGGTTCAAAAAATAATTTATTTAAAATTTTTATTTTGACTCAAATATTTATAAAATTTAACGATTTAAGTGTAATTTAAATGTACATAAATAATCAAAATTGTACATATTTGGACCGATCCCATTTTCCCGTCTGCGTAGACTTGTTGTTTGATAAAATGATGTGGATTGAGTTTGATGCGCAGGAAATAGACGTGCTGACTTATTCTTGGTCAAAGGAATTTGGTAAACTGTTAAAATAGACATTTAGTTCCTGGGGCTCAAGTTTCGAGTCATTTCCACTTTGTAGTTTTTGTTTAGAGCCTCTCATTTGCACAAATATGAGTAATTGAAATAGACCGGAGGATGACTTTGAAATGGATATTGTTCGAAGTCCTGAGATGCAGTTGAGAGTGTTAACGTATAATAACTGCTACCATAAAGGTTAAGTTCACTTCAATCTCGCGGTTTGTGTTTTTTTTTAAGAATTTACAAGTAAACTAGAGTCAAATGACTTAAAACTTTGAATTAAATTGAATTTCAAATATGTGTACTAATATTTTATCGTACACACGTGACAGAAAGTTCATAGACATTTTCCTAATAAGTGGTGTTTAAGTTATAGAAAATCGATAAGAGGTTGATAAGTCTCTTCAAAAAGAGACATGATAATGTAAAAAACGTGATGAAAGATTGCTACTCCGATAAACGCTCGTGATAAAAAAGTTTCGAGAGTAATTAGTTGAGAATTGATGGTATGCGATGATTAGAGAAATGATGCTAAATTCTTGATAGAACATGACTCTCAATGAATGAGTTCAAGATTTAATAGTTTAAACCTTTTAGTGAAGATCAGTTCAAAATATGTATGTTAGTGTACATTTTTTGTATGCACACACAATACACGAATTCTCTCACGTTCTCTCCCAACATGTTTGACATCACCTAAAAGTTCGTACATTTTTAGATTAAAATTATTACTGGACTAAGTTAGTTTTATTCTCAGCTTTGTGATCACACGATTAATGCAAATTACACAGTAATATGGCTGAATATGGTGGACTAAGTTCAGTCTACTTGGCTGCATGGTTCATGTTAACGTAATCTTTCAGTAATGATGAGTTTAATTAACAGTATGCTGGATAATTAATGATTATGCTTGCCCAAGTTTATATCACCACTGATTGATATGGTATGCATGTTTAAAAGGATGAAATCTAAATTTATTTAATTCAGCCGATCAATCCTTTATTATTCACCTCTAGCCATAAATGCTTACCAATCAACTGTCTCAAAATTGATGATCCCCACTATCGCATGAACTAGTCTTTATTATAGACTGCTTTTATATACACATAAGCATGACCAAACAATGACAACATATAATTATTTACCCACATCAGTAATAATCCTGGAAATTTTAAATTTATGTTCCGCTGAGAATAGAATTTTTGTTTTCTTTTTTATTCGGTACACTTGCAAATAATTAGGAAATTCTATTCCTAATTCAGTTCAAATCACACATCTATATATTTAATTAATAATACAAAATAGTCTCTCTATCTTAAAATTTAAAATAATGACCATATAAGAGAGTCAGAAAGAGATTAGACATGCTTTACACTTGAAACTTAATTAATTAATAACTTATTTATTTATTCTATTAACTTACTCTACACTGAATACGTTTCACGATGGTAAAAGCCGTTAACTACGTACTGTGAAGACGTTTGTCGACCAAATTAAAGCGAACAAGGGCCACCATTTAAGACTTCTCCCGAGAACTAGGTAATCATCAATGTCCATTCACAAATGTAGTGGAGATGAGCATGCCTGACTGTTTGAGCGAACAATTACGCAACTTAATTAATACATACTCTACTCATTCAGTCATTCTAGTTCTTCGTTTTCTTTACCTGTTTCTCTTTCCATTTTTTTCTAATTCATAAATTTATTTCTCCGTGAGAATTAAAATTTCTTTCAAAGGTGTTCATAATATTTCTAAGAATTATAGTTATAGTGGCATGAATTTTTTTTTAAGGACATATACTACTACTACTATTATTACTATAGTTCAATAATTTTAATATTTTATGAATACATCTCAATGGGGTGGGGGGTAAATCTGAGAAATGGATCCGGAGGGAATTACACTAACAAGCTTGTGACTTATATAGTAAAGAGAGATGTCTTACTTATTATTACAGGCAATTTGTTTTTTCCACAAGACATGATAGTATTTAATCTAATTAGAACAAGCAATAACATATTGTTAATAATTAATTTCATGTCATTTTATATTTTAAAAAATTAAAATATCTTTAATTTTAAAATTGACTAAAAAAATTAATTTTGAAGAGAGGGAATATATTAGAGCATTATCTTGTCCATTGACTTTGTTACAATTTTTTTTAATAATTTTTGACGTCCAAGGGTGGTACGTACGTAGATAAATCAAGAATATCCATGGGCTAGTAGCTCAGCTCTGGCTGCCCAAGAATGTGAATGCAGTATGTGTTTATGTTGAACGGAATATATAACGATGACAACGTAGAAAATTGTTGGTCCAAAAAAGAGGACAAATTAAAGCCACCTTCATATTTTCACATTACTTTAAGAGAGAGAGAAAAAATTATGGATAATTTCAAACTTTCACCATCTTTGAATGCCCGCACCCACTATCTTTAAGATTTTTTTTTATTTATTTATTATTATTATTATTATTATTATGTAACCGCGTTTTCATGGTCTTTCACAACTTCAACGGCCTGAAATTCATATATTTTGCGCACTCATGCAAACTCAGGGACGGTATTACCCACAAGTTGGTTTTTCTTCCAAGTCAATTTGTAAAATTTTAAACAAATTAAATTCTTTTTGTGAAATAGAAAGAGTATATTTGAGTGAGAAATAAATATTACGGCACAACATTTTATATTCCAAATTAACTAATTGAGATAGACTACAATAAATGAGATATATATTTAAGGGAAGAAGAAACTAAAAATATGAGACAATTTTTAATAAGAAAAAGTTAAATATTCAATATATATATTATTAAAAACTAAAAATGAGGTGAAACAACTCTCCAATATGCGGATTGCATTTAATTTAATTTAGAACTACCTTTCTCACGATTAATTAATTAATTTCCATAAGCCCTATTTGGACTACTTCTCTTTGAAAAAGATGGATGAATTAAAGTTCTACTCTCATATAATTCATGATTAATTTTACATATATGATAATTAGTCGATCGATCGAATTAAGGCTCTACCAACAATTATATATCCTCATTAATTAATTAATTCCCTTTAATCTGAAATTCTATATGCGTGTGCTCGTGCGAATGACCTCATCATTTACGTACCTACATCTTAATTAATTAGCCAAGTCCAACTTTAATGAATTTAGATTAAATCAACTAATGATGCAACGATACCTTGAATCTGGATATCATATATATTTTCCACTTTCATACCAACTCCATGGACCAAATAATGGTACGTGCATATCTGTCTAAAGATTTAATTAAGACGTGAATTAATGCCATCACGAACTAACTTTCATTTTTTACTAGATTTTCCTACAACACTAATTCATCATAAAGAATGCCAAAATTAAGTTCGACCTTTTAATTGGTATTATTTTCCCTATATATATATATATATATATATATATATATAGATTCTATTGGTGCCAGCTGATATATGATTTTAACTATATATATAACTCATTGCTTATATATGATACTTAAAGTGGAAAATGAAGGTAAAAATTCGTGCGCAAGTCAATGTAGGTATATATAATAAGATATTTATAAGATTCTCTTCTTCTTTTTTCAGTTTCCTACCTTTGATTTTACCACTAGTATTGGCTTGGGGGACACAAAACCGAGTGAGAAGCTCAGTCATATATATATATACATCCCAACAGTATAGTTTGTCATTTTCATCATTTGTCAAAGACTTGGACAAGAACACGTTTATATATTATCATTAAGCCTAGTAATTATACTCCCTCGTTGCTAAGAGTTCCAATTACAAAATTTATAAATGTTGAAGATGTATTTTCCTTTATTTTTACCTTTAATTAATACTATGTTGTGATAATAGAATGACTCATTTGTATGATATGAAAACAATTGTATTTAGTTATTCTATTTGAATAGAATAAATACAAAATGAGATGATTAATTTCAATTCTGATTGGAATGAGTCATTTCGTACTCTCTCTCAGAGTCTTGAGGAATAAAATTAATAAATTTAATAGAAATAAAAATGGTTCATTCTATTTCAATACCACAACCAAACACAATTTTTTTATTCTATAAGAATAAATTATTATATTTTCACTTTCATTCATGAAATCCAAACATTACATTATTTGGTAGAATATAAACCTTTTTAAGTAAGATTTATTTCTGTGTAATTAACACATGGAGTGGTCTTTTGTTTCGGGAAACTTAGTTTATACTCTCTCAGTCACGAAACGAATGTCCCCGTTCCTGACGTAGAACAACAATTAAGGTGAAAAGGCTTGTGTAGTATTAAGCAAGTATATTAGTTCGTAGAGTTTTTACCATACTCTGACATGTTAATTTCCGAATTTTTAATTGTTTAGCATATAAATAGACTCATAACTAAAATTATTAGATTATTATTTATCACATATCTGTTTTCCTTATGTTATGCTTGAATTAAAAAAAATTGAATGGAGGAAGGAAATAATGGAATAAAAAATCATGTACTTTTTAACATTTTAAATGTATGTTTAGTTGTTGGTGGTAGTGGATAATATGATAAAATTACATAACTGTCACATATATTTATTCCATTAAAATAAATTTCATTTCACAAGCTCCTATATGAAATAAAAATCAAAGGAATATAATGAATTTATGGTTTATTCACCGACTAATCACCAAATATATTATTTTTATTTTATTTTATTGTCTATTCTATTCTTTTAATGCAAACATAGCATTAGTCCCAACACTTCGCAATTCTTTAGGTTAACGCCTTCAAGATTAATAAAACCTTTCGCACCGATTTCATTTTTCTCTTTTCCATGAATATTCAAATTCAAACAGAACACACGTAAACATAATACATGTGTAATTAATCAAAAGACTTAAAAAAGAACACTTTGGACTATGTTTGTAATTCGATCACTATTTTATCCTTTAGAATATTTTGTCAATTTTTTTTTTTGTAATTACGTGAATAAATATTAATAATAACACTTTAGATATATATGTAATAAGTGAGACTTTCTTAATTATAATTCTATCCAACCCTATTTATTTATATGTTTTGCAATTGTAATTTGATATAAATTTATATTAACATATAGCAGGACTCATGTGAAAATATGTGAGATAGCTAAAATAAGGGTATTTTTGACATAAACTTTTAATGCTTAGATTATTTAAGTGAGATAATTTAATTCGTGCGGTAGGAGGGATTAAACCTTCCTATTTTGAAGTATTATACCTTTTTTGTTCCTAATTATAAGATTATTATTGATTTTGTAAAAGTCAGTTTAAACTATTTTCAAATTTAAAATTATTATGATTATATAAGTTTTTGAAAATAATAAATCTTAGAAGTAGTAGTACTTTTTTAGGTTATTTATGATATTTATAATTGTATTGATATAAACTAGATAAATTCATTTCAATTAATTTTGAATTTAAAAGTATTAAAAATTAATTTTTAAAAAATTAATAATGATTTTATAAATTAAAACGGAGAAAATGCTATCATGTAACTTAATTATATTTTATACTACAATTTAGAAATAAAAATGACATTAAAATTTTAAAGTACTAAATATAGTCTTATCCCCTCCTTAATTCCTTTAAACAAACATAAACCAACGATGACTAGTTGGTCATAAATATTTATACAGTAATATTACGGTGATAAAAGATGATCACAAAAAAGTGGATTCAAAATAATATGTTGGATCATAATTAGTAGAGACTCTATAATAGATTGATTGATCTAGTAGTTATAATCAATAATTATCATTCACATAATTAAAATATATATATATTTAATTTTTTACCACTAAAATATTATTAATATATGTGTATATAGACGGAATATAATAGTTAAGAACAGTTCATGAATTTTTAATACCAAGACTTAACATGTTGATCAGTTAATAGCTCGATGATCACACATTCACACCGGAGGAATATATATAGGGAAGTGATATTTTTATAGAAATTTTTGATATTTTTATATATAAATTGTTGTTATAGACCTATAACGATAATTAAAATCGTCGATATAAATTTATAGCGATATTTTTTATATAAAAATATCAAAAAATTCAGCAAAAATATTAGTTTCATATATATATATATAGTTGGTGGTCTCACATAAGACTTTTTAGTCCGTTGATTCAAGCTAGCTTGTGATACAAATTTGTACTCGTGACGTATTAACATGTGGAGTATACTATTAAAACTAATAAAAAATAAAAATAATTAGGCAAACATACAGTTGTTAAATTAACATTTTTAATTTGGCATAAACAATAACGTACAATTAATATAGAATGAGCAAATGGGATATTACCTAATTATAATTAATGTTGGTACTTTCCCTCCAAAGATTATAATCAGGTAAAGATTGACATTTTATGAGTCAACGTTGTAATTCTCAACAACATACACGTTATGTCCAAAAAAAATAAAATAATAATAAAAGTTTTCGGTCTTAAAATAAGAATGTTTTAAATTATATGCGTAATAAAATTTAATGAAAATTATTTAACTTTTAGTTTTAAACATTAAGTTCTATATATACTTACTATAATAAGTCTTATTAAGTGCAACAAATATACTTAAACGGTATAAAAATAAGAATTCTCTATACGATGTTTTAAATTTTATGCGTAATAAAATTTAATGAAAATTATTTAAATTTTTTTTTTTAACACCAAGTTCTATAATAAAATTATGTTCTAGAGAAGATATATAGGATTTAATTATGTAGAAATAAATCTTAATACATGTAATTAAGAAAATCAAAAGATTTATCAAACTCATTTTAACATATATACCAAGCGAGTACATGTTAAGCAAATTGTGGACTCTTGTCCCTGTTGCCTATAAAATACGGTTTTAGCTTATAAGAAAATTAAGAAATATGGAGTATTTGCAAATCCTTAACATACATATACAGGTACAGATATAGATACATATGCATAAACATATATACATGCATGTATATACAGATGTATATGCTGCACATATCGACTTTCACTTAATATATTAATAGACTTGCGTGGGAAGTTTCTTGATCTTGAGTTCAGTCTTCAAGGTGCATGGTTAACATTATATGTATAAATTTATACTAGTTATAAAGTACTATTAATCATAATAATTACTACTTCAAAAGCTTGAATCGATTTAATTATATCAATTTTGGATTTTTGAATTTCACAAATTGACCGCTTAAATTGTCAAAATATATCACTAACTTTGAAACAGAAAAATTAACAAATTTGCGAATAAAAAATAAAGGGGAGCACTATTTTCACATATATTTTTGATATTTTCATATAATTCTCTCTTATATGAAGGTGGGTCCCATTTTATACTCATGTGACAGATGATCATGTGAAAATATCAAAAATAATTGTGGAAATATCTGTTCCCAAAATAAATTAGAACAATAATTAATTAATAAATGTAAAATATATTGAAATATTGAAAACTTATACCGAAGCAAGCGAACAGTGATTCTTCAACTATAGATTTCAAATCATTATAAAACACGCATCATAAGGCCGAGTACGTAACACCAGTTTTTGAGCTTTCCACGTTGAAGAATATCATCAATAAAGTGTAAATGAATTACATAATTAATATCGACATCAAGAATCTCTAAATTACAAACTGGCACAATTAGTGAGAATCGAAATTAAAAACAAATAATTTAAAGTTTTCAGCTTTAACCATTAAGATAAAATCTTACTGAAGCTGAGTGTTACCATTTATAACTTTATATATAAGAAAATGGGAACTAAGTACCACTTATTATGTAAATTCAAATAATTTAAATTATGCATGTTGTTTCCTCAAAAAGCTAACCAAGTAATCATAAAGATCAACATCACCATGTCATGATATAATTAAATAGAAGAAGAGTGAGAGTGCATAAATATATAAAAACAATAAAATTACAGAAAGAAGAAGAAGCCCCGATAAGAAAATTATGACCTCACAAGAGCTCATACTTCCAAGATTCTTCTTCCAACACCATTCTTGAATACTGGGTAAGATCAGAAGGTTGAGCAGTTATATGATTTCTGTCACTATAAAGATCATTAACTAACAAATCCAAATTGCAGAAATCATCATCATTCCACAAGCCCATGTTGTTGTTGGTGAAATCATCATCATAATTCCAGTCAAAAGTTGGCAGAAACTTCAAATCTTCAAGTATGTTGTTAATGGATGAACTGGTTGTTGAAGATGAACAAGTAGACAAAGAGTTTGAAGAAGAAGATGGAGCAGAGGAATTTGGGACAAAAATCTCATAGGGCTTAATTAATGGGACTTCATCTGTGCAAAATCCATTATAAATGGCTTCCATTGATGAAGGCTCAACTGGGGTTTCCATTTTGCTTTTGTTATCTTTTTCTTTGGCCTGAGGATTAGTATTAATGGTTGACTCCATTGATGTCTCAATTTCTCTGTCTTGATCAGTTTCTGATATGCTCTGTCTTGGTAGTTCTTGGATTTGATTGGTTGGAGGAGGGAGTGGTTTATGGGTGAGAGGATCAATCCCCATTTTCCTCAACTTTTTCTTGATGTGGGTATTCCAGTGATTCTTAATCTCATTATCAGTTCTTCCAGGGAGATGAGAAGCAATTTTGGACCATCTGCCAAAATAAGAAGAAAAACTTAATTCAAATAATTTATTGGCCACTAAAAGTTGTCCATGTTAAAAAGTGTAGCAGTAGCTATTGCATGCACAAAAAGATTATTGAACAAGATACCCATTTGTCTTATCTCTTTTTTTTTTTTTTCTAAATTAAATTTTTTACTTTAATTCTGTAATATGTGGGTGACTGGCAAATGCAAGAACTGCATTAAAATGAGGGAGATAATGGTAATAATGAAAGGGACGGGGTATGGGAGCTCAAAGTAGGATCAATTAGGTTGACAATGCAGCACAAACCAAAGATACCAACTTACCAAATGAAAAATATATATGTTGAAGAAATATATGCAACTTACAGAAAAGTATGCAAAATATATACCTATTGCCAAGTTGAGAATGGAGATCAATAACCATGGTCTCTTCATATTCAGATAACAGTCCCCTCTTTAAGTCTGGTCTAAGATAGTTTGTCCATCTCAGCCTACAGCTCTTACCACACCTCAAAAGTCCTGCAATGCCATCAGCCCACCATAAATTCATAAACAAATTTACGAACACAAACTTTTTACACAAACTCTATATATATCATTAAAAAATGGGTCTCGACAGATTTCCGTGTGAGACTCTAATGGTTTGGATGCAAGTTTGTGCACTTAGACTTATCCTAAATTTAGTAAAGACATACAACAATTTTAATAATAAATAAAAGCAAAAACAATTAATGCTTCTTTTTCTATTTTCTTTTGTCTTTTTACCTTCGAAATATCTCCTGATTAATTAAACTTCAAACCCCAATTCATTCTCTTGAAAAAGAAGAAAAACAGAACAACCCCTTTTCAGAAATACAAATCCCAGATGATGCTTGTTAAAAATTCTATTCAATCAAGATTTCAATTATAAAGAAGTAACATTAAAATATTACTCTTTTCTCTCTGTGTGATTATATGAAAATGTATTTGTATAAAAAAAGACCTGCAAGTTTAGGAAGAGCTCTCCAGCAGCATTGACCATTGGTGATAATAAAGTTGATGAGCTTCGTATCCTCTTCAGCAGTCCATGGCCCCTTCTTCAATCCAACTTTATCACAGCAAGGTTGCCTCCCCATGTATGTATATGCTCTCAATTCAATTCCCAAGAACAAGAGAGAGAGAGAATAAAACAGAGCTTGAATATATACACCAAACTACCTCTTCCTATATATATATATATATATATATATATATATATATACAGCACACATAAATCAACTCTACCTCTAGAAAGACGCGGCTTAGTTCAATATTTTGCTTATTTTATCTTTTAAAGAAAATTCTAAATTTATCTGAAAAAATTATTCGTTTTACGAAATAGTACGGTCCCATTTCATTTATAAAATATAAATGAAATGGATCATACTTCTTTGTCTTTTATGAGAGAAAAACTTGTGAACAATTTTTTCGGATAAATGCAGTAAATGTAAAAAAAGCACCTTTCTTTTAATGTTTTCTATTCCACTTCCACACGTGTGCTTCACCACTGCAGCGCCTGTATACACGTGGCAATGTCACCATTCAGGAAATGCCACCTCATCAAACACACCTCACATTATTTTACTTGATATTTAAACGTCAAAATATTAGTGCCTCCAATTTTACGAAAACAGACTTATTTATAAATATTAAATAATGAAAATATAATTTAGTTTTATATTTATTGCTAACTTTATTGAACATGTATTTACGATAGTAATAATAGCATGATACGATAATTGTGATGATTTACTTGAGAATATTATCATGTTTTATACAATTATCTTATCAATTAAAAAAAAATATTTTTATTATAATAAAAAATTAATAAATATGACCATTTTTATGAGATGAGAGAGTATAATTTATTGATCAAGCCCTTACAACAATATTATTTCATGAGAAAAAAAAAAAGTAAAAAGTAAAATACACTCCAAATCTTGAAAATGAAATAATCTACTCCTATTCCTATAGAATTATGAGAGTAGAATTACTGTCATTATACTCACAGTAGAACATTATTCTTTTACTCTAAAATGGTCCCACAATCATGTCTGTATTAAGCAAAATTGGCTCATATTTTCGAAAGATTACAAGATAAGAAAATTTCAAATTTGTGGGATCCAAATTGAAAAATATATACTTAGTAACATCCAATGAGCGTTCGTCAATTAATGCTTATGATTTGTAGAATTAATTAAAACAGTGAAGATCGGGGGGGGGGGGGGGGGGGGGGGGGGGGGGGGCTTGTTCATTTTATTAAGGAAAATGGTTATGATTGGAGAATATAATAAACTCCTTCAAACAAATCTCATTATAATTTAAGGAGAAGCCTTATTCATGTGTTCAATCTTGTTTAATTTTAGTTCTAATGTCACCCTCCAAAAAGGGAAAAGAGAGAGAACTTAAAGAGTAGCATACTTTGACCAACCGTCAAGTGTATGGATGAACCAACTTATTGGAGTTGGCAAAATTAAAGAAAATTAAGATCATGGAATGAGGGACGTTCCTCCTAACTCCAATTTTTTTCACCAAGAAATGCAGTTACCAAAATGTCTTCAATTCAAGTTAATTATTTCATGTATACACTATGAAAATTATTATCCCATTAATAATATATATATATATATGGTATTAGAATCGATTCTCAAAAGTTCAGTTTGGGTTGTTGGAGGTAAGAATACGAAAGGTAGACCTAATAAGTCATTGGTATTATTCTACAATGACTAGAAAAATAAAGTTTCTGGGCCTTGTATGGCTATATGTTCTACCTAACGGGGATGTCAGATATTTAAGTGGGAGAGTTTGTAACACTTTAATCTCACATCGGTTAATATGACATATTTCAATGTGTATATAAGAACTCAAGCATCTATTATTAATACATTCAATTATATCTTTTTGGGTGAGTATATGGCGGACTAAAATGACCCAAAAAAATACTATTAAGATGAGTTTTTACAAATAAAGTTTAGGACACATAATAAAATGGAATAGATACCATCATCCACACGAGTTTTAGTATTTTCTACTGTTTTCCCATGAGAAAATAAAACTCATATTCTATAGATGGCAATGATGAAATTAAGTCATATGTACAGATTGCAAAATCTTGCTTGGATGGATAGCTAGCTCAACGTTTTAGGTTTGGGCTAGGGTTCTTCAGCAAAAATTGGAAAGGGGGAAAGTTGTAAACCCGGCCCAATCACAAATAAATGGTACCGGACCAACCCAAAGACTTGTGATTAAATAAGTAATTATAGATGGCATGCGACACTTATTGGGGTGGTAATTATCTGACTGAATAATGCTAGTTCAACGTCATTGTTTATAGGGCCACTCTGAGACTTAATGTTCCCTCCTCCTAAGTCAGTTTAACTGTTATAATCAACATAATATGTAATCTTGAAGAATAATTAATTGATAAGTATTTCTATCACATCATAGAGTAGATTTCTTCACCCATGCTATCTTCTATATTAATTATTTTAATCATGACATTCAACATAAGAAAAACACGATTAAGTCAAACTCTGCGTAATTAACTTGTCACCGACCCAAATTTTGTGAACAATTTAATATTTTTTTAATTAAATAATACGTTACATCCAGTTTAAAATTAAGTAAACTGACGTATAATCTAATTTTAATTTTATTTTAACAATTACATGATTTGTTCTTGGTTTGGTTTAGCGTTGTGTTTGTCTGAAGTTATGTTGTTTGGTCTGATTCTGTCGGATTATTTTAGATAATTTAGCGTTAATATTCGTTTTTTCGTGTTAGTTGGTCTATGCTATATTTGTTTCTATTTTGTTAATTAGGAGGGCGGTTGCTTTAAATTAACAACCCATTATAAAATTAGCCATTTTTTTTTTTTAATGAGATGAGTATTATAAGTATTTTTCAACTACTTAGGTTCAATATTATTGAAAAAATAATGGAGGTTGATTAGTGTATTAGTCAAAGTATTTTTGGAGTTTTATATGACTATTAAATACCCACTCAAATCGAAATGAAAGTTTTATAAAACGGCCATAATGTAATTTATGTTTATAAGTTTCAAGGTTGGACTACTATAAAGCAGCACGAGTACAGATGAATGTGAGTGATTCTTAGTAATTATGAATGTAGACATTCACAAAATGGTGAAGGTGGTACAGACTGAAGAGAAGATAGAGAGGTATTGTGCATAATAACACTACAAGAAAATTGTTTATTTTCGGACGGGCACTATTATGTTGCAATTAGTTTATTTTTGACAAAAATAATTCATCAAAAATAATTCAGTAGAAAATTATTATTTTTGTCGATAATTTTGTCAGGAATATGAGAATATCTAATTCTAGAGGCATCCACCGTTCCGGCCAATGCGAAGGTTAAAATTGACAGAAATTCCGTCGAAAATAAATTTAAATAGACGGAGTTAACTTATTTTTGACAAAAATAGACTAATTTTGATAGAAATTTTTGATGAAAATAAGTATTTTTCTTGTAATGTAAATTTCTAAATGCTTTGATTAAATGAAATGAAGTGTAAATTGTGTGGCGAGAAAAGTAAAGTTAGATCAGAATTAAGTTGGATAGAAGTAATTAAATAAGAACAAGGACTATACAAACATACATGAGAATACGACTCTTGATAGAATAGAGGAGAGAAAAAAAGGAATTATTACAAATTACAAAATTAAAATTGAATTAAGTTGAGAGTTGAATAATGCCAAAAAATAATGATTATTCTCTCTCTTGACTTGGTGCTTATTAAAGGAAAAGGATAAAAAAAAAAAAATAGTCAATAATGGACTTCAATTTGAGTTTTGGTTCTTCAAAATGGAGCAATGTTCAAACTACCTACATAAGGTGGCCTATCATCCCTTGCTTTTTCGAAATCTGCTTTTGTCTTTTGCAACATAAATTTTATAATACTAATGTCATTTCCACCTTATTTTATAAAAGAAAATCAATGTTTTTTAAAAAAAATAATATATCTATGATTACGCTTTGATCCTTATATTACGTTTGTAGTAAAAATAAAAAAAAAAGGTGAAAAAATAGAATTGAAAAGATAATAGAATGAAGAGAATAATTTATTCCATTCAAGTTGGATTGAGTTGTCTATAACCTTCCCTAAGAAATAAAATTTATAAATTTAAAAAAAATGAGAATGGTCCATTCTATTTCATTGGAATAATCAAATACAATTTTTTTATCTCATAAAAATAAATAATTCTATTTTTATATTTATTCTTTCAATCTAAACTCAACATTAATATTTCATAATAGTTGAGTGTCTACTCTTCTTTGACCTCTTTAACAAATAAAAAATAAAAAATTCTATCTTCAATTTTAACTATATTTGGACAGGTTAAGATGGGGAAGGTAGGAGTTGATCTAAAGACATGGTCAAAATCTTGACCAATTTTCAAATGTCACACTTGACATCAAGGCATTTTTGAATCGCCTATGTTAGTTAATGTGTTACACCACCTTTTAAAGAAGTACGTATATATAATTAAACTAAGAGAGTCAAAAATTATGACTTATTAAATTTTTATTATAAACACCAAACTATGAAGAGTCATAAGCAAAATAAGATAATAATTCAACAATTTGTGTCGTGGCCAATGGATTAAAGAAGATTATTGGCTAAATGACTGCGACTTGCATGGCTTTGAAAGTCCATCTTATCCTAGGGTTTTCTTACGAACGTTCCTTAACTTATTAAATTTCTTTTATGCGTATTATTTATTTTAGAAAAGGTGTATTCATTAATACATTTTTAATGAGGATTTATTTTAAAATATTACATTTTATAACTAATTAATAAGAAAACGTTATTGAAAAGACATCTAAAATTTTAAAATCGTAAAGTATAAACAAAGGTCATTTCTTCTCCGCTGGTTCCATCCTTTGGTCGTAGTATGTTTTATTTCAAAATCACTGCAAATAGTAATTTTTAAAAATTAAAAATATATATTTTAAATCTATTTCAAAGTTAGAAATACTTTTTTAATTTTAAAGCAAATATGACATGAAATGTTTGACTTTCCATTATTTGAACTCCATGTAAAGTTAGTATTATCATGAGGGTACAACATTTGTAACTTACGCTAGAGATACGTTTGAAAAAAATAAATTACGTACAAGATATAATGCATGGAAGTGATGATTTACGTATTTTAATTTTTTTGTGCTTCACTATAAGATTAAAAATATATAAATTTTGTTTTACAATAAAGTAAAAATGAAAAAAATTGTGCGGCTTAAATTATACTTTCTCCGTCCTAGGATAAAAGTCCTGATTAACTTTTTTGTGCATATTAAGAAAGAAGATAAAATGACAAAATTGTCCATATTTAAATTTTCATTTAATTGCATAATTTTCTACACATAACTAATGATGCTCCATAAATATGCATAGAGAATAGAAATATAACAATTAATACTAAAGATATTATAAGTATATTATTGTAAAAAATAAATTATTTAAGATAATTAGACATTTAACTTGGGAGTACTTAAAATAATAATAAAGACTTTTATCGTGAGACAAATGGAGTATTAATTTTTTTAATATGTATAAAATTTTAGTATAGTTTAAGCCGCATAATTTTTTTTATATTTTTTTGATTTTTAAAAATAAGAGGGTATGCATTTCTTGGTATCAAATTTTATGATAGAGATTGGGCTTAACTGGGCTAGGCCCAGGAATCCCATGTTGTCCACCCACTTTTTTTTATTCAAGCATCGGAGCCAGGTCACTTCATATGCTAATCCTCCTCCTAGTACTACATACAGGACTGCACGAAACAAATTGAAGATGGGAAATAGTCCGACATAGGAGTAGTTATTCTATGTTTTTAGAGTATGGTTATTATTTATTTTATTCTTTAACATGAAAGTGAATTTTACACGGATCCCATTATATGTGAACATCGTCATCATATAAAAGGGTGGAGCAAACTGTAACTATAGTCCAAGAGCATAGCATAATTTTTGCCGAAATAGGGTGATAAAATTGCCCAACTCCCTTCCCAAAAAAAACCATTTTAATTTTTTAAAATTAATAAGAGAAAAGTAAAAATTAATGTAAATTAATTTGATATTAATTTATAAAATTATGAATATTATAAATTATTTAAAATGTAGTACCAACTACAAAAATATTATAAATTAAAGATTTCGTAAATTGACTTCCCGAAGTCAAGATGAAATTATTTTTATTGAACTGAGGAGAATAATAATTATTTTTTATTAATTAATTTTAAGAAATACTTTCTCCATTTCAAAATGGAAAAGCAACTTACAGAAAATATAGTAGTAAAATAATAAAAAGTTACAATAGGAAAGAAATGTAGCTCAACTGATATCTCGGTGAGAATCTCTAACAAATAATTATATGTGCCAAAATTATGCACAAGCAGCAATGATAAACACTAGTGTCTTATTATATTTAATTAACTCATGATTACGTGCGAAGTACGGAATTTATTATAAAATTATTGTATTATTTATATTTTTTAATAATATATTATATTAATATAGCGATTATACTAATATATTGATTATAATAATATTGCAGGTGGATGAAATTTAGAAAAAAAATTATTTTTTTTCTAAAATATTCTCCTTTCATCCTGAAAACAATGATTAAAGGTATAATTTTTTTATCTTCAAAATAATGAGCTTATATCTTTAATGGGTCCATTAATATATAAAATAAAAAGTACTTATTACATTATTTAATCTTGTAGGATTACTGAGAATAAATTTAAAATATTTTTTACTCTCTTTTCTCTAATTTATTTTTCGTAATATGTGTGAAAAATATATTTTATCCATCCTTTTTAAGGATAGAGGGAGTATTATTTAACTCATAATTTATAACCAATTATTAATACATAATTAAATCAATTTAAAATTTTATTATAGTAGTTCATTTTTTTATATAATATAAATGCTAGGTATTCATAGTTGTTTATTTATTTATTTATTTATGCAATAATAAAATCTTATTTAAACTCAAATACTAGTTATCCTTTTATAATTTAATAATAAAACTTTATTATATGATTAAATATTATTGTTATCAAGAATATAAATTTTAAAGAACATTAACTAAATTAAAAATATATGAGAATAAGAGAAAGTGGTAAGTAAATAATTATTATAGTATAATATGGATTTTAAAGAATATTAACTAAATTAAAAAATATATGAAAATAAGAGATAATGGTAAATATATAATTATGACAATAAGAATGTTGAAGAAAATATCTTAAAATCAAATAAAAGATAAATAAAAAAAATAGTCCACCCCCCCCCCCCCCCCTAAATTTTAGGGTACGTTAAAAAATCATTCCTAAATTTTAGGGTTGAGATATTGTGACACCCCCAAATTTAGATATCTATACCTCGAATCTGGTGCTTCACGATCCAACTCGTATAACAAACTAATATCAACTAAATGTGGAATAATAAAAATATTTACATTAAGATAACATAAATATTTGCATCTCAAGCCTCGCAACCGTTACTAATACAAACATCATTCAAAATAACAAGTACTCCATAAGTCTTAATACAACACTGAATAAAATTAATTACAACATCTCAATAAGACTACTCTGCAATCTTGTCTTTATCTTTTCCTAAGTCGGTCCCTTGTTCAAACTTAAACTGTAATGTTTGAGGGAAACAAGGGTGAGCAACGAGTTTGCTCAACAAGTATATAAAAGTAAGTGTTTATGTGTATAGATTCATATAACAAGGTATGTAACAATAATTAGAAGCTCATGAATTGAATAAATGAATTGTGAACAATGTAAGTGTCAAAAGTTTTAATTCTGATCATTTCTACTACTGAAAAGTCATTATGGACTGAAGGATATATGAAATCAAGAATTTCAATATTTTCAGATAAATAAATAATTGAACTGAGTAGTCACTATAGACCGTGAACACATGCTTGAATTAACAATATTTTACTGAAAATTCACAATAATAAACAAGTACAATAGGTGATCAGTCTAAAGTACCATATGTTATGCATAACAGTTAGACATGTTGTTCGCACGCGTGTCGATTTCCCGACGTAAAGTTGTGACGCCCCCAAATCCGGGTCTACACAGCCGAATTTGAGACGCCAAAAGACTACAACAAAATTATTATAATCCAGTGCAAATCACAAAAATACAGAATTCGATAATACACAAATAAGTCTTCACTATTATTGTCACACTATTTATAATATGTGAAGACTACTATAGCTATTTCTCGGACCTTCACTCCATTTCCCCGCTAGACCCAGCTACTCTCTCAGCTCTTGTTGAAAAATAATGGAACAAAAAGAAATGGTGAGCTTAAATAGTCCAGTAAGAAAATATCATGACTAAGATAATGACAAATAAATTATCATTAGCCTTCAACAGTTAAGTTCTTAATTGAATATAATAGACAATAAAGTTTATATCAAGAACTACAGTTAAATTCTTGAACAATGTTCAGATCAATGATATCAGCGGATTGAGCAATCCATTAAAAAAAATAATGTAGACTATGATGTCCACTCGCTTTTTTTTTAAGATAAATGTCATCAACTTTTATTATATGAAACACTACTAGTCATGTTAATACAATTTCACAGTTCTTGGTCATAATCATTCAAGTCAACAGTTCATCTTTGCACTACGGGGTAAAGATATTCAATATATCACCAACGGTCATGATTATGCCAGTATTCAGCTTTTGGTCATAATCATACCAAACAATAGTTCATCTTTGCACTACGGGCCAAAGATATTCAAAATATCACCAACGGTCATGATTATACCAGTATTCAGCCTTTGGTCATAATCATACCAAACAACAGTTCATCTTTGCACTACGGGCCAACGATATTCAAATATCACAACGGTCATGATTATACCAGTATTCAGTATTTGGTCATAATCATACCAAACAACAGTTCTTCTTTGCCCCCGGCCAAAGAGAACATTCACCACGTGCCCTAAAAGACACAACAATTACATCGCATTTATCCTATCATCTGTGCCCCAAGCCACAAATATTCATAACAACATGGTTCTTGATGATTATAATAACAATAGTGATATAGATGATGAATCAGAAGAAACAGTATGATCAATAAATATCGAAGGTTTATGATTTTTCTTTGTGCAGATTCAAATAATATTCAAATTGTCAACATGATGTGGACTCAAATTCAAGAATGATATTCAAGATCCACAATTCATAATAACGGTTAAGGTTCAATAGAAAGATTTAGAAAAATTGGAAAACTCAATTAAACTGATATTAGATGAAACGCAAACTATTAAAGAATATATAATCATTTCAGGAACTTTACCAAGAAGAGACAAATAAGAAATGAATACGAAGAGTAATTCACCAAACATGCGGTAGTCCGCGTAGTCAGGTTATTCTCATAGATTAATAAGGAATGACTATGAAAGGTTATTCACCAAACATGTGGTAGTCTGCGTAGTCAGGTTATTCCCACAAATTAATAAGGAATGAATACGAAAAGTTATTCACCAAACATGCGGTAGTCCGCGTAGTCAGGTTATTCCCACAAATTAATAAAGAATGAATACGAAAGGTTATTCACCAAACATGCAGTAGTCCGCGTAGTCAGATTATTCCCACAAATTAATACATGGAAATAAATGACACATCTTATGAGTAAGAAAGAAACGATATTATTTTCGAGAATCAAATAATGATAATCCCTTACCGTAGTAAGTTTAGATAATGGAAGATGAAAAAGATGATATCTCTTACCTTGATATTGTGAAACAAATTTATGGCCGAACAAATCCTTTCTTGTTTGTTTATGTAGCAGTAAAGAATCTTACTTTTGAGTCTTCTAGAGTTTTCAAAATCTCTTTATGTTTTTAAAATAATGTTACTCTCGAAAAGATACATGGTATAGACTCAAGAATCACTCAATGTGAAGTTAATATGAATGAGTTATGAATTTTCAAAACTAAGACTGAAAATAGTGATAAAAATCAGAATATTTTATGATTTTTAGCATTTTAAGGCATGCAGATGATTTCAGATAACTTTTCTTCCTTTTTCAAAGTTGTAGAGGATGAAAAACTGAAGAGATAAGCTTTCAATTCATCAAATTTTGACAAATAATGAATTTATTATGATTTATCGAAAGACCTCTATTTATAGCTAAAATTCAAGATTCCTTAATTTAATCCAAACCATTCGTTTTATTATCTTTAATCTATACCATTCAATTTACTTTATATATAAAACAACTAACTTTATATAAATCTATTAACTTTATATATAAAAACAAATAACTTTATATAATTTATCATAATAAAAATAAATAACTTTATATAATTTATCATAATAAAAATAAATAACTTTATCAATTCAATTATTTAACAATAATTCACAATTATTCATTATTATGACTAATTGTTATAAATGCAGTGTGGGTGGCTTTTTGAGTTAGATAAACAGATAAATTAACTAATAATATAATACAACAGTTTAATCAACATCATAAAAGAAATAACAATAATACTGAAAATAAATAAGAAAATAACACGTTACTGCGTCATGACTATTATTGATTCAGTAATGTGAATTACTGTGCATATGCTATTATGACAATTATCAGCTCAATAATATAAATTATTATACATGTGACAATTATTGGTTCAATAAAGTCAATATAGTACAATAGCCACTTTATTAGTTCAATAATATGAAATATTGTTGAATACTGTGTGCTACAATGCAATACCATGTGCTACTGTGCAATACCCTATGTTATTATTCTTTTACCACCGGTTATTTTAATAGTTAAAAGTGATAATACCGTTGACTATATTTATTTAGAAATGTTACGTATGTCGCTTTCTATATTTGACAATAATTCGTTATGGGGGTCCACCAATATTTGGTTATTTCGACGCCGTCGTACGAATCGAATATTCCCCGACAAAATGAATATTCTCCGACAAGATAAAATTTGTACAAACTATTTTTAACTTTAACTTTTGTTAATTTATCTATTTACCGTTTTAGAAAAAAAAATATATATATAAAAAAATTTAAATTATATTTCATAAAAGTCGGGGTCTTACAATCTCCCCTCCTTATGAAATTTCGTTCTCGATATTTATGTACCTGACATTTCGAAGAGATAAGTATATTTAGACTTCATAAAAGTCTATGAGTAGCTTACTAATTATCACATTGTCTTGATCATCAAAACTATTACTAGCAAATCGGGTCCCGAATACTTCTTTCGGATCTTCTCGTGTTTCAATCATGGGAATACCACTAAATAGTTTTCTAACGAACTGTTCTTCGGATTCGCCAACTTTATCAGTAGTAGCGTACCAATGATTTCCAGTAAAATAGTATTTCCGATAAACTGCAGTTTTCGTAATGATGTCTAACTTATCATGAATTCCTTTAAATTGTAACGCCCAAAAGTATAAGAACATCATTTTTAGATATTCTTGAAAATCATAACTGGAACACCATAATTCCCAGAAACTGATATGAAAAATCCATATATTTTGATCATTTGTTATCGAGCATAACCAAGTGATATGATTTTTCCAATTAGTGAGCAGATTGAAAGCAATAATTTCTGCAAGTTCACGACATCTTTTAATTGCTTCTAAGAACGGATCTGACAGAACTGTATTAAAGCATCTACCTTATTCTTTCCTGGATAAAACACAATTAAATTTTGCTTTATGTAAATAATTCAACTTTTAGCTTGCAGGAGGATTATTCGTAGCCTCTTGATTTTTCGTCACATAATTCATCTCTTGGTTTTCAGATGTCATTCTTAACTACAGTAACAAATAAAGGTTAGTTAATAAACTGACTCGTCACTTCTTGTTCCCACATTCAAGCCGACTTATTAAATCACAAAAATTAATTTATGGAGGACATATTAGTGACGTATTCTATTCGTCTCTCTCATCTTACTTCTACTCCAGATCTCCATTAAAGATCATATCCCTAATCTCTGATACCAACTGTGACGCCCCCAAATCCGAGCCTACACAGTTAATTTCTATTAACCTTCACGTAACAATCTAATAGATTTGACTTACAAGTTATATATAACTTGGACTCTCAAATCATTACACGTATAATTTCAAATAAAATTATTTATTTGTACATTATTGTCTCTCACATTTCTTATTTAATTCATTCATTAATTATTTCAACTAAATTAATACTTCATATTATTTTTATTTTTTTCATTATTTTTTTATTATTTCTTAATGACTCACAACAAAATGTTATCACTTTATTTATTTATGATTTATTATTATGTTCTTTGAACACCCTTTATTAATACACAAATAAAATAATTTAAATTAGCATTTTATTTGTTTAATTGCAATTAGAGTAACCCTTACTCTTATTTTAATTTAATTATACTTCATTAGTACACAATTAAAATATTTATTAATATTATTTTAATTGTTTATCCTTTAATAATTCACAATTAAAATAATTGTTAACCTTATTTAATTACCTACTATTTATTGATTTACAATTAAAATAATTCTTAATATTATTTTAATTGTTTAGCTCTCATTAGTTCACAATTAAAATAAGTTATAATATTATTTTAATTGCTTATATAATATTAATCCATAATTAAAATAGTCCTTTAATCTTATTTTAATTAATTAAGAAAATTATTAAATAATCTTTATTATTAACTCATAAATTAAATAATTTTTAGTTATTATTTTATTTGTTTAATTAAATAACAAATAATTTTTATTTGTTTAATTAACTCATAAATAAAATAATTTTTTTAAAGTATTATTTTATTTATTTAATCAACTCACAAATAAAATAAGTTTAAATTATTATTTTATTTGTTTAATATTATTTTAATTAACTTACAAATAAAATAAATTTTCATTATTTTATTTGTTTATTATTATTATTAAAAATAAAACTTTATTTTCGGTCGGGTCGGGTCAGACCGGATTGGACCTGTCAACCAAATCGATTTGATTGGCCTGGTCAACCGAAGACCATGACCGGCTCTGCAGCGCCCGGATTAAAACTGGGGCTGGCGCTGCAGCGCCCTTTGGCAGAATCCAAAAATAAGATTTTTCCAGATTTTTGTTTTATGCCCTTATTGATTCAATCTTTCATATCTTGCTTATTTTAAATTCAAATGAATCCAAATTAGTTTTGTTATTTTATAAACTCATAACTCTTTAACATTCCAATTTTTACATTATTTTAAAAAATATTTATTTAACCAAAATTATTGATTTTTCATGCTAGAGTTCTATTTTGACATCATTTACAAGAAAATTCACTATAAAATCATTTTAGCTACATTTTTGTTCGTTCCACTTGAAAAAATTTCGTATTTCATAGAACTACAACATACAATTTTCAGATCATGCAAATGAGTTACACATTTTATTTATTTTTACCCCAATCACATATTTTTACTACTACACATAGGGTTTTTATGCTTACATGCATTATTCTTGATCACCTTGACATAAAACACATACCAACACATATCAATCATATATTCTCCTTCATAAACCCTTCCTTATGTCTTCAAAATTCGCCATGATTTCCACACACAAGATTTCACATACCCAAACATAAATATTTACACAACTAGCTACAACATGCTACTAAGGAAAATATTTAGGGTTAAAAATTATTTATACCTCTTTGAATCTCTTTTCCTTCTAGAGATGAATCTTGCTAGGGCCTCCACTTCTCTTTGTCTGATTCTAAGATTTCTAGAACTCAAATTTGCAAGAGTTCTACTAAGTTTTCTATTTTTCTCATCACTTTTCTCTCTAACTTTCTATTTTCTCTCTATAGCCCTCTTACTTAGGATTTTCAAGTAAACTTCTAAAATGATTTTGGAAACCTCTATTTATAGGAGAAATCCATATACCAATACACTCCATATACATGTATAAATAGTTCCACCAATAGTTCCACCAACACTCCAATAGGTTTTAACTATCTAGGAAGTTATTAACCAATAGTTCCACCAAACTTGGAAAAACTTGTACAATTCCCTAATTTAAGGGATACACCATATTCCTCCTTCATGATGGCCTATGTATCTTCATTAAAAAAAATAAACTTAGCATTCTAGCTTCATGATGGATTATATATATAATATATTATAAAACATTCTAAAAAATGGATCATTTGGATCATATAATTAGACTATGTGTTGGACTTATTCAACTAGGTTCTATTGGGTCACTAATTAAAGTTTCATTGGGCCATGAACATTTATTTCTATTGGGTTAATTAATTAATTATAACCATCCATACATACATGGACTTTAATTACAAACATATTGTGTAAGACCCCGAATTTTATGAAATACAAAATTTAATTTTTCTTCATATATATATTTTTTTTGAAACAGTAAGTGGTTAAATTAACAAAATTGAAAGTTAAGGATGTTATGTGCAAATTTTATTTTGTCGGACAATATTCGCTTTGTCGGGGAATATTCGTTTGGTCGGGGAATATTCGTGCCGTACGACGGCGCCGAAATAATAAATTATTGGTGGACCCCACAACGGAATATTTGTCGGATATAGAAAACGACAGAAGTAACATTTTTAAATAAAAATAGTCAACGGAACTGTTAAAATACCGGTGATAAAAGAATAGTAGCATACGGTAGTTTATGGTATTTTCTGTAGCACACGGTACTCTACAGTAACACACGGTATTGCATAATGTCTCATATTATTGGTCTGATAATTGACACCGTAACTGTTACGCATCATTTCATCGATAATTGTCACTGCATAATATTTTATATTATCAATTCAATAATTGTTGTTACACAGTATTTTGCATTATTGATTTAATAATTGTCATTACACTGTATTTTATATCATTGAGTCAATAATTGTTGTTGCACTGTTTTTAAAATTATTGAACCTAATAATTGTCACAGTAACATATGCACAGTAATTCACATTATTGAATCAATAATTGTCATTACACAGTAACGTATGCTTTATTTTACATTATTGTTATCTCTATTATGATGTTATTTAAACAGTTGTATTTCATTAATTTATTGACTTGATATCTAAGAGCTAACTATACTGTATTTATAACAATTAGTCATAATAATTGAATTGATAAAGTTATTTGTTTATAATATAAAGTTAGGTGATTATTAGGTGATA
The DNA here is from genome assembly GCA_947179155.2 of Hedera helix. Classification (NCBI taxonomy): domain Eukaryota; kingdom Viridiplantae; phylum Streptophyta; class Magnoliopsida; order Apiales; family Araliaceae; genus Hedera; species Hedera helix. The sequence continues at coordinate 41,616,994 of OX359267.1, read as the reverse complement.
TGAAATGAATGGTGTAGATTAAAGTTGAATAATTGAATTGATTTGTTTATAATATAAAGTTAGGTGATTATTAGGTAATATGAAATGAATGGTGTAGATTAAAGTGTGAATTATTGTTGAATAATTAAATTGATTTGTTTATAATATAAAGTTAGGTGATTATTAGGTGATATGAAATGAATGGTGTAGATTAAAGATAATATAATATTTGAAATGGATGGTGTAGATTAAAAGATGATCTTTAAATGAATGGTTTAGATTAAATGAATGATGAGATTTTTGGCTATAAATAGAAGCCTTAACTTAAGGATTTTTCATAAACTTCCTTACTTGTTCTTTCTTTCTCTCTCTAAATACTTCTTGTGAAAGTTCTCTCTAAGTGTGCTTAAGTCATCTTGAGTATTTGTGAAGATCTATAAGTATACGTGTACTGTTCAAGTTAATCAACCTCATTTAAATCAATATCCAGTCACGTGTTACGGTAAGGGATACCATCTTTTTCATCTTCCATTATTCAAACATACTATGGTAAGGGATTATCATTATTTGATTCTCGATAATAATATTGTTTCTTCCTTACTCATAGGACGTGCCTTTTATTTCCATGTATTAAATTGTGGGAATAACCTTACGGAGCGGATTGCCGCCTGTTGGTGAATAACCTTTCGTATTCATTCATTATTAATCTCTGAGAATAACCTTACGGAGCGGATTGCCGCCTGTTTGGTGAATAACTCTTTGTACTCAAATTCTATTAAATTGTGGGAATAACCTTACGGAGCGGATTGCCGCCTGTTTGGTGAATAACTCTTTATACTCAAATTCTATTAAATTGTGGGAATAACCTTACGGAGCGGATTGCCGCCTGTTGGTGAATAACCCTTTGTATTAATTTCCTTCACCTTTTGTTAATCAAACCTGCTACGGTAAGGGATATTATTTTCTTTCATACTCCTAAATCGAAATTTATTATGGAACTATTGCTTCTATAATTCCTGAAAATATTATATGTTCCATAATAGTTGAACTTCATTATTTCAACTGAACCTTCCTATTTACGTGAACCTTTCTATTGAATTGTAACCGTTATTCTGAACTGTGGATCTTGAATATCATTTTTAAATTTCACTCCACATCATGTTGACAATTTGGACATTATTTGAATCTGTACAAAGTAAACTTTCGATACTTATTGTTATCCTATTTCTTCTGTTCATCATTTATATCATTCTAATCATCCAAAAATCAAGCTGTTGTGAATATCTGTGGCCGGGGGCACAGATGTGATATATTTGTTGAACAGATGATAGGTTAAAGGCGATATAATAGGTTAAAGGCGATACATCTGTTCGGTGTCTTTTATGGCATGTGGTGAATGTTCTCTTTGGCCCGTAGTGCAAAGATGAATTGTTGTTTGGTATGATTATGACCAAAGGCTGAATCTGGTATAATCATGACCGTTGGTGTTATATTGAATGTCTTTGGCCCGTAGTGCAAAGATGAACTGTTGATCTGCATGATTATGATCAGGAACTGTGAATTTGTATTATCTTGACTAATGATATTTCAGATGATAAAAGTTGATGATGTTTTTCCTAAAAAGAGAACCGAGTGGACATTATAGTCTGCATTATTCTTCTAATAGATTACTCATTCCGCTGCTATTATTGATCTGAACGTTGTTTAAGAATTTAACTGCAGTTTTTGATATAAACCTTGTAGTCTATTGTATTCTATCAAGAACTCAATTGTTGAAGACTAATGATAATTTATTCATCATTATCTTAGTCATGATATTCTTTACTGGGCTATTTGAGCTCACCCTTTCTTTTGTTCCATTGTTTTTCAACAGGAGATGGAAACATAACAGGGTCTAGCCGGGGAATGGAGTGAGGGTCCGAGGAATAGTTATCATAGTTTTCACGTTTTGTAAAATAGTGTGGCAATAATAGTGAAGACTTAGTAGTGTATTATTATACACTGTATTGTTGTACGTTGTGCTTTGTTGTAATAATTTTGTTGTAGTATTTTGACGACTCAAGTTTGGGCTGTGTGGGCCCAGATTTGGGGGCGTCACAGTTGGCATCAGAGCTTAGGGATATGGTCTTTAATGGAGATCTGGGGTAGAACTAGGAGGGGAGAGACGAATAGAATCAGTCACTAGTGTGTCCTACCTAAAATAGATTTTATTATCTAATGAGTCGATTTGAATGTAGGAACATGAAGTGATGAGTCAGTTTATTTGAACTAACATTTATTTTGTGACCACAGTTTAGTATGACATCTGGAAATCAAGAGGTTAACTATGGAATGCCTGAAGCAAATGTAGCCGAGAATCAAGAGGCCCCAAACAATCCTCCTGCCAACTCAGGAAATAATGTTCCTGATAACATGATGAACGATGGATTCTTTAGGAATTTCATGCAGTTCATACAGAATCAAGGAAGAGGAAATCCAGTCAATAATAACGGTAGAAACGCTGGCAATTTGAGGATGGTCACTGTTAAGCAATTTAAAGAATTAGGACCACCTGAATTCCACGGGAAGCCTGACCCACTCAAAGCGGAGGCATGGCTGAAGCAGACGACAAAAATACTTGATGTCTTACAATGCGCTGATGATCAGAATGTGCCATTTGCCACTTTTATGTTACGAGGTGAGGCAGACCATTGGTGGGAAGCGGTAAAACGTATCCAACCTTCAGCACTCGAAATGTCTTGGACAGAATTCGAAGAACTGTTTAACGAGAAGTACTTCCCAGAAAGCATCCGCCATATGAAGGAAGTGGAATTCATTAAGCTGGAGCAGGGAAACATGACAGTCTCCCAATATGAAGCTAAGTTTGCCGAGTTATCTCGCTTTGCCACCCATCTTGTGGATGACGAAGCACGAATGAGTCGGATGTTCCTAAGAGGTTTGAGATTCAAAATTCGTCAACAACTTAGCTCTCATAAATTTAGTTTGTATTCAGATGTTGTGGATAGGGCTCAAAGGGTGGAGCAAACAGATGAAACATTGCAGCCAAGAGTTAATGATCAGCATAGAGAAAGGAGTGACAACAACCACAGGAACGAGAACCATCGAGGAGGTAACCAACACTTCGGTGGTAATTCCATACCAAATAACAGAAGAGGAGAATCTAGTGGGAACAATTTCAAAAGAAAGAGATTCCATAATAATTATGGAAGGGCACCAGCACCAGTACCAACACCAGCACCGACCCCAGTTTCAAGGGGAGAAGATCGACCACCAGTGAGATGCTATAGGTGTGGTCAGGAAGGTCACATCAACCCAAACTGTACACTGCAGTCCAAAAAGTGCTACAGTTGTGGGAAAGAGGGTCATCTTGCGCGGTTTTGTCCTGCCACAAAATCAAGTCCAGCTGCAATGATGATACCAAAAGCTAGCGCGGATAAAGGAAAATCTGTAGTTCAAGGGAGAGCTTTTGTTGTGACATCCCAAATGGCACGAAACTCGAACGAGGTGATAACCGGTAAGCTATTCATAAATTCTCGTGAAGTCTACGCTTTGTTAGATACTGGCTCTACCCATTCTTTTATCTCACCTGCATGTGCTCAGCGTTTAAACTTAACTCCTGAAAACTTGGACTTCGACTTATCAGTTGAAACCCCATTAGGAGAAATGACCATTACATCTACTGTCTATAAATCTTGTCTAGTTCAAACCAACAACCTCACATTATCTGTTGACCTTATTTCTTTGGAGATGCGTGAATTTGATGTGATTTTAGGAATTGATTGGTTGACTACCCATCATGCTAAAATTGATTGTTTTCATAAGATTATTAGTTTTCATATTCCTAATCAACCTGTCATGCAAATTCAAGCAACTAAACCATTGAAATCTATAACTGTTATTTCTAGTCATAAAGCCATTCGTTTATTGAAAAACGGATGTCAAGCCTTTTTAGCTCATGTCACTGATTTGAACAAAAATACGTCAAACTTGAATGATATTCCCATTGTTAATGAGTTTCCTGACGTTTTTCCTGAAGAACTTCCTGGCTTACCCCCAAACCGTGAAATTGATTTTTATATTGATCTTGAACCCGGTACCAAGCCCATTTCCAAAGCTCCCTACCGAATGGCCCCCATTGAACTTCAAGAGTTAAAAGTCCAACTACAGGAATTGTTGGATACCGGTTTCATTCGTCCGAGTGCATCACCTTGGGGTGCTCCTGTTCTATTTGTGAAGAAGAAAGACGGGAGTATGAGATTGTGCATTGACTACCGAGAATTGAACCATGTCACCATCAAGAACAGGTACCCGTTACCTCGGATTGATGACATGTTTGATCAATTGCAAGGCGCTCAACATTTCTCAAAGATTGATCTCCGTTCTGGATATCATCAGTTAAAGGTTAAAGCTGAGGACATTCCAAAGACTGCTTTCAGAACTCGTTATGGGCATTATGAGTTCTTAGTCATGCCTTTTGGACTAACTAATGCTCATGCAGCTTTCATGGACATGATGAACCGGATATTCAAGGAACATTTGGATCATTTTGTGGTTGTCTTTATTGATGACATCCTCATATACTCCAAGAGTCGCGATGATCATGAACAACACCTGAGATTGATACTACAAAAGCTCCGTGAAAATAAATTATATGCCAAGTTGAAGAAATGTGAGTTCTGGCTTGAGGAGGTCGCGTTTCTTGGGCATGTGATTTCTAGTCAAGGAATATCAGTCGATCCTGCGAAGATTGAAACGGTACTAAATTGTGAACAACCCAAAACAGTAACCGAAGTCCGAAGTTTTCTGGGTCTAGCTGGTTATTATCGGAGATTCGTAGAAGGATTTTCTCGAATCGCCACTCCATTAACGCAGCTTACTCGGAAAAGTACAAAATTCATATGGAGCGAGGAATGCGAGAAAAGTTTCCAAGAACTCAAGAAGAGACTGGTTTCAGCTCCTGTTCTGACCATACCATCAGGATCAGGAGAATTTGTTATCTACAGCGATGCTTCTGGCAAAGGTCTAGGCTGTGTCCTTATGCAACATGGAAAGGTTATAGCCTACGCCTCTCGACAACTCAAAGATTATGAGAAAAATTATCCTACTCATGATCTAGAGTTGGCAGCAGTCGTTTTCGCGTTGAAGATCTGGAGACACTACTTGTACGGAGAAAAAGTGGATATCTATACGGATCATAAAAGTCTCAAGTATTTCTTCACCCAGAAGGAACTCAACATGCGACAACGACGTTGGCTTGAGCTGTTAAAGGATTATGACCACACAATCCAGTATCACCCGGGAAAGGCGAACGTTGTAGCTGACGCTTTGAGCAGAAAATCTTATGCAAGTACAAGTGCACTGCTGACAACACAAAAGTGTATTTTGTACGACTTGCAAAAGATGGAGATAGAGCTAAAGACACCAGGGACCCACTCGAAGATTGCTCACGTGCGAGTAGAACCAACTTTAATCGATAAAATTAAAGCTGCTCAAGCTACCGATCCGGAACTGATAAACATGATAAAGAAAGTACAAGAAGGTGCCATTTCCGAAGCAAGAATCGACGAGAAAGGAATACTTCGAGTCAACTCTCGACTCTGTGTTCCTAACGATCCTGAATTAAAGCATAAAATCATGATGGAGGCACACAACACGCCGTTTGCAATCCACCCAGGAGGTACCAAGATGTATCGAGATCTTCGACATACATTTTGGTGGAACAATATGAAAAGAGAGATTGCGGAGTTTATCTCAAGGTGCCTAACTTGTCAACGTGTCAAGGCAGAGCATCAAGTTCCTAAAGGTCCATTACAATCACTTGAAGTTCCCGAATGGAAGTGGGAACACATCAATATGGACTTCGTGACGGGTCTTCCAAAAGTTTCTCAAGGCTTAGATGCAATTTGGGTGATCGTAGATAGATTGACCAAATCTGCTCATTTCTTGCCTATACGAGAAAACTTTTCACTTGAACGTCTTGCCGGTATGTACATAAATGAGATCGTGAGATTGCATGGCATGCCAGTTTCCATAGTTTCTGATCGAGATCCTAGATTCACTTCAGGCTTCTGGATCAGTCTACAAAAAGCTATGGGCACTGAACTACGTTTTAGTTCTGCATACCATCCTCAAACGGACGGACAATCGGAAAGGACGATCCAGACCCTCGAAGATCTTTTGAGACTTTGTGTATTAGACTTCAAAGGAAGTTGGGATAAGTACTTGCCGTTGGTGGAATTTTCTTACAACAACAGTTACCAAGCAAGCATAGGCATGGCTCCATTCGAGGCATTGTATGGAAGGAAGTGTCGCTCTCCAATATGTTGGAATGAGGTAGGAGAAGCAAAATTGTTGGGACCCGAGTTGGTACGCTTGACGACCGAAAAGATCCAAATGATCCGACAACGAATACAGACCGCACAAGAACGACAAAAAAGTTATGCTGATCTTCATCGGAGAGACGAAAGTTTCAACGTCGGAGATCATGTATTCTTACGTGTTTCTCCATGGAAAGGGGTTACGAGATTCGGAAAGAGAGGAAAGCTCAACCCTCGATTTATTGGCCCATTTGAAATCCTCGATCGAATAGGAACCGTAGCCTACAGACTAGCCCTACCACCAAGTATGTCTCGCATCCATAACGTTTTTCACATATCTATGTTACGTAAATATGTGAAGGACCCAAACCACGTCATTGAGTTAGAACCAGACGTTATAGCAGAGGATTTAACATACGAGGAGGTACCTGTTAAGATCCTGGATAAGAAGGAGCAGATCCTACGCTCAAAGGTTATACCTCAAGTTAAGGTTTTATGGAGGAACCAAGATACTGAGGAAATGACATGGGAGCTAGAATCTGAGATGAAATCTAAGTATCCTTACCTTTTCGATATGTCAGGTACGTCAATTTCGGGGACGAAATTTCATAAGGAGGGGAGGTTGTAAGACCCCGAATTTTATGAAATACAAAATTTAATTTTTCTTCATAAATATTTTTTTTTTGAAACAGTAAGTGGTTAAATTAACAAAATTGAAAGTTAAGGATGTTATGTGCAAATTTTATTTTGTCGGACAATATTCGCTTTGTCGGGGAATATTCGTTTGGTCGGGGAATATTCGTGCCGTACGACGGCGCCGAAATAATAAATTATTGGTGGACCCCACAACGGAATATTTGTCGGATATAGAAAACGACAGAAGTAACCTTTTTAAATAAAAATAGTCAACGGAACTGTTAAAATACCGGTGATAAAAGAATAGTAGCATACGATAGTTTATGGTATTTTCTGTAGCACACGGTACTCTACAGTAACACACGGTATTGCATAATGTCTCATATTATTGGTCTGATAATTGACACCGTAACTGTTACGCATCATTTCATCGATAATTGTCACTGCATAATATTTTATATTATCAATTCAATAATTGTTGTTACACAGTATTTTGCATTATTGATTTAATAATTGTCATTACACTGTATTTTATATCATTGAGTCAATAATTGTTGTTGCACTGTTTTTAAAATTATTGAACCTAATAATTGTCACAGTAACATATGCACAGTAATTCACATTATTGAATCAATAATTGTCATTACACAGTAACGTATGCTTTATTTTACATTATTGTTATCTCTATTATGATGTTATTTAAACAGTTGTATTTCATTAATTTATTGACTTGATATCTAAGAGCTAACTATACTGTATTTATAACAATTAGTCATAATAATTGAATTGATAAAGTTATTTGTTTATAATATAAAGTTAGGTGATTATTAGGTGATATGAAATGAATGGTGTAGATTAAAGTTGAATAATTGAATTGATTTGTTTATAATATAAAGTTAGGTGATTATTAGGTAATATGAAATGAATGGTGTAGATTAAAGTGTGAATTATTGTTGAATAATTAAATTGATTTGTTTATAATATAAAGTTAGGTGATTATTAGGTGATATGAAATGAATGGTGTAGATTAAAGATAATATAATATTTGAAATGGATGGTGTAGATTAAAAGATGATCTTTAAATGAATGGTTTAGATTAAATGAATGATGAGATTTTTGGCTATAAATAGAAGCCTTAACTTAAGGATTTTTCATAAACTTCCTTACTTGTTCTTTCTTTCTCTCTCTAAATACTTCTTGTGAAAGTTCTCTCTAAGTGTGCTTAAGTCATCTTGAGTATTTGTGAAGATCTATAAGTATACGTGTACTGTTCAAGTTAATCAACCTCATTTAAATCAATATCCAGTCACGTGTTACGGTAAGGGATACCATCTTTTTCATCTTCCATTATTCAAACATACTATGGTAAGGGATTATCATTATTTGATTCTCGATAATAATATTGTTTCTTCCTTACTCATAGGACGTGCCTTTTATTTCCATGTATTAAATTGTGGGAATAACCTTACGGAGCGGATTGCCGCCTGTTGGTGAATAACCTTTCGTATTCATTCATTATTAATCTCTGAGAATAACCTTACGGAGCGGATTGCCGCCTGTTTGGTGAATAACTCTTTGTACTCAAATTCTATTAAATTGTGGGAATAACCTTACGGAGCGGATTGCCGCCTGTTTGGTGAATAACTCTTTATACTCAAATTCTATTAAATTGTGGGAATAACCTTACGGAGCGGATTGCCGCCTGTTGGTGAATAACCCTTTGTATTAATTTCCTTCACCTTTTGTTAATCAAACCTGCTACGGTAAGGGATATTATTTTCTTTCATACTCCTAAATCGAAATTTATTATGGAACTATTGCTTCTATAATTCCTGAAAATATTATATGTTCCATAATAGTTGAACTTCATTATTTCAACTGAACCTTCCTATTTACGTGAACCTTTCTATTGAATTGTAACCGTTATTCTGAACTGTGGATCTTGAATATCATTTTTAAATTTCACTCCACATCATGTTGACAATTTGGACATTATTTGAATCTGTACAAAGTAAACTTTCGATACTTATTGTTATCCTATTTCTTCTGTTCATCATTTATATCATTCTAATCATCCAAAAATCAAGCTGTTGTGAATATCTGTGGCCGGGGGCACAGATGTGATATATTTGTTGAACAGATGATAGGTTAAAGGCGATATAATAGGTTAAAGGCGATACATCTGTTCGGTGTCTTTTATGGCATGTGGTGAATGTTCTCTTTGGCCCGTAGTGCAAAGATGAATTGTTGTTTGGTATGATTATGACCAAAGGCTGAATCTGGTATAATCATGACCGTTGGTGTTATATTGAATGTCTTTGGCCCGTAGTGCAAAGATGAACTGTTGATCTGCATGATTATGATCAGGAACTGTGAATTTGTATTATCTTGACTAATGATATTTCAGATGATAAAAGTTGATGATGTTTTTCCTAAAAAGAGAACCGAGTGGACATTATAGTCTGCATTATTCTTCTAATAGATTACTCATTCCGCTGCTATTATTGATCTGAACGTTGTTTAAGAATTTAACTGCAGTTTTTGATATAAACCTTGTAGTCTATTGTATTCTATCAAGAACTCAATTGTTGAAGACTAATGATAATTTATTCATCATTATCTTAGTCATGATATTCTTTACTGGGCTATTTGAGCTCACCCTTTCTTTTGTTCCATTGTTTTTCAACAGGAGATGGAAACATAACAGGGTCTAGCCGGGGAATGGAGTGAGGGTCCGAGGAATAGTTATCATAGTTTTCACGTTTTGTAAAATAGTGTGGCAATAATAGTGAAGACTTAGTAGTGTATTATTATACACTGTATTGTTGTACGTTGTGCTTTGTTGTAATAATTTTGTTGTAGTATTTTGACGACTCAAGTTTGGGCTGTGTGGGCCCAGATTTGGGGGCGTCACATATTGGGTTATGTCACATTAATTCATGTGACCTCATAATATTCACATTGGGTTTAATTTAATTACCCTCATTAATTCATTTAATTATCTAATCAACTCATAATTAATTAATTAATTAGTATATCTTAACAATTATGTCACACAAGACATATTACATAAACTTAAATTAATTAAGTTCATCATCATCATCACTTACATTATTATTTATCACATATTTAATTAAATTATTAATGCTTACCACACAATACATACATGTATGAGTACACAAATAATTTTTCAAGTAATTCATTAATTTATTACATACAAACTCACAAACACCGTGTGGAGTACGGATGACAAGGATAATAAGTTATTATTTCAATTATTAAGATAATTAATTAAATGTAGGATAAATATTTAATTAAACTTTTGAGAAGATAGTTGTTGTTATTAAATTATTAAATATGTATTTAAATAATAAATTATTGAATTATATATTGTAGGTTTCTATGATACGATCAATTATTAAGCTAAATATTTGAATGAAATGTAAATTTATTTAGTTATAATTATGAGAAAATAATTAATTTTATTTATTTAAGTTTTTAATAAAATTTTATATTAGTATTTATATTGACAAAATTTTCTTGAAATTTTAATTCAAACAGTACTACAAAACATAAAGTTTAATAAATTTTAATTTTATTATGATAGTAATGACCCACTATAATATTTTAACTAATTTTATAGTTATTATTTTTCAAAAAAAAAAGCATGTATATTATCAGTACAATTAATCATGTGATTTGATAAAATTTTAATTTGTAATAAATTTAATTTAGTTAAGACATTAATTTAATAATAAAATTCAAGGCTAATGTGAATATATATAATTAAATCATGCGATTTGTTAAGAGATTTTTTGATATCTTAATAAAATTTTAATAATAAATTATCCTACATAAAATTTGTAAAGTTATTATATCTTACATAGAATTAAGATAAAAAAATTTGTTACAAAATTGGTGGAACTAAAAATAAAAATTATGTTAGAAGTTTGTTTTTCTATTAAAGATATATATACAAAAAATAACTTACTTTTTTCTAAATGGTTATAGTTTCTTTTGAGTACTTTACAAATTTGGATAGTATTTAATGATTATAAATTTAGATAGTATTTATACTAATTTGAATAGAAAAATTAAAAATTTGTGAAGTCAAATTTGTATTTTTAATTATATAGTTGATATAAATTGTAAAAAAATAATAATTTTGTACCTTTTATCTCTATTTGTGTATTTGTGCATAGTTACCATAAAACTTTGAATAATATTTTTGGTTTAACTTTTCAATGTTCAGGGATAAGATTGTAAAATGAATTAAACGGTTCAAGTTTGATTTGTACTGGCTCAACTTAAAGTTCGATTCGAGTTCGATTCGAAATATAAACGATTTAAATATGAGTAAAATTTAAAATTCGATAAATTACTCGAATATTTTTAAATTGCAATTTTCTATTAAAACTCGGATTATATTCGTTCGAAAAGTTCAAACTGTTCGGATTCGATTCAAGATCGTACTAAACTCGATAGCTAAACGAATCTCAATCATACGACTCGATAAATTTTTTAAACTAAATTTAAATAACTTAATATCTGACTTGATTCGATTCGTTTACATCCTTATTCAGAGATTGATAAAAAAAAATTCAACAATTATTATACATCAAAAATACACATTTATTAACACACAAGAGACAAGACTGCATACGTCCAAATCCGAATTGTAGTATTTATTTTATATTAAATACGTTTGTTTTTAGTTCAGAACTATTATATGCACATCCTACTTGCACATCTAAAAATAATAAAGTGACTAATGTACCCTCAATAAATAAGGAATCATTTCACACTTCTCCATTTGCCCAATTTATCCTCTTGTCTATTATACATAATAAATATAAAATAATACCAATTATCAAATATAAAAATAAAAATAAAGTTCATATAATTGTCAAGAAAACGATAAATGATAATGTCTTCCAGAATAAAACATAATAAACTCATTACCACCATTTTAGTTTTACAGTTATGATGTCTTATGCTTCATAAGGTTCACCTTCCTGGTGATTTTTAATTATTTGTTCATACTAAAAATTATTACTCATTTCAAATTGATTTGCTGAATATCATAATTTAAATAATATTTTGATAGAATTCTTCTTCTTATTTTTTCTAACAACATTTTATCATCTTTAAAACATTATACTCATTATTTTAAAATCAAATATTATAAGATTCATACATTGGATAATAAACTAGCATGAAAATATCAACATAAGTAACAGTTTCTTACAAATTAAGAACACTATAATACAAGAAATTAAACAGCAGATAATGTCCTTAATTTCAAAGTGCTTAAGTATCAAACTGTTATGCTCATCAGAAATATATGATATCAAAGTATCAGTGTACTTAACTAGATATGTTTCAAAAAGAAAAATATACTTAATTAGATATTTTATGGGATAATTAAGATCATTAAAAATCATTTTAAATGTGTGTATATAAACATTACATTTTTTTAAAAATATTGAAGGATAAATTAGACACTTGTTAAATGGTTGAACTCATTTCAAATCAAATGAAGTTACATTAGTCACTTTATTATTTTTGGGTGTGCAAGTAATAGTTTAGGATGTGCATATATTAGTTTCCTATATTTATATACACAATTATAAATATATGAATTGCACCTGAGACATGTTTCGGAATGACTTATTTTAAAATAATTTATAAATAAAAATATTCAAAATTATTTTAATTTATAAGTTAAAAATTAATTTAAAATAAAATATAAATATGTTTAGTTAAAATAAGTTATAAATTAAAATAAGATGTAAAGACTATTAAAATAAAGGTAAAATAATTTTTATATTTGCTCAAACTTATTTATTTTAAAATAATTTATAAGTCTTTTTTTAAGAAGTTAGAATTTATGGCTTCTCAAAAAATAAATTAATCTTAAATATTTTAAAAAATAACTTCGTTTGACTTGAGTTGTGGCGAACAGGCCTAGTGGATAGAGGTGTGAACGAATATAAACGGATACGGATATAGCAGTATCCGTATCCGTATTCGGAAAATTAATTCGTTATCCGTATCCGGTATTCGAAAAAATATCCAAATACGGATAACATCCGTTTTCGTTTATATCCGGATTCGATTATGTAATATAATAATAAAAATAATAATAACAATAATTATAATAATAATTATAATAACAATAATAATAATAATAATAATAATAATAATAATAATAATAATAATAATAATAATAATAATAATAATAACAACAACAATAATAATAATTATAATAATAATGATAATAATAATAATAATGTTAATAATAATAAAAATAATAACAATAATAATAATAATTAGAATAATAATAATTAAAATAATAATAATAATAATAATAATAATAATAATAATAATAATAATAATGATAATGATAATAACAAGAATAATAATAATAATAATAATATCCGTTTTTTTTCCGAATACGAATTCGAACGAATACGAATTTTTCGGTTACCATTTACAGCCCTACTAGTGGAGTTTACATTCCTTCATCGGGGCCTATTCGGCAAGGACTTATAAGTTAGTTTGATTAATTTATAAGTCATTTATCTCAAAAATATGTTTGACAACGATTTTTTATTTATTTATAAGTTAAAAGAAATAAGTAAGAATTTAAAATTTATTTTAGAATGACTTATAAGTTATATTTTTTAAGTTGTTCAAAGCATATGAAATGTCTATTTTACCACCAAATTATTTTGCTAAATTAGACATGTATGTCCTTCAACCTAACCTGATATCTTGACCGATGCTGAAGAATAACCCGACTTGCAATGGTTTCTCTCTCCACCTGGTTCCGCTACATAGCTAACAAATTCGAGTACTCCTGTCTCCCTCAGTTGGAAGGTCTTTTTGCATTTCTCTGATTTTTATATGCATATGTATGTTAATTGTGATTTGTTCGGATGGGTTTTATTGATTTTTGCAATGATTGTTCCTTTTTCACACGATTAACAAATATTTATTGTTAATTTTCTTAATTTTTGAATTCATTTTATAGAATGACCGGTTTGATGGGGTTTATGTTCTAAGGGATTAATGGGATTTGTATAAATGATAATTATTTTTCTGTTGGTTGACATTTATGTGAAGATTTTTTTCTTCTGCATTGGTTCGTTCCCTTTGCTGTTGTTGTTGTTGTTGGGAATAAATGTACTTGCTTTAAATTGTATGCTCATATTGTGGTTTATACTTGTGTCTCTGTTTCGTCTTTGTTTAGTTTAATTATGATTCACCTTTTCTCATCTTTTAGTACTGTTATTGCTAAGTAGGTATAGTTTTCTTTTCCTTTTCGGCAGCAGTTGTTGTTTTTGTTTACAGGGACAAAACATATGTTTCCTGTTTAATTCCTAAGAAAATGTAGGAAAGGCAAAGAACAGTTTTTTTAATCATATTTTTTGTCTTTGGTTTCTGGAGAAATCCAAATTTCCCAGGAGTTTTTGATCTGCATGGGCCTTCCTGATCTCCCATATAATTCTACTTAGGTGATTATCTTCAGCAATAGATCACGGTGAGACATTTTAAGCACATTCCATTTAAGTATTTTATCTCATTCTCCATTTCCTGGGGGAGTTGTCATGATTTTAACACTTGCAATGCAATTGTGGGATTTTACTTTTATTTCTTGTGCTGCTTGTTTGTAATCTGTGAAAATGATTACCAATTTTTACTGTGTGGGGTTATAGGATATGTGGAAGATCAACTATTTTTATGGATTGAGACGATGATAAATGAATGGATTCTGTTTTAGCTGCACTGAACTATCTACTGAAGGACTGATAAAATAGAATAGCGCTGTAGAAATGGCTTCACATGAACATAGTTAATGACTGCCACTTCTCTTTTCTGAATTGCCAATTTGCCATTGCAGAACTTCCAATTTTTCTTTTAACATATAAGTAATCATTTTTTAAGACATGCAACTATGCAGGAACATAAATGTCTATCAAACTAAGCTCAGTACTGCAATAATTTGTTTAGTGTTTTATTTAATGAAATTATGGATGATTGTTATGATATAATATTGAATCAATGTATCTTTTTATTAATGTCATTTTTAATAATCTTTACATTAGATTTTAATTTATAAGTCATTATCAGCCGAATACCTTCAAACTTGTTTTAACTTAATTTATGACTTATCGTACTGAACACTTTTATTTATAATCATCTTATATTTTAACTTTAAGTCGACTTATATTTTAATTTTAAGTCATTTTAAAAGCCGAACGGGCTCGTAGTTGTCTTTTTCTTCTGCTCACGACTCTGGCTTCTCTAATTTTATTTTATCGGACTTCTAATTTTCTTAGAAATGGGTTTGTGGGATTCCTTCATCAACTAGCTGCGGAGTTAACTCACTTCCTTTTCCCAATTCCAATTCCATTAATTGCTTTTTTATTCCTATATAAAATCAACTATTTGAATTCCTGAGATTTGTTTTCTCAGTTTTTTTTTTCTGTTCTTGCAAATTATTGTTCTATCTTCTCAATCTGGGTCAGTTTTACATTGTTCTACATTGAAATTTCTAACTTTATAAGTCATAAAAGGGAAATGACAAGGTTCTAACTCTTTGAATGTTTACTTTCTTTGAAATTAGGAGGGCAATAGAAGGAAGATAGGAAATTCATTTACTTTCTACTCTTGAAAAGTAGAAATGAAGTAATTAGCTCTGTCAAAAACTTTAAACTTGGCGTGAGTTAAATTATTTGGGGTTTCATTTAAGGAAACTAATTACAGCAATCCAAGAATATATGTTGAATTCTTGTTGAAATTAGGGAAATTAAAGTAGTTAAAAATTACTTTTCGTTTTGGGAGACCAATTTGGTAATAGAGTTTGAAGGCGAAGAGAGGAATAAAGTACCAGTGATAACATTTGTTAAAGATATTGAGCAAGGTGTAGCCTACCTCGTATACAAGGTATTTTATGTTGGCAAATATTATAATATCAGAGTAATGTACAATTTTTAATGCATATAATATAATTATACATGTAATTATGTGTATTAAAAGTTGTACATTGTTCTGGCATTGTAATTTTTCGTCGGCATTATCAACTCCTTTTATGCTGCCTTTATCAAGAGAAAAGAGTTGTTACTTTCTTTGTAATTTCCATTAAAAATGGGTACTCCATTATATGGACATAAAGTATATCTTTTCATGTGTATTGGCATATAAGTTTTCTTTAAGGGGGCACAAAAATTTGAAATTCTGAATATATATGGTAGGGAAGCATTTTTTTTCCCATGAGTAAGGTCGGACAATTCTATATTAAGACAGTTTTGAGCTTCCTATCATCAAAAGTTTACTTACAGCCTTCTGAGCAATTCCCTTGAGCTTTTTTCATTTGCTAGGTGAACTCCCTCTATCACTGAAGATTTCGTCTGGTCTTTGGTCCTTGATAGGCTCAATATTAAAATTTTTCTTAAGCGATGTATATCATACAAATCTTGTCTCATGATGTATGTGTGATATGTATGCAGGCTAGTGAGACAAGTTCTCACTTGTTTCTGTGTGAACCTATAACATGACTGTTTGGTGTTCTTTGTGTGAGTCGTTGGTTGAGTACTGGGTTTGCCTCTAGGTATAAAAAGTTAGTTTATTTAATTTGTTGTTCTTTGGGGTTTATGGATGGAGAGGATGCTCGTATGTCCGCGACCATTATTTGCTTTTCAATCTGTCATAGAGTTTGATCAGTTTTCTGGCTTCTATCTGGATGTTGACAATAGGTTCTTTGAGGAGTTTTTATCACATATATGCATAGGAATGGGAGGTCTGTGCTTCAAAGGGTTTGTACTTTTCCAATGTTATTTTTGAAGGATTTCCCTTTATCCTCATTTTTTTGCAACTTCCCTGTTTTGAATGATATTTGTAAGTGTGAGATTGTACTCGACGGGGAGTGTTGAAACAATATTATAAGATAAGATAAAGGGGTTTTCTTATATTATTTTGGGATTTGGGTTAAAAATATGTGGAACGGAAATTTATCTTAGATAGAAAATTATAGAACAGAGAGAATAAAGAAGGAAAATTTGGACATCACACCTTTGGACTGCTATTGCATTAAAATTCTTGAAAAAGCTTCATAAACTCTCTGAATTGACCTTTATTGAGTTGAAAGATTGTCTAGACATATATAGACTCATAATGAATACAAAATCTTATAGGATTTTGATTCATTTGAATACTATTATTTTGGCTAATAAAACCCCACATAAATCACATTATATTACGAAATATACAAAATCACTAGCCATATTACTAGTGTTTATCATGAGTAGAATATTAAAATATCCCCGACTTCTATTGAAAATTTGAAAAACATAAAAGTCAAGTTGTATGACTTAAAAATGCCTTAAGATCAGACGAAACTATGCTCAAAACTAATTGCACATTTCCCTCAGAGAATATTTTCTAGAAGTTCAACCAAATTCTTCCGAATTTCTCTCTTCTTTTCATTTGTTTTCCTGTGATTTTCTTATTGAATACTTTGCAAACATTTTGTTGCCTTGTATATAGTATTGGAAGAAGAAATACTTGTTTCTCTTCCTATTTTGTTTTAGTAATTGTTCTCCGCTTCTTACTATTCCTGCATATCAGTATATTCTTTAAGCAGGAAATGGAACTTTCCCTCATAGGTCTTGAGAATGCAGGGAAGACATCTCTTGTAAACATTAGTTTATCCATATATATATATTTCTCTTTTTCCTATTTGACTAGTATATTTTCTTACTATTTTCCTTTTTGATTTTCATCAGACAGGCGGTTACAGTGAAGACATGATTCCAAGTTTCCAACTGTAGGTATCCATTCAGCTAACCGAAGCTGAATTTAGAACTCTGATTATTAGCATTAATTTAATTAACAAAACCCTTTTTACTCTCAAACAGGTTGGCTTTAATATGCTAAAAGTCACAAAAGGCAATGTTGCAATAAAACTCTGGGACCTGGGAGGTCAATGGAGGTTTCGCATCATGTAGGAGCATTATTGTCGGGGCGTCTCTTCGATTCTGTAATTTTTCAGTCTCTTAACCTTGTCTATTTGGTAGATCATGTAGGTTTGTTTGGTTTAAATGCACATACAAAGTGCATTTGCCTTTAGTGCTCGAGGCAAATGCCTATCAATATAGAAAATAGTTGGTCTTTCAATTCACATCAATATGAATCCTTCACAAGATGACATTGCAGCTAAGCTTTTAGTTACAACATGCTTATCTTATTAGAATCAATTTTTAGGCAGTATAATAAGAACCTTCATCTTTCAGTTGCTTTGCATTTTGTTTTACCTTCTAGTTTTTGGCTTTATTTTGTGGCGTGCCCTCTTTCTGGGGTTCTGGGGTGTAGGATTGGATGCTTATACATGTCCTTCCTTTTCCCAAATCAATAACTAATAGCATATCTGTATTTATTGGTTCAGTTATCACCTTTCTTGCTTCTTCTCCTATATCTTTATACATTTTAACAACTACACCTCTCTGTTGAATAATACAAGCACTCAGTCTATCTTAGTCGTTGTGGTAACGTAAGGAATTTTGTAAAACTACAGATGATAGTAAGTCCCAGAAGGCTTAATAATTCCAGGTAGTCTGATTTTCGTTAATGATGGTTTGATTAAATAACTTTTCATTTTGTCTAAAGTGCAGATATTTAGTTGACACAGCTGATAGAGATGGTGTTCCAATATCTTGAAGTGAACCACATGAGCTCTTAAGTAAACCTTCATTGAGTGGAATTCCTCTGCTTGTTTTTGGAAACAAGACTGACAAGTCAGAAGCTCTCTCAAAGCAAGCATTGGTGGATCTACTGTAAGTTTGCACTAAACCTAGCAATTGTGAATGACTTTGAAATCCGCTTCTTGATATCATTACAAATAAGCTGTCATTTTCTTTTCAGTTTTACTTAATTTACTTCTTTTTCCTCTTACTTCGGAGGTCTTGAGTCAATTGCCAACAGAGAAATATGCTGCTACGTGATCTCTTGCAAGCTGTCATGATTACAGCTAATAAACTGATAAACTTGGAGAAAAAGAAGGAAATTGCAGAAAGGAAACAAAGGAAATTAAAAATTCATTTAGTTTTTCCACATCCTCTGCACATTACATTGCTACTGATATATACTCGAGGAATAACCGACTTCGACTGATAACCAACTTGACCACTGATAATTCGACACCTGGCAGCCTAAGCTAATAACAGAATTTACTTAAACGAAGTCGTTTAGTGTGTAGCCAAAACAAGCTTCTACTGAATAATAACTCGGGCTCCTTCTCTTGACAATACTCCCTCCTTCAATCAATCCTTGACCCCAAGGATTGTTTCTTTCATACTGTTTAATGATTGCACGAAATTTCTTATCAATTTCCTTGGCTGTAACAATTACATTTTGAGAATTTCCATTCTCAATTGCCAAATTAAAATAAGCTGTATCATCACTTATAAAACGAAAAACTATTTTTGGAAACTCTTTTTGCTGAAAATAACCATTTATTGGTTGTCCATCAAGCTGCACACTTCTTATTTTGCTCCTAACATTCTTCACCATGCTCATAAAATGGTTGTGTTTTTTCTTTATGAGAACCAAAAGAGAGTCAGAAGGCTTTCTTTCACCGTCAGCACTTTTCTGGACGAGAAGTCTCATGCTCGATTTGTGCAACACTCGAGAGGGCTTCAAGAGGCAATTCAGAACTGTAGCTTTTCTGTGTAGTGAATATCACCTTGAGGATAGTAGTTTCAAAATCCAGCACAAAAGCATAAGAAGATTTGGGAACAACTAATAACAGGCCTTTGTAATGACTTTGCCATCCAAATATCAGTTTCCTTCTTGTTGCCATGCCTGGATTTAGCTTGCACGACAGCAAGCCAGAGTTCAGGGTTATGAGGATTCTTCTTCCTCGCCATAGTGAGAACAGTCCTAGCTTTGCTCAACCCATTCATTTTCTCTTCAAGGTTAGCAAGTGAACCAAAGAGTAAAACAACTTGGACAATGCTTAAGTCCTGACTCGTATACTTCTTTAGCTTGATCCAAATGACTTAGTTGTTCCTCTAGTTGACCAAGCATCAGCCACAGTTTGAAAAATGTAGGAAAGAGTTTCAGACCTTCATGAAGTAATCTTCTCTCTTCCGCGGTGTTTCCCAACTCCCTTTCAGCAATGGCGGATTTCCTCCAGACATGTTCTGTGCCTCCCCTTTCCCATGCCTTGGCAAGAAGCATACTTTCTCTTTCAAACTAAATTTTTTCAAATTCAAGCTTAAAAGTAGCAAGCCAAATCTCCTCAGGATTTGGAATTGCGGCATATGCCTCCTGAAGTATTGCTCGAGCTGCAGGCACATCACCAGCAAGCCAGTTCTCTTTGGCACCCATTAACCATAATGCTTCAGCCTGTATCTTGTAAGTAACTGCTTTACGAAGCAAGGCATCAAGAGATTCCCTGGTCCCGTGACTCTTTTTGAGTTGAGCAGCTTTGATCCAAATGTTCTTCTTGGTTAAGAACATAGTAAGGGCATGAGCATATATGGCTCTAGCCGTCTTAATAGAACCCTTTTTCTTGCATTCCTCAGCATCAGCAACCCAACTTCTCTTCCGGTCTTCTTCCTCCTCTCCAATCCCAATAGTGTTACTAATTATCGCATTGCAAGTTACCACAGACCTTGCTCGTTCAGCAGCCTCACCCTTCTTCATCCGTGCTTCCCTATCAATCCCCAATCATTCTCTCTGCAAAGCCCTAGTACCCATTTCTATTATCTTCCCAACCAGTTCCCATTAGATTCTTCCAACTTTGCAGCAGTGATCCAGATAGCCGGCTCCTTAGGTCGCTTTTCCCTGGCTTTATTACGAACCTTCTTAGCACTATCACAAGTTTCCAGCTTGGCCTGAGCAATCCACAACTCCACATGCAATGGACAACATTCCACAGCCCTATGTAACAAAACCCTTGCATTTTCTTCATGCAATCTCCCCAACTATTCCAGAGCCTCACAGAATCAGGAATTTGTTCAAGCCTTTTCCTAATAACTGAATCAGCTAATTGCTTCAAAGCCTCATCTAAATCTTTCATAATCAAACCCTCTTCATCAATCAAGCTCTCTAAACTCTTTTTATTTTCTTCCACCAACACCTTCATCTCCATTACCATCTGATTTTCCTTCTCCTGCCCTTCACCACACTTCCTCTCCAAAACATCTCCTCTTATCTTTTCCTCTTCCTTCTACAAAGTCAATACCATATACTTGAGCGAAGTAACTAAATTTTCCAGTTCATTCCTCTTCACCACTTGTGTGTTCCTCTTAGCCTCAACCGCTCTCTTCTCTCTACCCATTTCCTCAATCTCCCTCTTCAATCCCTTAATTAATTTTCCCATTTCTCTCTCTAAACTTTCCAATCTCATCTCAATCTCCATTCTCTCTCTCCCAAACTCATCCCTTTCTTTTGCAATTACCTCAGCCTGTTTATCTACTTGAACCCCAACAAAAACAAACAACAAGTCCCTCTCCAGCTCCATCATTACAGCACTAACTTTAACTTGCTCTTCTACTTCTCCAAAATCAACTATTACTTCACTCAACACAGGATTATCACCTCCTGGAGAAATGTGTTTATAATTTGAAATTATCTATTCTGCTTCGACCATAGAAGCCATGGACGCCCTTGTACTGGTGCAGGGCACCAGAACTGTTGTAGGCTCTCTAATTCCACCTTTGTAATCAACATTCTGAACAACAAAGGGCTTATGATGTTGAGGCTTGGGACGTCACTGGGACATCAACTTGAGCAGCGTCATTTTTTATGATGGAGGTTATTGGTGTGCTAGAAGATGACCGACTTATGGCATAATGTAATGGTATAGTGATGTATTGTGGAATGGTATTACAGTAGAGTGGATCAATGGAGGTGTAGGGTGAAATATAGGTGTTGCAATATGGAATGCCAGTGTTCGCAAAAGCTACAGGAAGCGGCTCTGGTGATGGTGGTTGAGCAAGGTAGGAATTGTAAGTTGGTGGTGGTATGGAGAATTGATAGAGATGTGGTGTGGAAGGATGAAAGGAGGATGAAAAATTACCAGATCTACAGCTCTGTGTTACTTCATCTTCTCCTTCAGCTACCCTTGCTCCCGTGTAAAGACTGTATAGTCCATTCTGCCCTAGATTAGCCGCTGCAAATTGTCAATCACAGGCCAATGATTGATAGCTCTGATACCAATTTGTCGTGATTACAGCTAATAAACTGATAAACTTGCAGAAAAAGAAGGAAATTACAGGAAGGAAACAAAGGAAATTAAAAATTCATCGAGTTTTTCCACATCCTCTGCACATTACATTGCTACTGATATATACTCAGGGAATAACCGACTTCGACTGATAACCAACTTGACCACTGATAATTCGACACTTGGCAGCCTAAGCTAATAACAGAATTTACTTAAACGAAGTCGTTTAGTGTGTAGCCAATACAAGCTTCTACTGAATAGTAACTCTGGCTCTTTCTCTTGACATAAGGACTCTGTAAACATAGATGTGGTCATCGACTGGCTTATCAAACGCTCAAAAACGGTGAAGTGATCAAGTGGTGCAACTTGATATTTGGCAGAACAAAACTTGTAGGCTAGTACCTCCTGGTGGGATATGCATTACCATCTTTTAAGGGTACTTACTCAGTTCTATGTATACTTACTTTAGACGCAGTCTTTGATTCAAGAAGTGATATACTAAAAATAACTTCTTTCTGTATCAGAAATCTACTTTACTAGATGAGAGATGATGCAAGAAAAATATGTTTTAGTATAATCTTTTGATGGGGGTATCTGGTGTTTTGAACTGCAGCTTAAGGAGAGTTATGTTAATTATTAATCTGGTTACTTGGAAATTAACACCATTCATTAGAGCAGGCTTAAAAAGTTATTGGTGCTGCTTTATGTATCTCTAATGCTTATATCAAGAATCTAATTGCTATCATTAAGCTATTGGCAATTTGGAATGGTTGTCTGTCTTATGTTTTACACAGATCAATTGTATCAGGTTATGTTCAAGTTATGTTTGTTTGCAAAAATGATTGTTGGTATAAGATTGTTTGTATTAACTTAATTTCACTACGGATTATTTTATCCCATGAATTATGTTTTGTCATTTCTAAGCTCATTTGATGATGAACTATAATTTCAAGTAAAAAGATACTATTATATAAGCCACATTTTGAGGTATTAAATGATTTTTAAAATGATAACAAATAGTCCATGTGATAAAATAAAGAACTAATTATCAAATAAAATAATACTTAATAGTGTTAAATCAGAATAAATAGTCATATGACATTTATCATTTTTACAAATAAACGTAGCCTGAAGTTATTTGGTAACGCTGTATAAGCTATAAGCACTTCTACTTCAAAAAAATTGCGCCGTGTATGATAATAACATAATAAAAGTGTCTTTTGTTGAAGTATGGGTTTATAAGCAAAAATTCCATTACAAAAGCCCTAATGAAACTCAAACTTGCCTTAATCAGGAAGATTAATTTCAAGGTAAGATGGAATATTTTAAAACAAAAACTCTCAAAGCTTGTAGACAGTTTCTTGTTTGTATCTTATTCTTAGGGGTGTAAATGAATGAGTTGAATCGAATATTAAGTTGTTTAGATTTGGTTCATAAAATTTATCGAATATGAAATAAGATTTGATTGATGTTTGTTTAGCTATCGAGTCAGACACAATCTCGAATCAAACTCAAGCAATTTGAACTTTTCAAACGAATATGATCCGAGTATCAATAGAAAATTGTAATTTGAAGAAATTCAAGTAATTTATCGAATTTTAAATTTTGTTCATATTTTAATCATTTATATTTTGAGTCGAGTTTAAATCGAACTTATAGCCGAATAAGTACGAATCATGCCCGAACTGTTTGGTTCATTTTTGAGTCTTACTTATTCCCACCCATTGAACATTGTTTTCTCTTATAGGAAAACTATTGTGACCCTTATTTTATTTTTATTTTATTTGTTTTTTCTCTCTTTTCTTTCCAGTAGAGAGTCTCCCTCTATATACCTATTTTTGAAGAAACAGATTTCTGCTAGGTAGTTTCCTCTATCAAAAAGTTTCTGTGTGCTGAACCCTGTGTACCCAATGGACTTGTCTAACAATCATTTACTAAAAGTTAAGAATAATTCTCCTTCCATTACATAATATTGTCCTATTTTAATATTTATGGTTAAATTAATATTTTCTTTTTAGAAAATAGACAGGACTATAACTATAATAAACAACAAATAATTTATTACTTGCCGTAAGGTTTGAAACAAAATCAAATATATAAAAAAATACACTTAATTATTAGTTCTAAAAATAACCAAGTTAACCATAAATATCAAATTAAGACATTTTGAAATTGTGAGAGTATTTAAAAATATTTGGCTTATTATTCACATCAATTATTAAGCCAAGATAACCTAATGGTGATAACTTTTTTTTATTTATTATGTATGCCCCAAGTTCAAGTTTATTTGACAGTAGACCTCGCAAAATGGGTGACAACTAAATGGATGACCCATATCCACTCATATTAAATGGATTTGGGTTGATTGGCATAAACTAAAAGTTATAAATGGTCCCTGCCCATATCCATCTGCATGATAAGTGGTTGGACGTGGACTGTCCATTGGGTCCTATTATTTACTTGTATTCAAAAGTTAGTTCATTTCAAAATTTATTTATTGTACTTATAAATGATTTCTCTCTCTATCTCTTTCTAAAATTCTATTCTTTTTCTAAAATGTTTACTTTCTCTCTTTAAAGTATTTACCTTTCCTCTCTAAATTAAAATATTTCTCTCTAAAAACTTTTATTTATTTTCTCTCTCAAAAAATTCACTACACATTAGGAGGGTTGATTTAGGCTAGAAAAAAGTGATAGTAATTTTTTTTTATGAACAGTCCGTATAGTAGGTATTGATACACCAATTCGATTGGTTTTTGAGCTAGATGCCCTGAATTGGGTTGTAAACTCGTAATAAATTAGGTCGATGATGTTTATTGTGGTGATGAATAGGTGGGTAGTGTTCAAGTGAGAAGTTACTTAGGAAAAATGCTTATATGAAAATAATACTCTCTTTGTCCCAGGATAAATTTTTATTTATTTATTATTTTAAGTAATCCTAAGTTAAATATCTACTTACCTTAAATAATCTATTTTTTACAATAATTTTTTTATAATATCCTTAGTACTAATTGTCATATTTCTATTCTCTATGTATATTTATGAAGTATCACTAGTCATGTCCAGAAAACTATGCAATTAAATTAGAATTTAAATAGAGAATTGATATTTTCATAAGACTCTACTCATATAAATAGTAAGTTGGGTCCACCTTCATGTGAGTAGAATATTGTGGAAATATCAATTTTTCTTGTGAAAATATCAATTTCTTTTAGATATAGACAATTCTGTCATTTTATTCTCTTTCTTAATATGCGTAAAAAATCAATCAGGACTTTTATCCTTAGATGGAATGAGTAATATACTAACATCTATATTTAAAATATTAGAATCAAAATATCATGTGTAGGAAAATATAAAAGACAGATAGAGGAAATGTTGTTCACTATGACACCATTATTTATACATGTCTATTTGCTCACTAAAGACTAAAAAATAATTTTTTGTTATAAAAAATGGCAATTGATATTAACAGGGTACTATTTTTTCTTTTTTGCCCATATAGTTAAAACCTTACTACCCACCAGGCTCTAACCTTCCCAAATATCAATTTCCCCTTTCATCTAATCACCGCTAGGTCCGGTACCATCGCTCACGATTTCGTTTTGTGAAACAATCGTCGCGGATGAAGTAACTACACCTCCTATACAGCTTATTTCTGCTCCTAATTCTTCACCAACCAATTTCCACATATTTGGCTCCTACACAACCAACGTCACCTGCACTGCACACTACACCTCACATACAATTTGGTTTGACTGCATCCCTTTTTACAACATCAACTATGATTAGAACTCACTTCCCTTCCATGCTAGATCTAATCTATATATTTCGTTACACCTGCATTGCACACAACACACCTTATGTTCTTCTTTTGTCATCTATGACATAACCATATACTAGACCATACTTTGTGAACCAGACTTCTGCTCTCATCTTAAAACATCCTTCCTTTAGTGTTCCTTTACTGCTTTGGTACTCTTACACAGATCATCCTCACACCATGGGAACCACCCTACCCATGCCAAGTTTAAATGTCCCTCCCTCACAATATATTTACTACCCAGTACACTCCCCACCAAAATGCATATATGCCATATTCCCAAATTCTTGGTACTAGTAACCATTACACATGGCACCCAAGCCCAGAGAGTTCCCAAATTAGACCTCATTCCCTTTTTCTACCTTTTCCTATGCCTAAAATGGACTTTCCAAAGTTTGACAGTAAGGAACCTAGGGGCTGCTTTAAAAAAATGTAAAAAGTTCTTTCAGTTGTTATTGGACCCCAGGTCTAAGGTATTATATGCAGCGTTGTACTTGGAAGGAGAAGTTGATGTATGATATTACTCTTTTCAAGATGAGCACCCATAGCTGCTTTTGGATGAATTTGTCATGCACATATGCCACAGGTTTGCCAAAGGAGGACGTGAGAACCTCATTGGGCAATTCAATAAATTAGTACAGAAAGGAAAAGTGGATGATTATGTGAGACAGTTTGAAGAATTAAAGACTTACATGTTATCTCAGAATCAAAACTACACTGAAGAATATTTTATTAAAAGTTTCCTCAGTGGTCAAAACTGCCTGAAAGAGTCAAGCTAAGAGTCGGGTTCTGGAATGAGGGTTGTATATTGTGAAACCTCATACTTTAAGGGATGCAATTAATTAGGCTAGAGGCCATCAAATTTATCTAGAATCCCTTGACAAAAGGCACTGAATACCTAACAAAACACTTTCAGCACAGTCTCAACCTTCCACTAAAGTTGTTTAACCCATTATCCCAGCTTACAAACTATCTGAAGAACCTTATACTCTTATAAAAACATGTGGGACACCAAAAACATATCCTGTTAAAAGGCTTTCCATGGCTGAAATGACAGCAAGGAGGGAGAAAAACTTATGTTATCATTGTGATGAAATATATGCAACATGGCATAAATGTAAGAGTAAGCACATCTAAATCATGATCACAGAAGAAGAAGAGCAACAACTTAAACCAACAATTAAACCAAATCAGGAACTAGCCCTGGTATTGCAAGGAGAAAAAGGAGAATTGCTACATATTGAAGAGAACTATGGGGGTATCCATTTATGCTTTACTAGAACCAATAGAATCCACCCATCAAGCTAACAGGACAAATTAAAAACAAGGAGATCAGTATGTTATTAGACAGTTAGTCTACCCATAATTTTACCTCAGACACATTAGTAAAAAAAAATGCCATTATACTTGTAAGACCCCGAATTTTATGAAATACAAAATTTAATTTTTCTTCATATAGATATTTTTTTTAAACAGTAAGTGGTTAAATCGATAAAGTTAAAAGTTAAGGATGTTATGTGCAAATTTTATTTTGTCGGACAATATTCGTTTGGTCGGGGAATATTCGTGCCGTACGACGGCGCCGAAATAATAAATTATTGGTGGACCCCACAACGGAATATTTGTCGGATATAGAAAACGACAGAAATAACCTTTTTAAATAAAAATAGTCAACGGAACTGTTAAAATACCGGTGATAAAAGAATAGTAGCATACGGTAGTTTATGGTATTTTCTGTAGCACACGGTACTCTACAGTAACACACGGTATTGCATAGTGTCTCATATTATTGGTCTGATAATTGACACCGTAACTGTTACGCATCATTTCATCGATAATTGTCACTGCATAATATTTTATATTATCAATTCAATAATTGTTGTTACACAGTATTTTGCATTATTGATTTAATAATTGTCATTACACTGTATTTTATATCATTGAGTCAATAATTGTTGTTGCACTGTTTTTAAAATTATTGAACCTAATAATTGTCACAGTAACATATGCACAGTAATTCACATTATTGAATCAATAATTGTCATTACACAGTAACGTATGCTTTATTTTATATTATTGTTATCTCTATTATGATGTTATTTAAACAGTTGTATTTCATTAATTTATTGACTTGATATCTAAGAGCTAACTATACTGTATTTATAACAATTAGTCATAATAATTGAATTGATAAAGTTATTTGTTTATAATATAAAGTTAGGTGATTATTAGGTGATATGAAATGAATGGAGTAGATTAAAGTGTGAATTATTGTTGAATAATTGAATTGATTTGTTTATAATATAAAGTTAGGTGATTATTAGGTGATATGAAATGAATGGTGTAGATTAAAGTGTGATTTATTGTTGAATAATTAAATTGATTTGTTTATAATATAAAGTTAGGTGATTATTAGGTGATATGAAATGAATGGTGTAGATTAAAGATAATATAATATTTGAAATGGATGGTGTAGATTAAAAGATGATCTTTAAATGAATGGTTTAGATTAAATGAGTGATAAAAATTTTGGCTATAAATAGAAGCCTTAACTTAAGGATTTTTCATAAACTTCCTTACTTGTTCTTTCTTTCTCTCTCTAAATACTTCTTGTGAAAGTTCTCTCTAAGTGTGCTTAAGTCATTTTGAGTATTTGTGAAGATCTATATGTATACGTGTACTGTTCAAGTTAATCAAACCTGCTACGGTAAGGGATACCATCTTTTTCATCTTCCATTATTCAAGCATACTATGGTAAGGGATACCATCTTTTTCATCTTCCATTATTCAAACGTACTATGGTAAGGGATTATCATTATTTGATTCTCGATAATAATATTGTTTCTTCCTTACTCATAAGACGTGCCTTTTATTTCCATGTATTAAATTGTGGGAATAACCTTACGGAGCGGATTGCCGCCTGTTGGTGAATAACCTTTCGTATTCATTCATTATTAATCTCTGAGAATAACCTTACGGAGCGGATTGCCGCCTGTTTGGTGAATAACTCTTTGTACTCAAATTCTATTAAATTGTGGGAATAACCTTACAGAGCGGATTAACGCCTGTTGGTGAATAACCCTTTGTATTAATTTCCTTCACCTTTTGTTAATCAAACCTGCTACGGTAAGGGATATTATTTTCTTTCATACTCATAAATCGAAATTTATTATGGAACTATTGCTTCTATAATTCCTGAAAATATTGTATGTTCCATAATAGATGAACTTCATTATTTCAACTGAACCTTCCTATTTTACGTGAACCTTTCTATTGAACTGTAACCGTTATTCTGAACTGTGGATCTTGAATATCATTTTTTTTCACTCCACATCATGTTGGCAATTTGGACATTATTTGAATCTGCACAAAGTAAACTTCTGATACTTATTGTTTATCCTGTTCTTCTGTTCATCATTTGTATCACTGTTATTTGTATTAATCATCAAGAATCAAGCTGTTGTGAATATCTGTGGCCGGGGGCACAGATGTGATATATTTGTTGAACAGATGATAGGTTAAAGGCGATATAATAGGTTAAAGGCGATACATCTGTTCGGTGTCTTTTATGGCACGTGGTGAATGTTCTCTTTGGCCCGTAGTGCAAAGATGAACTGTTGTTTGGTATGATTATGACCAAAGGCTGAATCTGGTATAATCATGACCGTTGGTGCTATATTGAATATCTTTGGCCCGTAGTACAAAGATGAACTGTTGATGTGCATGATTATGATCAGGAACTGTGAATTTGTATTATCTTGACTAATGATATTTCAGATGATAAAAGTTGATGATGTTTTTCCTAAAAAGAGAACCGAGTGGACATTATAGTCTGCATTATTCTTCTAATAGATTACTCATTCCGCTGCTATTATTGATCTGAACGTTGTTTAAGAATTTAACTGCAGTTTTTGATATAAACCTTGTAGTCTATTGTATTCTATCAAGAACTCAACTGTTGAAGACTAATGATAATTTATTCGTCATTATCTTAGTCATGATATTCTTTACTGGGCTATTTGAGCTCACCCTTTCTTTTGTTCCATTGTTTTTCAACAGGAGATGAAAACATAACAGGGTCTAGCCGGGGAATGGAGTGAGGGTCCGAGGAATAGTTATCATAGTCTTCACGTTTTGTAAAATAGTGTGGCAATAATAGTGAAGACTTAGTTGTGTATTATTATACACTGTATTGTTGTACGTTGTGCTTTGTTGTAATAATTTTGTTGTAGTATTTTGACGACTCAAGTTTGGGCTGTGTGGGCCCAGATTTGGGGGCGTCACAGTTGGTATCAGAGCTTAGGGATATGGTCTTTAATGGAGATCTGGGGTAGAACTAGGAGGGGAAAGACGAATAGAATCAGTCACTAGTGTGTCCTACCTAAAATAAATTTTATTATCTAATGAGTCGATTTGAATGTAGGAACATGAAGTGATGAGTCAGTTTATTTGAACTAACATTTATTTTGTGACCACAGTTAGGTATGGCATCTGAAAATCAAGAGGTTAACTATGAAATTACCGAAACAAATGTAGCTGCAAAACAAGAGGCGACGAATAATCTTCTTACAAACTCAGAGTTGAATCATTTGCCTAAGGCAAAAATTATGCGTGTTCTATCCAGTAAGGATGAAGGTGAAAGCTCTTCTACAGTCGTTCCAGATCCATTCTTAGAAGCAATTAAAGGAAGTAATGAACTTGCGGAAATTATTGCCTTTAATTTACTCACTAATTGGGAGAGTGATATCACCTGGTTATGCTCTATAACAAAGGATCAGAATATATGGACTTTTCATATTAGTCTTTGGGATTTATGGTGTTCCAGCTATAATTTTCAAGATTATTTAAAAATGATGTTTCTATACTTTTGGGCGTTATAATTTAGAGGAATTCAGGTTAAGTTAGTCACTATCGTGGAAACTGCAGTCTATCGAAAATACTATTTTAATGGAAATCATTGGTACCTTACTACTGATGAAGTTGATGAACCCGAGAAACAGTTTGCTAGAAAATTATTCAGTAGTATTCCCATGGTTGAAATACGTGAAGATCCGAATGAAGTATTCGGGATTCGATTTGACGATAACAGTCAAGAAATCGAATGAGGTGATAACCGGTAAGCTATTCATAAATTCTCGTGAAGTCTATGCCATATTAGATATTGGCTCTATCCACTCTTTTATCTCACCTATATGTACTCAACGTTTAAATTTGACTATTGAAAACTTAAATCTTGTCTTATCAGTTGAAACCTCATTGGGAGAAATACCTATTACATTTACTATCTATAAATCTTGCCTAGTTCAAATCAACAACCTCACATTACCTGTTGACCTTATTTCTTTGGAGATGCGTGAATTTGATGTGATTTTAGAAATTGATTGGTTGACTACCCATCATGCTAAAATTGATTGTTTTCATAAGATTATTAGTTTTCATATTCCTAATCAACCTGTCATGCAAATTCAAGCAACTAAACCATTGAAATCTATAACTGTTATTTCTAGCCATAAAGTCATTCGTTTATTGAAAAACGGATGTCAAGCCTTTTTAGCTCATGTCACTGATTTGAACAAAAATACATCAAACTTGAATGATATTCCCATTGTTAATGAGTTTCCTGACGTTTTTCCTGAAGAACTTCCTGGCTTACCCCCAAACCGTGAAATTGATTCTTATATTGATCTTGAACCCGGTACCAAGCCCATTTCCAAAGCTCCCTACCGAATGGCTCCCATTGAACTTCAAGAGTTAAAAGTCCAACTACAGGAATTGTTGGATACCGGTTTCATTCGTCCGAGTACATCACCTTGGGGTGCTCCTGTTCTATTTGTGAAGAAGAAAGACGGGAGTATGAGATTGTGCATTGACTACCGAGAATTGAACCATGTCACCATCAAGAACAGGTACCCGTTACCTCGGATTGATGACATGTTTGATCAATTGCAAGGCGCTCAACATTTCTCAAAGATTGATCTCCGTTCTGGATATCATCAGTTAAAGGTTAAAGCTGAGGACATTCCAAAGACTGCTTTCAGAACTCGTTATGGGCATTATGAGTTCTTAGTCATGCCTTTTGGACTAACTAATGCTCCTGCAGCTTTCATGGACATGATGAACCGGATATTCAAGGAACATTTGGATCATTTTGTGGTTGTCTTTATTGATGACATCCTCATATACTCCAAGAGTCGCGAGGATCATGAACAACACCTGAGATTGATACTACAAAAGCTCCGTGAAAACAAATTATATGCCAAGTTGAAGAAATGTGAGTTCTGGCTTGAGGAGGTCGCGTTTCTTGGGCATGTGATTTCTAGTCAAGGAATATCAGTCGATCTTGCGAAGATTGAAACGGTACTAAATTGGGAACAACCCAAAACAGTAACCGAAGTCCGAAGTTTTCTGGGTCTAGCTGGTTATTATCGGAGATTCGTAGAAGGATTTTCTCGAATCGCCACTCCATTAACGCAGCTTACTCGGAAAAGCACAAAATTCATATGGAGCGAGGAATGCGAGAAAAGTTTTCAAGAACTCAAGAAGAGACTGGTTTCAGCTCCTGTTCTGACCATACCATCAGGATCAGGAGAATTTGTTATCTACAGCGATGCTTCTGGCAAAGGTCTAGGCTGTGTCCTTATGCAACATGGAAAGGTTATAGCCTACGCCTCTCGACAACTCAAAGATTATGAGAAAAATTATCCTACTCATGATCTAGAGTTGGCAGCAGTCGTTTTCGCGTTGAAGATCTGGAGACACTACTTGTACGGAGAAAAAGTGGATATCTATACGGATCATAAAAGTCTCAAGTATTTCTTCACCCAGAAGAAACTCAACATGCGACAACGACGTTGGCTTGAGCTGTTGAAGGATTATGACCACACAATCCAGTATCACCCGGGAAAGGCGAACGTTGTAGCTGACGCTTTGAGCAGAAAATCTTATGCAAGTACAAGTGCACTGCTGACAACACAAAAGTGTATTTTGTACGACTTGTAAAAGATGGAGATAGAGCTAAAGACACCAGGGACCCGCTCGAAGATTGCTCACGTGCGAGTAGAACCAACTTTAATCGATAAAATTAAAGCTGCTCAAGCTACCGATCCGGAACTGATAAACATGATAAAGAAAGTACAAGAAGGTGCCATTCCCGAAGCAAGAATCGACGAGAAAGGAATACTTCGAGTCAACTCTCGACTCTGTGTTCCTAACGATCCTGAATTAAAGCATAAAATCATGATGGAGGCACACAACACGCCGTTTGCAATCCACCCAGGAGGTACCAAGATGTATCGAGATCTTCGACATACATTTTGGTGGAACAATATGAAAAGAGAGATTGCGGAGTTTATCTCAAGGTGCCTAACTTGTCAACGTGTCAAGGCAGAACATCAAGTTCCTAAAGGTCCATTACAACCACTTGAGGTTCCCGAATGGAAGTGGGAACACATCAATATGGATTTCGTGACGGGTCTTCCCAAAGTTTCTCAAGGCTTAGATGCAATTTGGGTCATCGTAGATAGATTGACCAAATCTGCTCATTTCTTGCCTATACGAGAAAACTTTTCACTTGAACGTCTTGCCGGTATGTACATAAATGAGATCGTGAGATTGCATGGCATGCCAGTTTCCATAGTTTCTGATCGAGATCCTAGATTCACTTCACGCTTTTGGATCAGTCTACAAAAAGCTATGGGCACTGAACTACGTTTTAGTTCTGCATACCATCCTCAAACGGACGGACAATCGGAAAGGACGATCCAGACCCTCGAAGATCTTTTGAGACTTTGTGTATTAGACTTCAAAGGAAGTTGGGATAAGTACTTGCCATTGGTGGAATTTTCTTACAACAACAGTTACCAAGCAAGCATAGGCATGGCTCCATTCGAGGCTTTGTATGGAAGGAAGTGTCGCTCTCCAATATGTTGGAATGAGGTAGGAGAAGCAAAATTGTTGGGACCCGAGTTGGTACGCTTGACGACCGAAAAGATTCAAATGATCCGACAACGAATACAGACCGCACAAGAACGACAAAAGAGTTATGCTGATCTTCATCGGAGAGACGAAAGCTTCAACGTCGGAGATCATGTATTCTTACGTGTTTCTCCATGGAAAGGGGTTACGAGATTCGGAAAGAGAGGAAAGCTCAACCCTCGATTTTTTGGCCCATTTGAAATCCTCGATCGAATAGGAACCGTAGCCTACAGACTAGCCCTACCACTAAGTATGTCTCGCATCCATAACGTTTTTCACATATCTATGTTACGTAAATATGTGAAGGACCCAAACCACGTCATTGAGTTAGAACCAGACGTTATAGCAGAGGATTTAACATACGAGGAGGTACCTGTTAAGATCCTGGATAAGAAGGAGCAGATCCTACGCTCAAAGGTTATACCTCAAGTTAAGGTTTTATGGAGGAACCAAGATACTGAGGAAATGACCTGGGAGCTAGAATCTGAGATGAAATCTAAGTATCCTTACCTCTTCGATATGTCAGGTACGTCAATTTCGGGGACGAAATTTCATAAGGAGGGGAGGTTGTAAGACCCCGAATTTTATGAAATACAAAATTTAATTTTTCTTCATATAGATATTTTTTTTAAACAGTAAGTGGTTAAATCGATAAAGTTAAAAGTTAAGGATGTTATGTGCAAATTTTATTTTGTCGGACAATATTCGTTTGGTCGGGGAATATTCGTGCCGTACGACGGCGCCGAAATAATAAATTATTGGTGGACCCCACAACGGAATATTTGTCGGATATAGAAAACGACAGAAATAACCTTTTTAAATAAAAATAGTCAACGGAACTGTTAAAATACCGGTGATAAAAGAATAGTAGCATACGGTAGTTTATGGTATTTTCTGTAGCACACGGTACTCTACAGTAACACACGGTATTGCATAGTGTCTCATATTATTGGTCTGATAATTGACACCGTAACTGTTACGCATCATTTCATCGATAATTGTCACTGCATAATATTTTATATTATCAATTCAATAATTGTTGTTACACAGTATTTTGCATTATTGATTTAATAATTGTCATTACACTGTATTTTATATCATTGAGTCAATAATTGTTGTTGCACTGTTTTTAAAATTATTGAACCTAATAATTGTCACAGTAACATATGCACAGTAATTCACATTATTGAATCAATAATTGTCATTACACAGTAACGTATGCTTTATTTTATATTATTGTTATCTCTATTATGATGTTATTTAAACAGTTGTATTTCATTAATTTATTGACTTGATATCTAAGAGCTAACTATACTGTATTTATAACAATTAGTCATAATAATTGAATTGATAAAGTTATTTGTTTATAATATAAAGTTAGGTGATTATTAGGTGATATGAAATGAATGGAGTAGATTAAAGTGTGAATTATTGTTGAATAATTGAATTGATTTGTTTATAATATAAAGTTAGGTGATTATTAGGTGATATGAAATGAATGGTGTAGATTAAAGTGTGATTTATTGTTGAATAATTAAATTGATTTGTTTATAATATAAAGTTAGGTGATTATTAGGTGATATGAAATGAATGGTGTAGATTAAAGATAATATAATATTTGAAATGGATGGTGTAGATTAAAAGATGATCTTTAAATGAATGGTTTAGATTAAATGAGTGATAAAATTTTTGGCTATAAATAGAAGCCTTAACTTAAGGATTTTTCATAAACTTCCTTACTTGTTCTTTCTTTCTCTCTCTAAATACTTCTTGTGAAAGTTCTCTCTAAGTGTGCTTAAGTCATCTTGAGTATTTGTGAAGATCTATATGTATACGTGTACTGTTCAAGTTAATCAAACCTGCTACGGTAAGGGATACCATCTTTTTCATCTTCCATTATTCAAACATACTATGGTAAGGGATACCATCTTTTTCATCTTCCATTATTCAAACGTACTATGGTAAGGGATTATCATTATTTGATTCTCGATAATAATATTGTTTCTTCCTTACTCATAAGACGTGCCTTTTATTTCCATGTATTAAATTGTGGGAATAACCTTACGGAGCGGATTGCCGCCTGTTGGTGAATAACCTTTCGTATTCATTCATTATTAATCTCTGAGAATAACCTTACGGAGCGGATTGCCGCCTGTTTGGTGAATAACTCTTTGTACTCAAATTCTATTAAATTGTGGGAATAACCTTACGGAGCGGATTAACGCCTGTTGGTGAATAACCCTTTGTATTAATTTCCTTCACCTTTTGTTAATCAAACCTGCTACGGTAAGGGATATTATTTTCTTTCATACTCATAAATCGAAATTTATTATGGAACTATTGCTTCTATAATTCCTGAAAATATTGTATGTTCCATAATAGATGAACTTCATTATTTCAACTGAACCTTCCTATTTTACGTGAACCTTTCTATTGAACTGTAACCGTTATTCTGAACTGTGGATCTTGAATATCATTTTTTTTCACTCCACATCATGTTGGCAATTTGGACATTATTTGAATCTGCACAAAGTAAACTTCTGATACTTATTGTTTATCCTGTTCTTCTGTTCATCATTTGTATCACTGTTATTTGTATTAATCATCAAGAATCAAGCTGTTGTGAATATCTGTGGCCGGGGGCACAGATGTGATATATTTGTTGAACAGATGATAGGTTAAAGGCGATATAATAGGTTAAAGGCGATACATCTGTTCGGTGTCTTTTATGGCACGTGGTGAATGTTCTCTTTGGCCCGTAGTGCAAAGATGAACTGTTGTTTGGTATGATTATGACCAAAGGCTGAATCTGGTATAATCATGACCGTTGGTGCTATATTGAATATCTTTGGCCCGTAGTACAAAGATGAACTGTTGATGTGCATGATTATGATCAGGAACTGTGAATTTGTATTATCTTGACTAATGATATTTCAGATGATAAAAGTTGATGATGTTTTTCCTAAAAAGAGAACCGAGTGGACATTATAGTCTGCATTATTCTTCTAATAGATTACTCATTCCGCTGCTATTATTGATCTGAACGTTGTTTAAGAATTTAACTGCAGTTTTTGATATAAACCTTGTAGTCTATTGTATTCTATCAAGAACTCAACTGTTGAAGACTAATGATAATTTATTCGTCATTATCTTAGTCATGATATTCTTTACTGGGCTATTTGAGCTCACCCTTTCTTTTGTTCCATTGTTTTTCAACAGGAGATGAAAACATAACAGGGTCTAGCCGGGGAATGGAGTGAGGGTCCGAGGAATAGTTATCATAGTCTTCACGTTTTGTAAAATAGTGTGGCAATAATAGTGAAGACTTAGTTGTGTATTATTATACACTGTATTGTTGTACGTTGTGCTTTGTTGTAATAATTTTGTTGTAGTATTTTGACGACTCAAGTTTGGGCTGTGTGGGCCCAGATTTGGGGGCGTCACAATACTACTGAACTTTGTACTCTAATTAAGGTGACAATTGCCAATAGGGAAACTATTACATGTAATTGAATGGTCCTAAAATTCACTTGGGAAATGGTCCAAGGCAAGTTTTAGGCACCTATATATGTAATTCCTCTAGGATGATATAATGTTATGTTAGTGATTCAATGGACGAAAACTATAAGTCCAATCATATTTAACTTTGAGGAGAGGAAGGTCATTATTCACTGAAAGGGAATGAGGATCACATAGGGGGACCATCAACCATCTACACATTTTTGCACTATGTAGATTAATGACAAGTTCTACTGGAATCCCAAGGATGAAACATATTTCTTAGTACAACTAAATGTAATAGAAGCTTAACAATCTGAAAAGGAAGCCTTACCAATAGGAATTCAAGGTCTGGTAGAGGAATATGTAGACTTGTTCAAGGAACCTTAAGGCCTTCCACCAGTGAGGACTCAGGATCATCAGATTTCTATAATTTTAGGGTGCAAGCCAGTCAACTCCAACCTTATAGATACCCCTATATTTAAAAAACAAAAGTTGAGAAAATGGTTAGAGAGATACTTGATAGTGGAATAATCAAACACAGTACTTTTCCTTATGCATCTCCAATTCTGTTAGTCAAAAAAGGCAACACGTGGAGATTTTATATTGATTATAGAGCTTTGAACAACATCATTTTTAAAAGTAAATTTTCCATCCCAATAGTAAAAATGATGTTGGATGAATTAAAAAGGAGTAAAGTGTTCACCAAACTAGATTTGTGAAGTGGATATCATCAAATAAGAGTTAAAGACGAGGATTGTCAAAAATTTGCTTTTAAAGCACATCAAGGGCACTATGAATTTATTATGCCTTTTAGACTAATTAATGTCTTAGCTACATTTTAATGCATCATGTTGTTTCCCAGAGGGCACAAAGGTGATCTAAAAAGGGGCAAGGGGTGAATAGATCGCTTTATTTCTTTCCAAAACTTAGATATCAAATTTTTTACTTTGAAATTGCAGTGGAATAGTTAATTTGATAAAACACCCATTCTTGAACTAAGATTGTAAATTGTAGTTCTGTTTTGAGTTATGTTACTGAAATATTATTGCACATAGTAAAATAATTATATCAGTAGTAATGTAAGCAGTAAAAGACATAAGAAAGGATACAATAATTTTAAGTGGTTCGGAGCACAAAGATCTCCTAGTCTACTATCTGCACTTCTGACAGGGAATCTATTAAGGATATTCTTAATCTTCATAATCAGATCACTAAGATCTATTACACCACTTAATCACAAAGATTTCTTTGAGTCACTAAGTCTCGGTATAGGTCACTAAGACCTTTAAAAACCATTCCAATTAGACACTAAGTACATCCCACTCAGGGTCTAATTAACTTAGAATCAAGCGAGTCACTAAGTCTCATCTTACTGTTGTTGATGATGATGGTGGTTGAGGTGCTGCTAAGTTGGCATTAAGTTCTTCTTTACTAATATAACTTAACAGCTGAGTGATTGATCTCTAAATCTGTTTGATGTGTCTTTTTCTCTTCTGCTTTGATCACTCTTTTGTCGATCCTCTAAAGTGTTTACAAATTTTGGTGGGTTGATGATATGTTCTTTCTGTAGATCGATTTTCTTCTCTCTTTTTGAACTCTACAATTTAGATGTTCAGTTCTCTCTCTTTTTTCTCTTTTTGCTTGCTCACTCTCCCTCTTTTGAATTTAAATTGAGAGCTTATATTTATAGAAAGATGTCTGCTGAAATGCCCGTTGGAAAATAGCTGTTACTTTAATCACTGCGTCAATCTTTGAAGATCTTTAATATTGACACTTAATGGTAAATGTCAGCTTACTTTCGGCTCTATCTTCATTTGCAGTATGCTAAAATGGCAACCATGTGGATGACATCATACTGTACATCTTCTCCTGATCTTTTTATAAGCATCCAATGGTTGGCTGATAAATCAAACTAATCAGTGGACACGAACATACTCTAATTCCCAGAGTTCAACTTTGACTTAGAAAGATTTCATCGGGCGCTTTAATCCGTGACATGTCCATTTTCAGTAGTCTGACAACTTTAACCTTACAACATGAATTGCTCGTATAATAGAGATTCTTCAATACGATTAACGTTCTTATACGTTCTTCTTTCTTTTATACGATCATGTCTTCACAATAAGAACTAAGTCATTTTATACGATCTTGTTTTTTCAATACAAACTGAATCCTTCTATACGATCTTGTTTTCTCAATACGAATTGAATTCTTCTGTACGATCTTGTTTTATTGAACTGAATCTATAATACGATCATAATGTTGCAATACGATCAGAACTTGCCTTCACAATATGAACTGAATCTTGCCTTCCGATTCAGCTTCTTGCAATACGATTCAACTTCTTGCGATACATTCCAGCACTTGCAATATGATTCAGTTTGCAATACGATTCAGCTTGTAATACGATTCAGCTTGCAATACGTTTCAGCACTTGGCTCTATGATCTAGTCTTCTTTTAATACGATCATATCTTTTCAATGCGAACTTGTCTTTTATTCTTTGATCAGCTTTACTAGTTTTCTTCTCAGTTGTCAACTCTATGAACTTAAAGTTTTACAATTTTGTGTACTTTTCAATCTGTTTTACAATTTGTAGTCTTTATAATTAGCTTTGTTCTTTGAATTTGCAAGTCCTTTGACTTCCTTACGCTTGTCTCTGTTTAGTGTATTCCTTTTGTCGTAGTGAAAATTATGTTTTTTTAGATCTTTTCATGTCAATATCATCATTCTTCATGATATCTTTGTCTGGTTTTCCTTGAGCTTGTCAGAAGTCGATACTTCTGTCAATTGAATATTTGTCTGAACTTCTTGCTTAAGTTCATTTTCTCTATATTGATCAGTTCCCCTTTTGCCATATTATTATTTGTCAACATGATTTACAGTCAGTACCTTTGTATATCAATGTCTAGTCATTTGTTGACACTCTTTATTCCTTATCTTCTATCAATTGTTGAGTCATGCTTTGTGTCTTGTCTCCTCTTTCAAATCATCCTTAGTCTTAGTCATTTGCTACATCCTTTTTCTCTTTATCTTTTCTGACTAGTCGTTCTCAGTTTGCTTCATTGTTGGAGAGTTCTTTGATTGAGTCATCTACTGTGGTGAATTCATCTCTTTATGCTTCACCATTATGATGATCTTCATTTTGTTGTTTCGACTTGTTCAGTGCATGTGAACTTTCATACCATCTTTCTGCAAGCTAACTTATGTCTTTTCCTTTGATTTTCTCTTTGATCTGATCTTTACTATACGACTCAGAATGAGCTTTATGAACTAGTCTTGTGCTATGCGATTGTCATTATTATAAGATATCTTCTGTAATACAATCTTTTTTGAATATGTTGCGATCAGAGCTGTTATACGATCAAGGCTTCTATACGATCTTCTTTTGTTATACGTTCTTTGAGTTAACCTTGCGATTATATCTTCATCATACGAACTGATCATGACATTATTCTTTGAACTGAGTTTGCAATATGATACGGTTCTGACCTTGTAGTACAATTTTGAACTTGTAATACAATCTGACTGTAGCTATATATACGATCTTGGACTTGCTATATGATTTTGTTATTGCTATATGATATTGATCTTGTTGTATAATTTTGCTATTGCTATGCAATCTTGATCTTTCCGTACAATTTATTGTTGCTATGCGATCTTGATCTTGCTATACGATTTTGTTGTTACTCTATGCAATCTTGATCTTGAAATTACAACTGGTCTACTTAAGTCCTAAAATCTATACAACACTTTTTTATCAGAAGATCAATTTAACAAAATTGATATTTTCTAAACTAAGTCCTTGTACAATACGAATTAAATAAGAACTTTACAAAAGTTACATTTTACAAATATACATTCATATCAATTTTAAGTCCTTGTACAATACGTTCTTTTATACGGATTGTACAAATTCCTTACTATCAAAATCATTTTGCAGTTTATGTATTGAACTATACGATCACATTCATCAAATATTGAACTATACGAATACCACTATCATATATTTAGCTATACGATCACATTCATTGAACATTGAACTATACGAATACAACTATCATACATTTAGCTATACACTCATCATCAAATCTTTATTCATTTGTACTGAGATTCTCCCCTTATTTGATGATGATAAAATCCTAATTCTTGCAATACATGAGCTAGATAAACATCCAATCGGTAAGCAGTTGTAAAATATGCATATAAACATAAGCATTCAAATAGTAAGTAATTTCATACAAACATGTATATAAACAATTTCACACAGTGAGATGTTGTATAACAAAATTTCAATTTCATTTCATTTACACAACAATTCCAATTGAAGTTAATAAATTATTGAAAATAATAATTTTTTTAAAATACACATTAGCTGGATATGGGCCTACTCGGGCAACCATATCATCAATTTCTGACATGTCAAGTAAAATTAGATGAAAATGAAAAAATTAATAATTTAATCATCTAATTGACAAAATTAAAAAATGAATTATCAAAAGTGAAAAATGGACAATAATTTAGGATAATAAAATATATTTAAGCCTTAATAACATAACAATCTAAGTATTCTAATCCCTTGAGAATAATCGTGGGATGTCGTTAGCATTGTCGATACGGCGTCTGCTATGGCTAAGCCGTCATTAGGCGGCCTGGCCTGCCTAAGATGCTTAGAGGGTGACCACAATTATTTATTTTGAACAAGTGAAGTAATGTTATTTTTTATATCATTACCCAGTAAATGTAATCCAAATAACAAAGGAAACATACGTTTCTGTTCCAGCTTGACAGGAAATACGAACCTACCTGCAAGCAAGCACACATACCAAAGGAGAATCAGAGAGACGGAATCTCAATCCTGTTTAGAAGAGAAACTAAAACAACCCACTTTCAACAATGTAAATTTTGTATTGGAAGAAAAAGCTAAAGCTGGGCTGGAATTTCAAAACAGGACAAGTAATTACAGGGATATCCACCAAAGCAGAAAACATCGACACATTCACTGTTCACACAACCAAAAGAAGAAAAAAAACTAGGATCTTCCTATGCATATTACCCTAAAAGAAAATTTACAGGGTAAAAGAAATAAGTTGCTAAAGGAAAGGGTTTAACCAGAAAAGAGAAAATAAAAGAGATTCACAGTTGGATCTCAATGAAGGAGCAACCTGAAGAATAATGAAAGTATGAAACAATCACAACGGCAAATCAAATTTGCCAAAAAATAGGTAATAATGAAGAACGGTAATTCTCGTTTAGTCTGCAACCGAAGGTGCCGGTGCACCTGAACTGACTAGTTGACTATGCCGGTTTGTGGGTCTTCTTGCTGTGAACTGGATACACAAAACTCCTCAATTCTCTGTGTCACCTCGTCCATTGAAGGGCGCTTGTCAGGGTACTGGGAAGCACAGTCACTAGCAAGCTGCAAAAGCTGAACCATATCATCCTCAACATTTTGATACCTGAGGAGCTCAGGGTCAAAAACCGCAGCTGTCCACTCCTCCCTAACCACAGACTGAACCCACCTTGGGAGGTCTACATCCTCCTCATTCAAGAAGGCATGAGTGGGAGACTTCCCTGTTAGGAGCTCCAAGAGCAACACACCAAAACTGTATATATCTGCTTTCTGGGAGACCTTGCAAGCATCTGTCACCTCTGGAGCCCGGTAGCCAGCAATGCGGTTGGGAGTGGGGGAGGGTCGAACAAGTTGAGCAAGGCCAAAATCAGAGACACGAGCCTCATAAGACGTAGTGAGGAGGATATTTGATGACTTAATGTTTCCATGGGAGACTGATGAGCCTTGTGAGTGGAGGTATGCTATCCCACGGGCAGCTCCAAGTGCAATCCCTGATCTTGTTTCCCAGTTTAAGGGAGTCCTACCTGCACCTCTGTTTCCTGTTGACGTAAATGGAGAGATGAAACAGGATTCAAAAGAGAGGAGCTGATAGACATAGGTTTCATTTTTCTATAATGTCTCTTTCCTGTTACTTTTTGGATTTCATCAATTTTACATTCAGAATCCGAACTGAAAACAAAATTAACTCTCATAACAATTTTTATCAGTGCAGATGAACAAAGAGTGTTGGCAACTATTATATCTAACTCTTCAATCTTATTACCCCCCGGCTTTCTAAGCTCCCCTAGTGGATATAATGAAGAGCCAGAGAAACACCTTGTAACAATCATTAAATTTATTAAAGGAATTATTTTGACACTACAACAACAAAAGATAGGGACTTAGAGCAGCCTGAAAGTGAGAAATAATTCATTTAAATGCAAATGTAGCTTTATAATTTGTTTTAAACTTCACAGTCAGACTTTGTGTAGAATAGTTGCATCGTATTGTGTGATAAAAGATAAATGCCAAATCAATAAACTGAAATTGAATTAAAATTAAATGTCTCAAACAGGTTTACCAAAAACCTCAATCAAAT
This sequence comes from Hedera helix, assembly GCA_947179155.2. NCBI lineage: Eukaryota > Viridiplantae > Streptophyta > Magnoliopsida > Apiales > Araliaceae > Hedera > Hedera helix. Next base: position 41,573,100 of record OX359267.1, on the reverse strand, counting down.
GACGACATAGAAACAAACACAGCAAAATGGAGGTGTCCTGGGTATACTGACCAATTTGACCCATTCCAAATTTAGTTCACTGCATATTTGCCAAAACCTAAAAGCCTTCATTCTAGCATAAATAATGTAATTGACAGATATCAATCATTCATAGCATAAAGTGAATATCATGAGCTGAAATTGATGGTCAATCTTGCAAGACAGAGAAAAAAATAATTCTACTCCTAAATAACCCAAAAAGCATAAGAAAAGCACTCAGATACCCAAAAAAAGTTTTACCAAATAAAAACATTATAAGAACAACTATCATCAAGTGACCAACACTAAGAGAGCAGCAATCATTACAATAAAAAGTAAAGCCAAGTGCAAAATCAAGTTTGGTAAAATAAGTGTTTGCTCACCATGCAACTGTGCAGATAAACTCCCCATTGGCATGTAATCATAAACAAGAAGCTTCTCATCCCCACTATAAAAGTAAGCCCTCAAAGGCACCAAATTTTCATGATCCATCTTTCCAACACCCTCAATATTGGCCTTGTATTCCTTCTCCGACACTGAAACCTCCTTCAACCTCTTGACCGCCACCACCATCCCCATTTCCAAAACTGCCTTATACGCCGTCCCAAATGTCCCCTTCCCCAATACCTCGGCAGACGCCCTCAACAAATCTTCCAAATCAAAACCCCTCTCGAATTTCCCAAAAAACATCAATTTCTTCCCCCCACTAACCTTAATCTCTCCTTTATCCTTCACCCTCGGATAAGCACTATTTAATTTACCTTCATTTTCAACTGATTTTTCTCGCGAAATGTCAACTACTTCCGCTTGCTTAGCAGAAACATCTCTTAGTTCCTCCTCCTTACTAGTTTTTCTACGGCAAAGAAAAACCAAGACTACTAAAATGAGCAAAAACCCAACAACTGATCCAATTATAATTCCAGCAATTGCATCACCTGAGAGTTTTTTCTTACTTCCCTCATCAAAAGTCCCTTTACAAGACTTAAGAGGCCTTCCACAGAGGGAATTGCCAGCGAATGCGCTCTCCAGCTTACTGGAGAGCTTTTCAGGAACAGAGCCGGTCAACTGATTAAAGGAAACATTGAATTGAACCAAAACCGGTAAATCCAAATCCGGGATAGACCCAGAGAGCTTGTTGTTTTCTAAATAAAGAGTGCCTAATCGGTTCAATTTATTGAAATCAGTGGAAATTTGGCCGGAAAAGTTGTTGGAGGCCAAATTGAGGCGAACAAGGTTTTGGAGAGAGAAAATAGAGGCGGGAATTGGGCCGGAGAAGAGATTGCCTTGGAGGTAGAGATTACGAAGAGAGGTAAGGGATGAGAGGTCAGAGGGGAGTGAGCTGGAAAGGGCGTTGAACCGGAGGCTTAGCGTGAGGAGTTGGGTCAGGTTCCCAATGGTGTTTGGTGGGATTTGGCCGGAGAGGCTCATGCCGGGAAGTCGGAGCTCGGAGACGCGGTTGGACCGGCATTGGACTCCTGCCCAGGAGCATGGGGTGGATTCTAAATGGTTCCAGAGAAGAGATCGGCCACCGAGGGAAGAGCGGAGGGCTAAGAGGGCGGCTCTGTCGCCGGCGAGGTCGGGTTTGGTAGTGGGAAAGAGGTAGAGGAGAGAGAAAAGGAGGGTGGCGGTAGCCAAGTGGTGAAGATTCATTGTTTTCCGATGAAACTGAGATAAACCCCAGAATGTATTTTGGAGAATTATGAAGAGGGTTTCATTTGTTTTCTGGTGGTGGCCGGTGGGTGGTGTCAGGTGTGGGTGTTCAGAGTCTGCATAAACAATAGCGTGAGAGTGGAGTGAGAAAATTGAAGGATCTTATTTGACGTTATTATACTTTAATTTTAATATTCCAGGATTGTTTGCAAGAATCCGGGATTATGATCTACTCCTTTTGCCTTTAAATAAAAATTTTAATTGATTTTATATATATATTAAAAAAAAGATAAAATAATAAAATTATTTATAGATAATAAAAATATTATAATTAATATTAAAGATATTATAGATAAATTATTATAAAAAATAAATTATTTAAGATAAGTAGACATTTAATTTGGAACTATCTAAAATAATAATAAGAACTTTTATCTTGAGATGGGAATATAATATTATAATTTTAAAATTATTAATCTTAGAATTAAATAGTCTTGCGATTATAATACCTTGTTGAATATGCTATTAAATAATTCTTCATATTAAGTAATTTTATAATTCTTGGACTAATAGTCTCAAGTTCAAATTTAAAAACAAACAAGACACTTGAGATTAATAAACTTATTCCAAGTGTAATCCTTATCAACAAATATAATCTTGAGATAATAATCTATGTCTTGAGATTATAATTTCAGAATTATAATTCTTACAAACAAACATAACTGAACACACGCTGAGAAAGAGGCTTTGTATCTTTCTTTTTCTTAAACCTAATAGGCTAATATTCTTATACTGTAATTTTAGAGTTGCATTAGTTTAGGAGGGGAACCTTTTAGTATAAGGAAAAGGGAGTAGAAATTATGGTCTTAAAACTTAGTTGGACCAAATTAAAGATTTTATTCTTTTTATAATACAAGTTTGTCGATTGCTTTAAAATATAAAATGTATTCGATACAAATAAAAAATAAAAAAAATTATTCCACAATGTAATAATTCAAAAGGAGTTTAATTTTTTAATGAAATTATACTCTCAGTCCTTATTAATTTATAAGTTTATCCAAGAATTGCTAAATAAATCCGTTGATTGAATCGTGGGATGGGTAGATAATGCACCATCCTTGTTGCTATGTACGTTGCCATGACTTGACAAATTCATCCAATCGAACTCACACTCAAAGAAAAACCACAAGCTTCTGGACACCGTTGCATTGTCCGTGGAGACGAGGTAGCTCGACTTCTATAATTCCTAGTTCAACCTCTTAATGAGATTTGAGATCCTTACGTGGGTGTCTCGTCCTTAAGACTTGTTTGCTCTGTATGAATTGTCTCGTGTTTCTCGAGTGTCACTTGTAGAGAGGAATGTCATCAACTAGGGCGTTATAGTCACTACCACTCGTTCGTAGGTCACTTGGGCTTTGCGGCATATGCATTGTTGTATTAGATCGAGATTCAAATGTTTTTTCTTGACCTAATTACAAAGATAAGGTTTTATAACACAGAAGAAAAAAAATGTAGAACATAAAAAAAGAAAATAGAATAGAAATTACTAGTCTTAGAACTTAGTTGGACCAAAATAAATTTAGGAGAAATTTTACAGTTTGCTGAATTATGACCTTGCAAGAAGAAAAAAATAGATCTTTATCACTTTTGATTTAGATTTTGCGTACCAGATTTGTGTGAAATGAGAAGCCTGCTACATTGACAATTTAGGGAATTTATAATCCATTTATTTTTGTTGGTGATTGATTATTTCTTGTTAAAGTATTAAAAGGAATTATATTAGATCCAGCGAAGAATGAGATTTTGGTGACGTGACTGAAGGCGGTGCATGAATGCATGATTAGAGAGGCCAAAAACTTCATTTGTTTATTCATTTATGGTCTTCACAGTTGTTTTATTTTATTGTTATTATTGCGTTTTGTATAATTTTGGAGAAGTGAGAAATGCTTGAATTTTTTTTCTCAAACTTATATTTTTGTTCGTTGGTTTTTATAATCTTAAAAATGATAATTGTGTATTCATTTTTAACTTCTTTTATCGATAACGCCTTAATTTAATGGTTAAAATTAAGGTATTGTGCCCTATAAATATCAAGTTCAATTCTCACATAAATGAGTTTATTTTATCAAGTGAAGTGTGTTTCTTTTTTTAAGTGAGTTTTTTTTTTTATTTGTGAGTTTATTTCTTTCTCTTATAGTGAGGCTTAATCAATTCTTGATATTATAATAATGATGATGTACTTGATTATGAATTCTATTTTACTTCTCAAAAGACGAGATTAAAAAAAAAACTTTTAACCTTTTCTTAAAATTGATGAAAATTGGAGAAACAATAACAATTCTATATTTCTATTGCCAATTTTCACTTGTCCTTTTTTTCAATGACTGAAATTAATTATTCAAATAAGGGTTGAAATTAATTTGGACACATTATAATTTTTTCTACCCTTTGTCTCGATTGAGTGTATTTTTTTGGTAGTTGATCCCTTTCCCATAGTAACCATTGTGTGCGAGTGTATTCCAATCTTTCTTGTTCCAATCATATGAGCGAGACAATGTTGGTCGTTAACTCGTTATGGCTTTTCAGAGTGGATGAGCAGAACATTTGGACAATTGAGTGACAGCAAATTAGTGATGCAACGTCTCACCATCTATAGTTACTCATGTCTTATTCTATGCTCATGCTCGTATTTATTATTTTTAACGTTTCATAAAATTAATCTCATTATAAATTTTGCAAACAAAAAGACGTAAATTATTTTATGTTGGCTAAAATTTATACGTTAATGCTACGTTTAGATTAGAAAATGACTCATTCTCATGAAATGAAAAAAAATTGTGTTTAATTACTCTATTAAAATGGAATGAACCATTCTCATCCTTCCCAAATTTATGAATTTTATTTTTTGGAGGAGTGTATAGAATGACTTATTCCACCCAGAATAAAATGAATCATTCTACCCTTCATTACATTCATTCACTCTTTCCATTCTTTCTATCTAAAAATAACATACGGAGTATACTATGTACACAAACTAAAACAAGAAGTTGTGTACCTATAATAAGGATGTTGTCATTTTTTAGTATGATCAACAAAAAGAGCAAAAAAAGTACTCCTTTTGTTTTCATATGAGATTTTGATATTTCTATATATAATTTTCACTAAAAGTATTACCATAAATATATAATGACAGTTAAACCGTGACTATGGACTCTACATGTAAGTCTTACATATAAAAATATCAAAATCTCATATAAAAATATCAGTCCCCTCTTTTTACTAATGATACTTTTTTTCCGGAACAGAGAAAGCAATTTGATAGGAAAAAATAGCGTTTACAGGGTAACATGTGGACAAATCTTATTGTAATAGAAATCTCCAATTCTCCAATTTTCAAAGTTTACACTCTTGTTAGTATGGTTGCCCGCAAGCCACTTCTAACAAACTGTTTGTAGTATTTTTTTTGTTCTGCCGGCAACCAGACCTTTGTTGTAGTGCTATGATTTCGACACTGCTCTAAGCCATTATGCTAGCAGTATCTTAAACAAATATTTCTCATATCAAGTAGCAGTGCAAAACTATCAGCATAACAACTAGCCAATATAATAACTATGTTTAATCTATCGTATATGAATTCTTAGCGCATTCCACAGCAGAGAAAAGAGCTTTGCCTTGGGCCAAAAATTTGGAGGAAGTCCAAGTTGCAGAATCCATAACAGTGAAAACTACCTCACCATTGTCCAATATGTAAATCTTGTTCAAGCATGAAGGATACATTTTTGTTACGTATTTATATCAATAGAGATGTAAATGAATTGATGTTTGCAAACAAAACTCAACTATAGTCTCAAACACGTCTTTTGTTCGTTAATATAGTCTGCGTCGAGCTTGAATTATATCATGTTCAACTCAACTCCTAATATGCTCCTAACATTTATTGTATGGAGTTATATTATGTCGAACTCGACTCGTTTAGAGTCGATATGCTCCTAACATTTCTTTAAAATAAAAATAATCACACCAAATGAATCATAAATAAATTCAATAATATCACGTCAACGCTTTAATACTCGAAGCTAAATAGCTAATGCAAAGAACCATCATAGAAATTCACAACCAACAATCACAACAACAACAATATTTAACCATATTAATTTCTTCCCTACAAATCCCTAATTTTCACAATCAATACACAAACCCGAATAATAATTTAAGATAGTAAAACCACTTGAAAACCCTAGATGTCCGGCGCAAAATAGGTAGACTTTCACAAATAATGACCATAAAATTAGTATAGTTTAACACTCCGAAGATCTTTCAAACGATCAAACAATGTGGTCCTATTCATTGACACAATAGTAACCATATCAAATTAATTACAAATGACTACAATTGCACAAAAATATTTTACTGCTCAAAGATACAGTAGAAAACATAATTGTCAAGTCACTACGTCAAAGCGAGTCAATGGCAGACTGCTTAAGCAAGCAATCGACTAATCGTTGGCAAAGCGACAAATTATTTACAATACTTATTTTATATATATATATATAGATAAATAGCTAGATATAAATTTTCAAGTTACAAAAATTAAGATAAAAAAATTACAATTTCACAATCAACACTATTAAATATCATTGATAATAAAATTAAACCCCTATATCTTAGTGGTAAACTAGGAGAGAAATGGAAAAGAAGCTTAATTACTATTTTCTTTTGAACATCTAAGTGAAGAATCAATAAACCTTGGTCAAATTAGAGTTCGGGACTATGGGTTTGGGTATATTTGTTTGGATCTTTAATTGGGGGGTTAGGGTCAATTGAAATTTGAAATTGAGTTTGGATAAATTAAAATTGGGTTTATTCCCAAGTCATTTGAGTAGATATCAAATCTAGCAAATCAACGATTTCAACAGACTAGGCAACGACCAACTATTTAAGCCGTACAACTTAGCTACGGCAATCAAGTTGAGCTATTGACTTGCACATCCAACAACAACTAGACAACTAGTTGTCACTTCAGCGACGAATTGATAACTATGATAGAGAACGGTGCTTACCCACACCAACACCAATACCAACACCTAACACCAACACCAATACCAACATGTACAAATATACATTAAATGTCCATATAAACATAAATATATCACTCAGCCCACTAAAACAAGTTATTGCATTAGATAAAACTCAAAAATCATTGGCAGACTAAAGTACATAGACTTCACATTAATTAGAGGCTGTCATATGCCTGTCTTGGCTTTTCCACTTAAACCGCTTGACTATGCAAACAATATACCACTTGTGACCTACAAAGAAGAGGATGATAAGAGACTACGGGATCCCCACCAAAATTTATACAGTTCAAGAAGTTTTACAAAAGAGACTACTCCTTGGTATCCTCACAAAAATTTCTACAGTTGAAGACGTTTTGCAGGTGTAAAATACAATACTTTCACATACGATATGAGGTCAATGATGTTTATCTGAATGACAAATATCAGCAACTCCTCACACTTGGCTATGTCTAAAACTCGAATAACATGAGGGAAAAGAAAGGGAATAAGATGGAAACGAAATCTAATCAATAGTCTATTATACTTGATATTAGAGTTTTCACAAAGTCAATCTATTTAGAATTACGTTTATATTCGGAGTGTCTTTACTTTTTTTTTGTGTTCCCTTTCATTTTCTTTTAATGTAATATATGAATTGACATAATCCTATATCAGTATTTAGAGTAAAGTTGAAGTTTTAATGTACAAGGTTAGCCGAAGACCAATTAATTCGAGCATTTGGGTCAAGTTGGGTCCAAGTTATACAGGAATACTAGGGCCAATATGTCCCCCAGCTTCCCAACATTTACTTTCCTTCATTTTCATGGTTTCCAAGTTTCAAACATACCTTAAGGAACAAGGATATGAGGTTTATATTTCCTTATAAACCACCTATCAAAAATTAATCCTAACAAAGGCCAGGACAAAAACATTAGTTACTCTTGCCAACTCCAGCCTTTTATACAAATAAACATAACAGGAGAGTAATATTTTTTATTTATTTGTATTTCTTTTTAACATGTAATCAATATTAAGAATCCATCCCCTCTTTCTTCATTGATGTTTCTCCAGTGAGTGTGTAGGGCTCACAAAACACATGCCCCAAAACAAAGTAAACCAACCCAAGCTACACAATATTGATGACTTCATTGGTAATACTGTATTACACACAAAAAGCAGTTCAGAAATTAGAGTAATTTAGTGCCCAAACAACAACAACATCAAAACATTAAAGCAACAGAGATACCAAAAGCTTAATTTATTTATATTAGAAAGGTATCAAGGATAAAGGAATGTAGGGGAAAAAACTAAAAACTTGCGTCAAGACAAAATTTATGTGTACCTCTCAACAACAAACTGACACCTGGCACTTCAAAAACCTATTAGCTTTCACCAACAACCAACACACATCATGTCTTAAATAAATAAGGTTCTAATTCATCGGCTAGACGCCAAGGATTAGAAAATAAGACAAAGGTCTAAGAAAGAACAAACAATGCAACAGCAAATCAACCTTATTGAGATATTTGCAATACAATCAGGACCAAAACTTTAAATTTATCCAAGTATCGAAGGCTCCTAGAAAATTTGCCAGCAATGACTTCAAATAACTGATGCCCCCTCCCCCCAATCTATATTACTGACCTAAAGTCATCTATCAAGCGTTCAAGCTCATCGAGATATTAGCTATTGGGCTCAAGAATTTCAACACCATAGAAATGACGAACATTCTCGAGTTCAGGAATTTCCCTCAAGGCAGAATCACAATAAAGAGTTAAAAAGAGTTGGGGTGGTTATCTTTTCCCCACAAAACATGAGTGAGAGAAAAAGAGGCTGTCCAATGTCAAATTTAAGGCATCTTCTAATTCTCTACACTACTTTTACAAACATAACAACTTTAAATTCATACATGTCAGAGATAAGAGATAAGTTTATCAAACAAATTACTGCACTATTAATGTACAGAAAAACAGAAAAAGGCGTTCTCTTATATGATTGAGGCCGGAGGGTTGTCTATAATTTTTTAACGTCCATACTAAAATCAAAAGCCTGATCCCCAGGCTATGGAGCAAAACCATCACTCACACAGGAAGATCTAAAAACTAAGACCCTCTTAGCATATACATCGCTTTTGCTTTTTCTTTTCCCTATCTATATGCTCATATATCCATCATTATGCAAGAATCAAACAATAAAGAATTGCAACCTAATATGATTGAACTCATCTCTGTTAACCCCCAATGTCAAACAACCACAAACAAACCCAAATAATGTTCTGGGATGGTAAACTTCCACAAAGCCGTTGATGCACATTGCAATACTAAAAAGAACTCGAAAATAACAATTATACAAACAGCATAATGTAGTCATATCAGTATTTTTTCAATTAACTTTATCTACCTCGTATGTTACTAACCCAAAATATAAGGAAATCCACGAATAAAAACCATAAACAAACGCGATTCAACCATCTCAAAATCTTCTATATTAACCCCAATACACCAATTCAAGAAAGCAAATTTAATCCCAACAAAGCAAAAAAATTGCATAACCAAAACACAGATCCTAATATTATAACATACTCAAAAGACAATAAGCTCCAATAGAGAGATATATAATAAATTAAAACAACAGGGGCTCCGGCTTATCTCAAATCAATCCTGAGATTTCAATTTCCCGACCCGTTTGTTCAACTGATCGAGGCGGACAACGAGGGAAGTAACCGAATAAAGCAGCCAGTAGAAAACCAGAGCTACAGCAATGAGAAGCGCGTTGCGCTGGCTCTTCATGATGGATTTCTGGTGGCGAAGATGCTCCGAAGGGGAACAGGTGTGCTCCTCGCAGGAAGGGCGAGTCTCGTACTTCCAGTAGATGTCCATTAGGAGGAATAGGCAAAAGGGTACCACCGATAACAATGGTTTGAGGAGGTTTTGGGTGACCGAGATTAGGCCCCTGCGAAGTGGGTTCAGGCCTGGGATTGTGAGGAGAAGGAGCATTACGGCTTCTGCGCCTGCAGTGTATCCTAATACCACCCACTCCAACGCCATTGCTAGATCTTGATGGGATTTTCTTTGCGGAAAATAAAAGGGAATAGCGTTGCAGAGACCAGATTTGTGAAAGGAGAAATTAGGCAAGCTCCCTTCTTGTACATAACTGTGCTGGGTTTAAACCGCGTGGACATTGTAGTCATTGAACCGGGTTCAGTGTAACTCGATGAGGAACTTGGAACTGATAATTATTCAGGATTTTGGGAGTAAGGTAAGGTGATACCTTCATTAATTATTATTATTTTAATTTTTATAATAAATTTAAATATAAAATTTACGTAAATTTTATGTATATTTTATATAAAATTTACGAAAATTTCATACATAAGAGTACCGCTCCAGAAGAACTAAATAATTTTTTTGTGTTAAACCGTTTGTCTACCAACATTTTTTCATTTACTAATTTAATGTCACACGTTCCAACGAATTCTATATTTTGGGTTTCTTGAAGAAAGAATTAAATGAATGAGAAAAGAATTTACGAGACATCGTTTCTTATTCTGGTTTTAAAATAGAAAAATGTAAGTATCAGTTTTTTAAATTTTTTTCACATATTTATCAATAGAAAATAGGGGTAATATATTTACTGACCTACTTATTTAATTCTCAAGAAAACAGTCAAAAAGTCGTCATTGAGCTATTATTTTATAATAATCTAACCCTAAGAATGTGAAGATCATATAATAAATACGTAAATTTTTAAATGATTTAGCGTCTTGTTATACGAAAAAACACTTATTTAAATAATAACAATGTTTCGTAATCTTAAATTAAAAAAATATATATTCATATAATTTTTAATACTATTCACATTTGTGAGCAAATCGTGTTAAGTATATATAGTCAAAATAACATATTTTTGGACGCTTCTTTATAGAAAACGATTAATTTTTTTATATGAATTGTTACAAAATTAGGTAGTTTATCACTTTATTTTTTCTTACTCCAACTCTAAACATAATTTTATTACGAATTTGTCTAGTGTACGGAATTTATCTGCATAGACAATCAAATTGTATTACTTGTGTCATAAATAATATAATGCTGTGTTGAGTCTTACCTATAAATTTAAAAATAAGACCCACATTTTCTTGTGTGTTAACGTGTGTACAAGTTTACTCTAATTATGAAGTTTTTTTTTTTGGGGGGGGGGGGGGGGGGGGGGGGGGGGCCTTCATGAGCCCTCCATTTTCGAGCTTTGATATTTCGACTCTTTCTCCTTCCGTCCTTGTCTACAGGAATAACAATGTCCACTTTTGCCACCCAAAAAAACATTGCAAGGTCCAAACTTATTTCCTTCCTAACTTATTTCCTTCCTAACGAAGGAAATTATCTAATCAGTCACAACTCTTGTGCTTAGGTGACAATAAATTGAAACATATTTAAGTTAACCACCCTGTATATAAAGTATGGAGGTTGTGGACAAATTTATCATTAAAGATCAAAATAGAGAAATAAAAACGGTATGTAATATTCCGGATTTTTAACATTATAATTTTAAATTTTTTAAAGAAAATAAGTAATTGATGGTTAGTAACAATAATTAATTAATGACATAATGAAGATAGTTGAGTAATTAATTATGGATGGATACTAACTAATTAGAGTGATACGTATCTTTTTGAATCTCAAAAGGACTCTTATTCTAACAGCTAATTATCTTGCAAAAATAAAAGAGTTATTGTTATAAAAAAAGAACATAACAACACAATTAAAGCGTAGAAAAAGAAAAAGAAAAACTCCAAATTAACTACAATAAGAAAAAGAAAAAAGAGAGAATAGAAAAATATGGGTGGAGAAGAATTTGAAAAAGAAATAAAACTTGATACTTGGTAAGAACTTTTCAACTTCTTTAATTTTGATTTTAATTGATAAATATTGATTTAGTATTTTGGATATTTGGGTGATTTTTTTTGAAGATTTGGAAGAGAAAATCAATGAAATTTATGCAAAGGAAAAGAATTCCACTGAAGGTAAGAAACTTAAATATGAAAATTTATTTTTTTACTATTTTTGCAGTTTGTTGGATCGTTCTCAATTTTGAGTAAGTCATAATTCCATAAGTTGAGAACAGTTTGTTGGACCGTTCTGAATTTTGGGTAAGTCATAGTTCCATAAGTTGAGAACATGTCCCCAAAATTTGTCTGAATTTTTCGCAACAGATTTTCTACAATTTTTACCTATGTTCAAACATTGATAATTCGGGGGTTTTATATCCGATTTGAGTGATTCTTGAGGCTAAAGCTAGAGTGTTTGAAGTCTAATTTCTGTTTATGATTTTTGATTTAGAAAATAAGATCAAAATGAGGAAGTTTTGGCAAAAATAGTGGCCTGGGGTCTTGATGACATTTGAATAAATTTGGGAATTAGATGGTTATGATTTATGATTAATTATTAAAACTCTAATTATGAAGAGGAATATTACGAGGTGAAGTTGTAATTGATTCTCTAGTTGAGATAACGTTCTATATCACAATATTGATCTTTTGGGTACTTGTACAGTAAGTGATTTTATAAACTATTTAGTATTTTCAAATTTTAAGTGACTTTTCGAAATATTTACTATTTTTAAATTGTCGTATACTTTTATTTATACTTTAGTAGTTACTCAAATGCCTGAATGTACTCTTTTAAAATTGGTTATGTCTTCATTTGATATGTATTAAGATTCAGAAATTTGTTTATTAAGATTCTATTGAGATTTTGATGAGTTTTACATAACTATCAGATTTTATAATTATTTGGAGATGCGCAATTGGATTTTAGTCGCCTTTGGGCTTATGACATGTAGCGCTTCGGGTCTGTAGCGAGTTCGAAGTGATAAAGAAATAGTATCAGAGCAGTAACCCCTTGCAATATGTTTAGTTAGGAAGCTCACACATTCCATGGGGAGTGATTTTTTGGGACTGATTGTAGGTTATGATTAGATAATTTGACTAAGAAATATCATATTATTGGTAAAGAACATTGAAGGAACAATCGCGCTTGTAGCCATTTAAGAACCAAGAAGTTGTATATGTGTCTTGTTGGAACAGTTATGTGGTTCAAATTCTAAGGACGGAATTCCTTTAAAAGGGGAAGAATGTAATATCCTGAATTTTTAACATTAAAATTTTAATGTTTCTAAAAGAAAATAAGTAATTGATGGTTAATAACAATAATTAATTAATTAAATAATAAAGATAATTGAGTAATTAGTTATGAATGGATAATAACTAATTAAAGTGACATGTATCTTTTTGAATTTCAAAAAGACTTTTATTATAACAACTAATTATCTTGTAAAAATAAAAGATTTATTGTTCTAAGAAACAGAACAACACAATGAAAGCGTAGAAGAAAAAAAAAATACTCCAAACTTACTATGTTGAGAGAAAGAAGAAGAGAGAATAGAAAAAGACGGATGAAGAAGAATTTGAAGAAAAAATGAAACTTAATACTTGGTAAGAGTTCTTCATCTTCTTCTTTAAATTTTTTATTTTAATTGGTAAATATTGATTTGGTATTTTGAATATTTGGGTGATTTTTGTTGGACCAACGCCTTTCACCTCCATTGGATCAAATGGCTAAAGAAGTGATCATTGTTGTGAAGCTTTCTTTTTCTTGTCTGCATCTAAATCCATAATCTAGACGCAACATGAAACAAGTTTCCGTTAGATTAACAAAGCAAATGCCTCTAGTACTTCAAAGCTCACTAAATGTTATTATAGTTGGTCAACAGTTTGATCCTCAACGTTCGACATCTTGAAGAATTTTGGTGCCCTACTTTATGTTATGTTAATGTCATAATATAAAGTTAATTTCATATTTTCTAGACACATTCTCTTGCAATAAATTAATTGTTTTACTATTTTATACTTTGTCAAATTAAAATTGTATTGTGCTACATACAAATATTTTAATGCAAATTTGTTCGTAAGATGTTTTTAGAAGCATCAATTTACGTATAGTTGGTATTTAGCGAATTGGTTATATATTCTTCAAGTGATAATTTATAGTTTAAGACAGACATGCTGTCAAATCTTAAAAATATAGTTACTATATTTACACATATATGTAAATTGTATTTATAATATTTATGATGTAACAAATATTACTGTCAGTTTCAAAATTAAAAATTATGGTGGAGACTATCTTGCACTGCAAAATTGTATGAGAAAAAAAGTACATGCTTTTCTATTTTCATAGAACTAAAAATACAGTATAATATAAACCAATATTCAATCATGCTAACAAGTATATAAGCTTGTTTTCCGCTTCCCAATATAAAATTAATTTATACTTGCCAAAACAATGGGTAACTAGTTTTACATTGATAACATCTTTTCAACGTTTATCGCGTCATCTTTTCTTCAATTTAAAATATAACATTATCATAAACAATTAATCTTCAAACAATTAATCTTCGATAGATTGCATAAGAAAAAGTCCAAATATACCAAACAATCAAGAAATGGATGTATGAATAATATGTAGAAAAATATATTTTTTGTTATGGAGGTTCAAAACATTGATGTTTAATGTATAATCTACGTAGATAGAGATTAAAGAACTATATGAATAAATCCAACATTAAAATCCATAGGAGTATCTCATGTGATCAAGTTAATTTAACTTAAGCCTTTGCTCTCAAAGCCTTTCAAGCGACCATCTCTCAGGGGTGACTTGACTAAAGAATGTTACATATGCTACAAACTTAACTAACATGGAATTCTTGGAAAGAACCAGAAAGAAAATTATCATGTTGAAGACTGAAATAAAGGGCATATATTACTTCAATTAGAAATTTTTAGATTATGAGATGGAGACGGAATGTTTTTGGATTAGATGAAGGATAGTTCTGTTATGATTATCATGGCCAAGAAAAGGATAGCACAAAGCAAGAAGACATAAAGTAAAAGACCTATTCTTATTTTTTGTTCACATTGACCATCGACATTTTAATTGCAGAACCATAAGCACATTATCATGGTCACTTACCTTCAAAACCTGAAAAAGAAATTCTCCCTCCTTCACACTTTATATGTCATATCTTTTTCTTTCGTGATATTGCAAATGAAGTGCCAGACAATTTGTAATTGACGATCTTTCTACGAGTGTTCCATCCCACTCTTACATAATCTTACTATGAAAGATAACCGAAGTAAGAGATGTACTTAAAAAAGTCTGAAGCTTATTTTCAGATGCCCCGACACAAAAAGTTGAAATTTACACTCTGTTTCTGAGTTTTAAAATGGACAGAAAAGAAAAGAGATGGACGAAAGACTTAAGTTTTATTTCCAATTCTTGTGTTGTAGAACTTTTTTAATAAACGAAAAAGAAAATAAATGGATAAAAAACTTGCTCATTTTTCCTGCCAAAGTTTTTGTTGAGAAATCAGGCTCACAAAATAACACTAAGATAACACACGCACACAACTGTATGAGATAAAAATAATGACACAAGAATTTTACGTGGAAACCCAACTGGGAAAAAAATCACGGGGAGAGATCTCAGAAATCCACTATGAAAATAATATGGAGAATACAACCTTTCTTTCTGATAAAATAAACTCACTGATTATTTTCTCTCTTTCTCTACCTAGCTCACTCTTTATTCTAACTCAACTGAGTTTTTAACTCTCTCTATCTCTCGGATGCTTTTCTGATGCGTTGTATTTCTTGCCAACTGAATGCTCTATTTATACTTGAAATAGAGGGAGCAATATTCATTGATTCGTGGGACAAAGTCAATAGTCATAATCTGCAGCACACAAAAAATTAGATTTCCGCACGCATACCGCATACAATTCCATTTTCTTGTCTGCTGACTATTGACAAATGCAACCACAAGCATTAATGAGCTTTAATGAGGAGGCATGCGTCTGACAAATTATGAGCCAATTTTCAACAATCTCCACCTTGGCTCATATTCTCCAAATATTACGTATTGTGAACTTCTTCGTGTTTGTGAATGTATCCCTCTCCCTGGATACTCCACCACGAACTTAGCATTCAACGAAATGAATTAAGTCCAAGCAATGCTTGAACTTTTCTGCCGTAACTGACTTTGTGAGCATATCCGCAGCATTCTCCTTTGTGTGGACTTTGTGAACTGCAATGTCACCACTATTCAGCCACTCACGAATCTTGTGATACCGAACATCTATATGTTTGGTCCTAGCGTGGAACACCTGGTTCTTCGCTAAATGAATAGCACTTTGACTATCACACTGTATCTGGATACTGCCCTGCATGAAACATAGTTCTTCAACTAGTCCCTTTAACCACAAAGCCTCCTTGCTTGCCTCTGTCAACGCCATATACTCAGCCTCTGTTGTTGATAATGCTACCGTAGACTGCAACACTGACCTCCAACATATACATCCTCCACAAAAGGTGTATACAAACCCTGTCGTAGATCTCCTTGAATCTAGATCTCCAGCATAATCCGAATCAACAAACCCTGTAACCTCACTTCTCGCAGTATCACGATCAAACATAAGACCATAATTGGTTGTACCTGCTAGATAACGAAAAATCCATTTGACAGCATTCCAATGCTCTTTCCCTGGATTTGCCATATACCTGCTAACCACACTAACTGCATGTGAGATATCTGGTCTTGTACATACCATGGCATACATGAGACAACCCACTGCATTTGCATATGGTACTTTGGACATAGACTCCACCTCATCCTCTATCTGTGGTCCCAACCGTGAAGATAACCTGAAATGTGCTGCCAACGGAGTGCTAACTGGTTTAGCATTGTGCATGTTAAACCTCTCCAAGACCTTCTGCACATATCCTTTCTGAGTTAACCACAGTTTTCCCACCTGACGATCTCTGTGAATTTCCATACCTAGTATCTTCTTGGCTGACCCAAGATCCTTCATTTCAAATTCACTGCTCAATAAATTCTTCAACTGGAGAATATCTGTCATCCCCTTTGCTGCTATCAACATGTCATCGACATATAACGTCAGCAGTACTAGAGAACCATCATCCAACGATCTGAAATATACACATGGATCATACTCAGAACGAGAGTAACCATGAGATACCATGAAACTATCAAACCGCATGTACCACTGTCTCGGGGACTGCTTCAAACCATAGAGAGACTTTTTCAAGCTACAAACTAAGCCCTCTTTCCCTGGTTCAATAAACCCCTCCGGTTGCTTCATGTAGATCTTTTCTTCTAAATCACCATGGAGAAAAGCTGTTTTCACATCAAGCTGCTCCAACTCCATATCCTGTGATGCTACGATAGATAAGATCAACCGAATTGATGTGTGTTTCACAACTGGTGAGAAGATCTCATTGTAGTCGATTCCTTCTCTCTGAGAGAATCCCTTTGCCACCAATCTGGCCTTGAATCTTTCACCTTCTTTATCAGACTGAGCTTCCTTTTTCCTGAACACCCACTTGCATCCTATAGCCTTTGATCCTTTTGGAAGTTGAATTAACTCCCAAGTCTGGTTCTTCTGTAAAGACTCCATCTCTTCTGCCATCGCTATCGCCCATTTATCATTATCCTCGGACTGAATAGCATCTTGATAGCTAGTTGGATCTCCACTACCTGCAATCAAGGCAAAAGCAACCATGTCTTCAAACTCGTATCTTTGCACTGGTTTGCTGACTCGCCTTCCCCGATCTCTAACAAGATTATAGGACCTCTCTTGGGAATCTGAAGGATGATCATCTTCAATCTCTTCAGCTTCTTTTGTCTCTTCAGGAAACTCCACCTCAACTGGGTGTTTTTGCAACTCATTTGCTGCAGATTCTTCATTTTCAGATTTGTTCAACATGTGTTTCTCATTGAATACCACATCTCTGCTGACAATCTTCTTCTTGGACACCGGATCCCATAACCTGTATCCCTTGACTCCATCTTCATATCCAAGGAAAATACATTCCTTTGACCTTGGATCAAGTTTGGATTTTCGCTCCTCGACCGGCAAATGAACATAAGCTGGACAACCAAAGATTTTCATTACAGAAAAATCAACTGGTTTTCCAGTCCATACCTCCTCGGGAATTTTGTAATCAATTCCAGCTGAAGGGGATCGATTTATCAGATAACAGGCTGTGTTGACTGCCTCGGCCCAGAAATTCTTGGACAAACCTGCATTCAACCTCATACATCTGGCGCGTTCCAACAGAGTTCTATTCATCCTCTCTGCAACCCCATTTTGCTCTGGAGTTCTTTTAACTGAGAAGTGCCTGGTGATACCTTCATCCTGGCAAAACTGTAGGAATGCCTTGTCCTTGTATTCCATGCCATTATCTGATCTGAAATACTTTAGTTTCTTTCCAGTCTGGTTTTCTACTTTAGCTTTCCACTGCTTAAAGATTCTGAAAACCTCGAACTTCTGCTTCATAAAATATACCCACACCTTTCTGGAGTAGTCATCTATGAAGCTGACAAAATAATGGGCTCCACCCATTGACGTATCTTTGATCGGGCCCCAAACATCTGAATGTACATAATCAAGTACATTCTTACTGGTATGTGCTCCTGCCTTGAAGCTAACCCTTCGTTGTTTGCCGTACAAACAATACTTGCAAAATTCCAAACTGCATGTTTTGACACCTTTCAGCAACTGCCTTTTGTGAAGTTCTTTCATTCCACCTTCACTCAAGTGACCAAGTCGCATATGCCATAATTCTGTGCAATCACTGTTGGAATTATCCTGCACAGAAACCGCTGCTCCACCAGTAACTGTGTCCCCTATCAACTTGTAGAGGGTGCCCTTTTTCTGACCCTTCATAATTACCATTGAACCATTGGTAATTTTCATGACACCATCTCTGACTGAGATATTACAGCCTATAGAGTCAAGTACTCCAACCGATAGCAAGCTCTTCTTCAACTCTGGAATATACCTTACATCACCCAATGTTCTGACGACCCCATCAAACATTTTAACTTTGATGGTGCCTATCCCAGTAACTTTGCAGATTGCATTGTTACCCAATATCACGGAACCACCATTACAGGATGTAAAAGTATCAAACCAATCCCTGTGAGGGGACATATGAAAAGAACAACCGGAATCCATGTACCAATCTGTAAGGCTGCTACTGTCTCTAACGGATAAGAGATCTCCCCGTGAAGCTTCATTTTCCGCCACTGTGTACAGCTCTCCGTCGCTGCAGACATCCGTTTTCTCAGCAACATTAGCAGAATTTTCAATCTGCTTACCTTTCTTTTTGTTCTCCTTTTTCAACAATGGACACTTATTTTTGAAGTGACCCTTCTCGTGGCAATGATAACACTCAACCTGAGATATATCCTTCTTGCTTGATCTCGACTGAGACCTTCCTCGTTCCTTGCCGAAATTCTTCTTTCGATTAGGACCCCTGCCACGTCCATTTGAAAATGCAAGAAGACTATCTCCTTGATCTCTGGAAGTAGTGCCCCTGAACTTATCCTGGTCCAGGACTGCAGACATCACATCATCAACTGCAAGTTTTTCCTTCCCTACAAGGAGAGTAGTCTGGAGAGTTGAGTATGAATCTGGTAGAGAAACAAGAAGCAATAAGGCTTTATCTTCTTCATCCAGCGTTACATCGATACTGGTCAGTTGGGTCACCAATCTATTAAACTCATTAATATGATTGGTCAAATCTGACCCTTCTTCCATCCGAAGCCGGTACAATTCCTTCTTCAAATATAACCGGTTTGACAGAGACTTCGACTTGTAAACTTTCTCAAGTTTCTCCCACAAGTCTTTCGGAGAGGTTTCTGTCAAAACCTGATATTTGATCTGTGGCGCCAAACTCAATCTGATTGTTGCCACAGCCTTTGCTTCAAGTTCTGCCCATTTTTCTTCTGTCACAGTTGCTGGTTTCTTTTCTTTCCCTTCTAGTGCCTTCGCCAATCCTTGTTGAACTAATACATCTTTGACTGTACTTTGCCAAATACTGAAATTTGACTTTCCATCAAATGGTTCAACATCGTACCTCAAACTCGTACTTGTCATCTTTATATTTGTGACCTGCGAGATTTCTCAATAAACGGATCGTTTCTAGACACCAACGGCGTGAACCAAAAGCTCTTGATACCAATTGTTGAGAAATCAGGCTCACAAAATAACACTAAGATAACACACGCACACAACTGTATGAGATAAAAATAATGACACAAGAATTTTACGTGGAAACCCAACTGGGAAAAAAACCACGGGGAGAGATCTCAGAAATCCACTATGAAAATAATATGGAGAATACAACCTTTCTTTCTGATAAAATAAACTCACTGATTATTTTCTCTCTTTCTCTACCTAGCTCACTCTTTATTCTAACTCAACTGAGTTTTTAACTCTCTCTATCTCTCGGATGCTTTTCTGATGCGTTGTATTTCTTGCCAACTGAATGCTCTATTTATACTTGAAATAGAGGGAGCAATATTCATTGATTCGTGGGACAAAGTCAATAGTCATAATCTGCAGCACACAAAAAATTAGATTTCCGCACGCATACCGCATACAATTCCATTTTCTTGTCTGCTGACTATTGACAAATGCAACCACAAGCATTAATGAGCTTTAATGAGGAGGCATGCGTCTGACAAATTATGAGCCAATTTTCAACAGTTTTTCATCCCAAATTAGCTTAATTTGGATGGAAAAGAAAAATGAGATTTAGTAATATTTTCATAATTTTCATATTATCATCAACTTATAATATAACAATTTTTTAATTACAACTCATGTCCCCAATTTATCTCTCTCCTAATCCTCCGACTACATACAGGATGGCATTAAGAGCAGCAAAAATTGAAGCACGTTTTTTAGTGAAGATTTGCCTAATCACATGTACATTTTTCTTCTTGGTTATACAGAGTATTTATAATAACACTCCATTGATGCAGAGAGAAGAAGTTAAAAAGAAGATTCTATTTACTCGTGCCATGTGTGACTACATCTATATTCTGGTTCTGAGGCATATTCTGTAGACTTAGATTAGAAAGGAATGCGATGCTTTTGACTAGAATTATTGATACACTTATGAGATTTGATTTTGCAGTTTTCAGTGAACAGACAGATGAGGGATATAGTCTGTTGTTAAGCCATTAACGCTAGTCCTTGTGGTTATCTCGTACTATAAGTCCTAAGATTTTTTTCTTATGTTCTCGTCCATTGACTACCTAGGCATTGTAATACCTGTTATGTCTTTATACCATAGTATATTTACCGGTCTTATTACGGTGTCTGTTGAATGTGTTCCCTTCAGTTGATCCGGTGGAATAGTGTCCGAGCCTACAAGGTGCCTTCACTGGTTCTCTAGTAATAGTAGTGATTGTCTGTAATAAGATGCACAGTTTTATTTTTGGAAAATAGGAAGGAAAAGATGCACATTCTTCCTTTCCCTTTTTCAGAGACTGTCCACATTTTTTTTTTAATTTTTTTTTTTAACATTTCAATTACATTTTCATGCATGATTTAAAAAAACTATTACTCATTTGGTTCTAATCTTCCATTTTTTTAACTCAAAATAAAAATATCATTTTTATTAATGATTGATAATATAGAATGACCAATTACAAGAGACAAATCATTTTATAATTTATTTTTATATCTATTTTAGCCACTATGTAATGTTCAATAAAAGATACTATTCTGGTTCTTCATAAATCAAGTTCAACACAAATGACATGTTATCCTTGATGTTGGAATGATGGAGAAATGAGAATTTTGTTCGGAAATTTGAGTATTCAACTTTTAAATCTCTTCCCTTTCTGCTATTACACAAATAATATAATAATATTTTTTATATATACAAATTTTCTCATATATAATTGAAGGGTAAATTTGTAAAAAATGATCATTTTCTTTACTTTTTATTATCTCATAAACACAAGAAAATAAAAAAAAATTAAATTTTCTATTTTTTTCTTTTCCATTCAAAACTCAAAAATAAAGTGTTACAAGTATAATTTGACCATGTTGTATGGTTAACTGTAGAGTCGCTAAGTGTTTGTCTAAAGAGGTTTTACCAATATCAAAAGCTTACTGTACTATAAGCTCAAAATGATTATTATATTTGACAGATCATGGCACCCTTAGTTAAAGAAGTGATGATCTGTCACCCAGATCTGAGACAAAATTGACCCCCACCCCAAAATAAAGAATAAGTACACAATAATCAAACACTATATCTATCTACATTATTAAAAAATGAGATATAGTATTAAAATTCGTGTCATGTTTCACTTTTTAATAGTGTAGATGGATGTAGTGTTTAATTGTTGTGTGTGTAGAGTTGTCCGATTGAAGGCCTAACTAGCATACTAATTTCTCTAGCATGAATAAAAAAATTAACCAAATCACTATCCTATAAAGAAAGAGTGCAGAAGTTACAGCAGCAGACATACACACCGTAATTCAGTACCTCAATCTTGATATATTTTTCCATTATATTTAATTTTAAAATTAAATCTGTATACTTAAATTTAGACTATAAAATAATATAAAATTTGATTATTCGTATTTTAAGTTTCATTTTATGTCAAATGTGGATTAAAACTTAAGTTAAACCGTAAAGTAACATTTACAAATGGATATTTTAACACATTTTTAAATTGAATTGTGAGAATTCAACTAATGAAAGCTAGCCATTAATAATGAGATGATGCGATTGAATTTCATTTTGGATTCACCTTTCCAGTTTTTGCAAGTGCTCTAAAGTAATCACATTCCTATAAAGGAAACATAACAAACCTTCACTTGAGAATGTATCATTAGTAATATCTCTCTGGTATATAAAGTATTACACCCTTCCGCACATACATATTATAACATCAAATACTGGATTCGAATGTGAACTCGGGCTTTTCAAAAGTCCAAGTTCATGAATCAATAAATTCATGACCAACTAAACATATATATACTTAATAAATTTATGACCAATTAAACAGAATTAAATTCAGATATATACTTACATATACACACTTCCGCTCACACCTATAAACCACGTAAAGACAACAAAATCATAAATTAATGAGTTCATCATCTTACTAAATACGAATTAAACAGAATCAAATTCAGATATATACTTCCGTATCACTCCACTAACACAAACACAACATGACAGATTTGTGTAAAATGAGCATTTTTCTCTTCTCATGACTCTACTTTTGTTGGCAGCTTTGTTTTGTTTTTGGCAGGTTTTGTTTTTTGGCTCTGTTTTTAATAAACTTTTTCCTCTGTTTCTTCAAGAAAACTTGCTCTGCTTTTAAGAACTTTCCCCCCTGTTTTTATAGGATTACTTGCTTTGTTTTGGATTATTTTTGCTATATTTTTTACTGGGAACTTGGGCTCTGTTTTTTATTTTTACAGGAAACTTACGTTTCATTTATCTCAACCAACTTTGCTAGAAATTTCTTTTGAGAATATCAATTGAACTTTGTAGCAATTGTACTTTTCTATGAATTTTGATGAATTTTACATAACTACTGGATTTTATAATTATTTGGAGATGCATAATTGAATTTTAGTCACCTTGCGGGCCTTTGGGCTTGTGACATGTAGCACTTCTGGTCTGTAGCGAGTTCGAAGTGTTACAGAAATAGTATCAGAGCAGTAACCCCTCGCAAAAATATGTTTAGTTAGGAAGCTCACGCATTCGAGTATTTTTTGGGACTAATTGTAGGTTATGATTAGATAATTTGACTAAGAAATATCATATTGTTGGTAAAGAACATTGAAGGAACAATCACGCTTGTAGCTATTTAAGAACCGAGAAGTTGTATGTATGTCTTATTGGAACAGTTATGTGGTTCGAATTCTAAGGACGGAATTCCTTTAAAAGGAGAAGAATGTAATATATCGAATTTTTAACATTATAATTTTAATGTTTCTAAAAGAAAATAAGTAATTGATGTTTAATAACAATAATTAATTAATGAAATAATAAAGATAATTGAGTAATTTGTTGTGAATGGAGAATAACTAATTAGAGTGATATGTAGCTTTTTGAATTTCAAAAAGACTTTTATTGTAACAACTAATTATCTTGTAAAAATAAAAGATTTATTGTTCTAAGAAACAGAATTGCAAAATGAAAGCGTAGAAAAAAAAATCCTCCAAACTTACTATGTTGAGAGAAAGAAGAAAATAAAATAGAAAAAGATGGGTGCAGAAGAATTTGAAGAAGAAAGGAAACTTGATACTTGGTAAGAGTTCTTCATCTTTTTCTTTAAATTTTGATTTTAATTGGTAAATATTGATTTGGTATTTTGAATATTTGGGTGATTTTTCTTGGGAGCTTTGGAAGAGAAAATCAATGGAATTTTTGTAAAGGAAAAGAACTCCATTGAAAGTAAGAAACTTAAATCTAAAAATCTAGTTTACATTACTTTTGTAGTCTATTGTGAGGTCAATAATATCTAATCCGACCGTTAGATCATTCTCAATTTTGAGTAAGTCATATTCGTATAAGTAGAACATGTCCACAAATTTTAAACCGTTGAATTAAATATTTTATTTATTATGAAATTTAAGAAATTGTTTATTTGAATTTTTCACAGTAGATTTTTTGCAATATTTACCTATGCTCAAAAACTAATAATTTGATTGTTTTATATCTGATTTGGGTGATTTCTGAGATTAAACTAGATTTTCTGGAATTCTTGAAATCTAGTTTTTGTTTATGATTTTTAATTTAAAAAATAAGTTTAAAATGAAGGAATTTTGACATAAATAGTGAGATCTTGATGATATTTGGACAAATTTAAAAAATTGAATGGTTATAATTTATGATTAATTATTAAAACTCTAATTATTCAGAGATAACGTTCTGTATCCCAATATTGATCTTTTAGATACTTATAAGGTAAAGAACTCTCTAAACTATTTAATATTTTAAATTTATATATTGTAATTGATTTTTTAAACTATTTCATATTTTAAAATATTCGTAAACTTTTATTTATACTTTAATAATTACTTAGATGTCTAAATAGATTGTTTCAAAATTAATTATACGTTCATTTAATTTGATATGTATTGAAATTTAAAAATTTATTTATTAAAATTCTATTAAAATTTTGATGAATTTTATATAACTATTTAATTTTATAATTATTTAGAATTACACAATTAAATTTTAATCGTTTTATGTAGGAGTAAGCAAAAAATCGAAATTAACCCCGAAATCACACTAAAAATCGACTAAACTGTACCAACAATTCCAAGTATATGATTTTAGGAGGGTTGAAAAATTGCATTTACGGTCTTGTTTAGATTTTTGTGGTCCACTGCACTGCAAAAATCACACCGCATAAATAATGGCCAAAACAACGTCGTTTTTATTTTTTTGATTTTTTTTTAAAATTACATGATGTTTATTATGCTATTCTCCTGTTTTTTGTTAACATATCATTAACTTCTACAGTTACCTCTCGTATAACTATTAATTGTAACTTTAAAAATTTTAAATTTTAAATTTTACTTAACTAATCAAGTTTCTTATTATTTGATTGTCAGTAATATTTTTAAAATTATAAAAATTCATTATAACGTGAATGAAAATAAATAAATTCAATAATAATTATTTTCTTGTGTAAGCAATACATTATTTATATTTAAATTATAAACAATTATTTATCTTAATCTTACTTTACTTCTTATTAAATATTTATTCTAATATCTTCTATACACATTTATCTATACTTAAAAATTAATTGATTTTTTGATATTTGTATTCTTTCAGTCTTAATTTTTTTGTATATATTTAATTAATTTCAAAATCAAAATTACACTAAATAAAATTACACCACACGTTTCAAAACTAAAACTACGTCACACCAATCACAAACAATTTTATATAATTTAAAATTTATCAAACCGCAACTAAACAATTTTATATACGATTTAAACTTTAAATCGCATCATACTCATTCCCCTTCAAAACTTGCTTCGAACCACATCATACTCACCTCCCTTCGATCGAACTTGCGGGATGTTACAGGTATGTCCGGTAGAATTACATAAGTGACGATAAAGTCAATAAAATCAGTAAAATAGGAATACGAAGTATCGACAATTGTTAGTATATCCTTATTATATCCGAAATGGGCTTGTGAATTTATTTTAGGGAGATTTACTTTTACCAATACATTTTTTTAAAATATTACAATAAAAATACATACATAAAATAATTACAAAAGTAATACATTTCCTCATATTTATTTACAAAATTAATATATTATATTTAGTATCCCTTAATTTAGGTGGATATTTTAAATTTTAAATATCTTCATTGACATCCTTATCATACAAAAGAAACAAAAAATTATTTCTTCAAAATTCATCCACCCGCCTCCTCCCTCTCCCCTCTACTGCCGACCATCACTCCCAGCCGCCGCCTCCTCTATCTCCCCTCTACTGCCGACCACCACCCTCAGCCGCCGCCTCCTCCCTCTCCCCTCTCCTGCCGACCACCACCTCCATCTGCCGCTCCACTCCCATGGCCGCCTCCCCTCCCCCGCCTCCCTCCCCCTACTCCAGATCTCCCCTCCCGCCTGCACCGCCTGCCCGCTCCGCCTCCCCCTTCCTCAGTCGTCCCTCTCCCCTCTCCTGCCGACCACCACCCATAGCCGCCGCCTCCCTCCCCCTCCTCCAGATCTCCCCTCCCCCGCCTGCCCCCTCCGCCTCCCCCTTCCCCAGCCGCCGACCCACTCCAGCCCCCGTCCCTCCTCCCCTCCACCACAACCCCCCACCCCCTCCGACCACCAACCCCCAGCCGCCGCCTCCCCCTTCCCCAGCCGCCGACCACCACTCCCCCCCATCCCCTCCCCTCCACCCGCCTCCTTCTTTCTTCCCCCGCCTCCAGATCTCGCCTCCCTCCCCCTCCCACCGCCTCCAGCGCCTGCCCCCCCCCCCCCCCCCCGCCTCCCCTCCCCCCGCCTCCAGCGCATGCCCCCCCCCGCCCCCCTCCCTCGCCTGCCTTCGCCTCCTCCAAATTTTCTCTCTCCTGTCTCCCCCTCCCTTATCCTTTATCCCTTTCTGGCATTATTTTTTTAATACGGTAACTATTTTTTTTATATTCTATTTAGTAACCAAACATTTATACGAAGGTAATCATTTTAGTTTTTGTGTGTAACCAAATAGTGATAAAAAAAATTAATACAGTAAACATTTTTTTTATAATCCAGTTGATATCCAAATCTTTATACAGCGGTAACCATTTTAGTTTTTATGTGTAACCAAATATTCATAAAAGTTTGGTTATCTTTCTATTAAAGTTTGGTTACCTTTATATTAAAGATTGGTTACCTCTGTATTAAAGATTGGTTACCTTTGTATTGAAAGTTGGTTACCTTTATATGACAGTTTGGTTACCGTTTGTATTAAGATTTGGTTACCGTTGTATTAAAGGTTGGTTACATTTATATTAAAGGTTGGTTACCTGTGTATTAAAGGTTGGTTACTTTCTAGTGTTTGGTTACGTACATATTATTGTTGTTTATCTTCATTCAATAATTGGTTACCTCCATATTCTTTTGTAAATCTCTCTCAATGGGTTTCATGACGACGAAGGGAATGAAGGACGTCGGTGATAATGGATGGCAACGGCGGTAATGGATTATATGGAGGACGGACGACCACCAGTCCACCACCACCACCACCAGTCCACAACCACTCTCGTTAATGTATGGTCGACGAGGGGGATCACCGGAAGGGGTAGGCGGGGGAGTGGGGAGGAGAGAGAAAGCTGGCGGAGGAGGGGGGCCAGGCGCTGGAGGCGGGGGAGAGGGGGAGGGAGGCGGGAGGGGGCTGGCGGGGGAGGAGGTCCGATGTGCAGGTTTCTGAGTAAATATTTTTTTGTTTTTCATCCATTTGATTTGAATTTTGAATTTTGAATTATGACAGCCTTGATTTTAGGTTGCTTATTAATGTGAAATTAAATGGTTTGAATTTATTGTGTTGTTTTTGTAATTATTTTATGTGTGCTTTATTTTTGTAATTACTTTCTAATTATTGTATATTAGTGTTAAGGACCCTTTATTTTATTTACTAATAGCTCCAACACTTGACAGCATGCTCAACTTTATTTTTACTTTCTACATACATCTCTGGACTCTCACTTGACAACATGGTAATTTATAATCCAATACACCCAAAAGACTAAAAGTACTTAACGGGCCGAGTCTCTTATCATCTCATCTCAGCTCAGCTCAGTCCAAAACGGAAGCCTTATTGTGTTATAGCCGACTAGAGATATTAATGTTCCGGACT
Source organism: Hedera helix (assembly GCA_947179155.2). Lineage (NCBI taxonomy): Eukaryota > Viridiplantae > Streptophyta > Magnoliopsida > Apiales > Araliaceae > Hedera > Hedera helix. The sequence continues at coordinate 41,545,099 of OX359267.1, read as the reverse complement.
TTAGGGGACTTGGTGGTTGCATCTTTTGGCACCACAATGGTGAGAAGCCCATTTTCCACCTGAGCCTTGATCTGATCCACCTTCACATTTTCCGGCAATTCAATTTCCCTGGCAAAATCTCCCCTTCCTGCTCCTCTCTCAGCTACATGCCAAACACTGTCTTTATCTTTCGATTCCTCTTTTCCACCACCTTCTGCTTTTATAACCAGAACATTCCCGTCTTCAACCTGCACTTTTATGTCCTCTTTGCTATAACCTATCCATTCAAAAATAAATAAAGGATGCACAAAAACTCATCAGAATTTCCTTCCTTGTCAAATTCTACAATACAACTAAGCATAATTATGAATGATTTATTTTTTAGGGGTTTGTATTGTGGTGGCCGGAATTTTATCACGGATGAATTATGCAACTTTGCTATATTTAATAACTTAAAGAATTATGTGTACAATGATTCAATATAAAAATAATAAAATTTAACATTTTTATATTACAAATCTCACTATTTTTATATTAAATTATTATATACATCATTATATAAATCATTAATCACAACAAAATTCTGAATTATGATGTAATAACCTCATCTCACCTGGGACGTTGATCTTGAAGATATGGGCTTGTGGGGATTCTAGCCAATCCAAAAGGGCCGGTGATCCAGGCAATGCTCGGTGGTGGGTTGGACTCCTCCAGAATAAGTGTCTGAAAGGGTCTCCAAATAGTGCCATCTTTTTCTCCCTACGATGAATTTCTGAAAATATTAATAATTGGTTTGTTGTTGCATGATGAGAACTGTATATAAAGATGGGGCAGGACTCAGCTGGATGGGTCTAAGAGAGTCTAGAACGTTCTCACACCCTTATCTGTAGTGAACATGATAGTATAATACATATATAGTACCCCTGTATCGTGCAAACTGGGAATATTTTATTACAAAATTAACAACTCAGTGGCCCAACATTGATGTAATTGGGCTGAATAGGCTACACCTTTCATTTGTTGGGCTATACTTCAACAATCTGATATAAGCCCCATAAATTCATACTATTAGGATGTAAACGGATGTTATTGGAACAAGTACATTTGTATCCATTAATTTTTTTTTTTTAAATGATATCGGTATGTATTTAACAGATTTTTAATCCGCATTTCAATATATGTAATTCGGAGCAAGTATTTTCTTTGTTGTACTTTGTAAATTTTCAAGAAAAAATTAAGAACATATCCAAAAATGTGGGTTAAATGGATTTAGGGTATGCCCGTTTGTTTTAGATAGCTAATGGCTATGTCACTAATGATCTAACACAATTAGGTATGTACAACAAGCAAGTTAAATCATCTCTTAATTCAAATGATTAACATATTAAGTTGAGACTCTATCATAATTCTTAATCCAGCTATACTCTTAAGACAAAACTAGCAATTGCTAATTACTAATAAATAAAGGGAATTGATATCTCCACCACAAGTGGAATTGATATTTCGGCAAGCTTTTTAACTAATTAAAATGAGACCCACTTACGAAAATATCAATTTCTGTTGTGGAAATATCAATTCTCTAAACAAATTTGATCACTAATAATTAAGCAAATGACTAAATTCATCTTGTTATGCATTAATCAATTAATTCATAACTCAAACGATAGGACAAGGACCTGACATTAATCTACACTGTTCAATTATTCAGTCTGTAATCTTAATGGCTGTCTAGCTTGAATTTCATGATGTTGTGTATAATTACACAAAAAAGGCAGAAAGAAAAAGATTCAGGAGTAAAGCATGACATGAGGTTTCTCTTTCTTATTTTTAAAAAAGTCTTCAGAGGGGTTGGTTGATTCGTAATTTTTGTTTATCTTTCGGTTTCTTTTAATAGTACTATATACTACGTGGACAAATAAATTAGGGCAACTATATTAGCAGTACTTGAATGGAACAACTTAGAATATCAAACCGCTAAGATTATCAAACAGGAAAAATATTTGAGAATCTTGTATACGTTCCATGAATGAGTCCAAATTTATAGCTGTTCAAACTCGACTCATTTAATAAACGAGTTATTCGTGAGCTTTCTTAATCAAGTCGAGTTCAAGTTTTTTTTATGCATAATAAAAGCTTGGTACTTTATTTATCATAATTATATAATAAATTAAAAATATATATTATAAAAATATTAAAACCATGATAAATATTAAGTTGTCAAACATCACCTGAAAAAAAACTATAAAATTCTCTACAATTGCTGCTATACATGCCCTCTTTTGAAGAACTCATATTTCTTAATTTGTTGAGATACACAAGTGAGTTACTTTCTTCTTAAAAGGCAGCTTCCATTTCTCTGTTAAGTTAAGGTACGTTAAGAGTGGAGCTGCTGCACAATTACTTGAGCCCATACCGGCCGTGTAACCATATTATAGTTACTACTTCATTCATACATCATATTTTCAGGTATATATATTAAAATGAACTTTTCTTACAAATTAATTATTCCCACCCCAATCAATGAACTTAATCAGGACGAAACATTATATAGGCTCATCATAAGTACGGATTGAAAAACATTACGAAGACAAAAATCACACATATAAAAGGAAAACATCATTTAAAAAATAAATAATTTATTTGTTAAGTTGACAAAAAGAAAAAGAAGGCTAAAGAAAAGAAAATTAAAAGGGTGAAGGATGGATCCATATCTACTAATTAATTTCTGCATATATAGTTTTTAATTTATTTACCTGCAACAAAAAAAAAAGCAAATGAATTGTGTAAAATATATCACCAAATTGATTAATTATGACTTTTAGTTAAAATGGTAAAGGAAATGATTATTTAAAATGATAAAAGATTAAAAAGAAAAGAAAAGATAAAGCAAGGCAATAAAGATCTTACCATTTCCACCAAACACATTCCTCAAGAAAGTTAAGAAAATTATAATAAGAGCAACGCAAATAATAATCGAATGATGATGGCAAATGTTTTATCAGCATCATCGTGAGAATTGAATCACCTATAATAGAAAAATGGAAATAAATATACCTAAAATTCAGGTTAAAGGGAAATATTATACTATAATAAATAGCTCGTCCTTTTTAAAGTTTAAAGGGAAATATTATACTATAATAAATTCAGGTTAAAGGGAAATTTTAAAGTTTATAATTGTTATGTAAAAAAAATCATTTAATTACTCGTCCTTTTTACTTTATCCATTATTAAAAGAAACTTCGTGTCCTTTAACGAAAATAATTTTTTTCACTACAAAATTAAGTTCAATCATTTTCCTCCATGTAACAATAAATATAAGACAATTTATTTACCTTGCTGTCGAAAAATGGGTCTCAGTAGACCTTTTTTTTTTTTTTTTTTCATGTAATAATTAAGACGTAATTTAGAGGTATTTCTCAAATAATAGATTTTAATTATAATTAAAATTATATATAAACGAGTTCTAAATAATTTTACTTATGTGTAGTATAAAGTTGTATAATCATCCCTCCACCCACATAATCTAAGTACCTTAATTAAGTAGGATTTAATATTTTCTTGAGATGAATTTAATATTTTTGGAATGTAAAAAAAATACTTAATATTGCAATAATAATAATATTAATTTCTGTAGAATTTTTTAAAAGGGGAAATTTTCATACCATGACTAGATTTGGTAGAAGTGTGAGCTCCACTCACTTGGCTAAAAACATATCACCATAAACCGCACCACCACAATCACTTTTCAAATCTGTTGTTTCTGTTTATTAGTAGTAATCCTCATGGCTTGTTTGCTTGATTAAGTATTTTAAATAGGAGTAGTAATATTTGTGCTTCTTTAAAATAAACCAGTGGAATATTTTGTCTAGCCATGCAGCACAGGACTTGGAAACAATTTGGTCCCATAAGACTAAACGTGGGACCAGCTAGCCTTTTACGGGGGCGGATTGGCCTGTGCCTGTGTTGAAAAATATTTAATTTTTATGAGTAATATATATATATATATATAATTTATATGTGATTTAATAAGAATAAAGAAGAATGTTACACTATGTTCGTTGGATAGAAAAAAGAAAGAATAAAAAATTTAAATATAATTAGGATGAAAAAAAAAAAGTAATAGAAAACTTATAAATATTCTTTTGTATATTTTGTGAGTTTATAAATGAATTTTTTTTTTAATATGGCTTATAATTTTTTCCTTATATTAAAAATATATATATGTTTGTAGAAAGGGAAATATAGAGACTACAAAATATTTACTTAAAACTTTTTCTTTTTTCTCCAAATTCAACCCTATACTCTTTAGTGAAAAACTTTTCAAAAAAGGTGGCCCAAATTTTTTTTTATTTCTTCTTTTTCCATCCCTTAAAATGCTCACCAACAAGAGAAATAGACATAAAATTTATGTACTCATTCATTCATTTATTTATTTATTTATTTATTTTTGTTTTAAAAGTTAAAAAACGTATGAACATATTATAATTTATTATCATTTCCTTCAATATAACCTCCATTAATTACTTAATTCTTATTGCCACATTTGTGAATATAAACTATTTTTTAAAATTGCTCATTTTAAAAATATATTTCAAATTTTAAAATAAATGGAGTATATTGTATTTTAATAATATTTACTTTACTTTAACTTTTTTAACTAATTTTATAAATAAAAAATAATTTTACATATATTGAAGTCAAATCATAGATCTGTCACTACTTTTTACTTTTTCATTTTACTATTATTGTCCTTAAATTGTACTCCATCTTGATTTGTTAAATTATTTAATTTTACGAATATTAAATTTGTGTACGATGAATTTCTTATGGGTCTTTTTAATATTAAGTCTAATATTGTGACGTTACGTAAAGCGCACAACCACACATAGTGACATATTATGTGTAAGACTTCGAATTTTATAAAATATAAAATTTAATTTTTTTTTTATATATATTTTCATGAAACAGTAAGTGGTTAAATTGATAAAGTTAAAAATTAAGGATGTTATGTGTAAATTATATTATGTCGGACAATATTCGTTTGGTCAGGGAATATTCGTTATGTCGGAGAATATTCGTACGACGGCGCCGTACGAACCAATCACTGGTGGACCCCACAACGAATAATTGTCAGATATAGAAAATAACATAAACAATTTTTAAATGGTCAATGGTACTAACACTTTTAATTGTTAAAATATCCGGTGGTAAAAGAATAGTAATATACGGTATTGCACAGTAGCACACAGTATTGCACAGTAGCATACGGCATTGCACAATATTTCGTATTATTAAACTGATAAAGTCGTTATCGTACAATATTTGACTTTATTGTCACATGCACAATAATTCATAATATTAAACTGATAATTGTCACAGTAGCATATGCACAGTAATTCACATTATTGAATCAATACTTGTCATTACACAGTAACGTATTCTTTTTTTATATATTTTCTGCATTATTGTTATCTCTATTATGATGTTAATTAAACTGTTGTATTTCATTATTAATTAATTTGATATCTAACTCAGAGAGCCAACTACACTGTATTTATAACAATTAGTCATAATAATCAATAAGTGTGAATTATTGTTGAATAATTGAATTGATAAAGTTATTTGTTTATAATATAAAGTTAGGTGATATAAACTTAATGGTATAGATTAAAAATAATATAGAATTTGAAATGGGCGGTGTAGATTAAAAGATGATATTTAAATGAATGATTTAGATTAAAGAAATCTTAAAAGATGAAATGAATGGTATGGATTAAACATTATCTTGAAATGAAGGGTTTGGATTAAATTAGGAAATTTTGATTATGATAAGATTTTTAGCTATAAATAGAGGTCTTAACTTAAGGATTTTTCATAAACTTCCTTACTTGTTCTTTCTTTCATTCTCTAAATACTTCTTGTGTAAGTTCTCTCTAAGTGTGCTTAAGTCATCTTGAGTATTTGTGAAAATCTATAATTATACGAGTACTGTTCAAGTTAATCAACATCATTTAAATCAATATCCAATCACATGTTAAGGTAAGGAATATCATCTTCTTTCATATTCTATTATTTAAACTTACCACGGTAAGGGATTATCATTCTTTGATTCTCGAAAATAATATTGTTTCTCTCTTACTCATAAGATGTGTTATTTATTTTCATGTATTAAATTGTGGGAATAACTTTACGGTGCGGATTACCGCCTGTTGGTGAATAACCTTTTGTATTTATTCCTTATTAATCTCTGAGAATAACCTTACTGCGCGGATTACCGCCTGTTTAGTGAATAACTCTTCGTATTCATTTTTTATTAAATTGCGGGAATAACCTTACGGCGCGGATTACCGCCTGTTGGTAAATAATCTTTCGTATTCATTCTTTATTAATCTCTGAGAATAACCTGACTACGCGGATTACCGCATGTTTGGTGAATTACTCTTTGTATTTATTTCTTATTTGTCTCTTGTGGAAATAATTTGTCTACACGAATTATCACATGACACTTTTATTCCATATTCGTTTGTAATATCATTTTCTTTCATATTCGTAAGTGATATTATTTTCCTTTATACTTATAAGGGATACCATCTTTTTCATCTTCCATTATTCAAATTTACTATGGTAAGGGATATTAATTTCCTTCACATTTTGTTAGTTAAACCTGCTACAGTAAGGGATATTATTTTCTTTCATACACCTAAATCGAAACTTATTATGGAACTATTGCTTCTATAATTCCTGAAAATATTATATGTTCCATAATAGTTGCACTTCATCATTTCAATTGAACATTCTTATTTACGTGAACCTTTTTATTGAATTGTAACCGTTAATCTGAACTGTGGATCTTAAATATCATTTTTGAAATTCACTCCACATCATGTTGACAATTTGGACATTATTTGAATCTGCACAAAGTAAACTTCTGATACTTATTGTTTATCCTGTTTCTTCTGTTCATCATTTATATCATTCTAATCATCCAAAATCATGTTGTTGTGAATATTTGTGGTCGGGGGCACATATGCGATATAATTGTTGAACAGATGATAGGTTAAAGGCGATATAATAGGTTAAAGGCGATACATCTGTTCGGTGTCTTTTATGGCACGTGGTGAATGTTCTCTTTAGCCCGAAGTGCAAATATGAACTGTTGTTTGGTATGATTATGACCAAAGGCTGAATCTGGTATAATCATGACCGTTGGTGTTATATTGAATATCTTTGACCCGTAGTGCAAAGATGAACTGTTGTTTGGTATGATTATGACCAAAGGTTGAATCTGGTATAATCATGATCGTTGGTGTTATATTTAATGTCTTTGACCCGTAGTGCAAAGATGAACTGTTGATCTGCATGATTATGACCAGGAACTGTGAATTTGTATTATCTTGACTAATGGTATTTCAGATGATAAAAGTTGATGATATTTTTCCTAAAAAGATAAGCGAGTGGACATTATAGTCTGCATTATTCTTCTAATAGATTGTTCATTCCGCTGCTATTATTGATCTGAACGTTGTTCAAGAATTTAACTGCAATTTTTGATATAAACCTTGTAGTCTATTGTATTCTATCAAGAACTCAACTGTTGAAGGCTAATGATAATTTACTCGTCATTATCTTAGTCATGATATTTTTTACTGGGTTATTTGAGCTCACCCTTTATTTTTGTTCCATTGTTTTTCAACAGGAGATGAGAACGTAGTTGGGTCTAGCCGGGAGATGGAGTGAGAGTCCGAGTGATAGTCATTGTAGTTTTCACGTGTTGTAAAATAGTGTGACAATAATCGTGAAAGACTTAGTTGTGTATTATTATACACTGTATTGTTGTACATTGCACTATTTGTAATAACTTTGTTGTAGTCTTTGATAACTCAAGTTTAAACTGTGTGGGTCCAGATTTAGGGGCGTCACATTATGATTTAGTTGACTCTCTCAATAATAATTTTTGTTTATCTTAACTCATCATAAATTTATTCAAAAAATTATAATATTAATTTAGGTAGAACTGGGATGTTCCATATTTCGATGTGAAATGGCACATTGAAAGGCATGTGATACTAAAAGAATCACAAGAATTTCTAGTAAAATTCTTGAAGAACACAATAATAGATACAAGACCGCCAAACAGTTGTATTTTTAAAATAATAATAAAACTTGTTGCAAAATAATAACCCTACTAAACTATTTATACTACTTAAATTCTAAAAATAAATAAAGTGCAATAAAATTAAGAATAAGCCCAAAATTAATTTTTTTAGTCTAACTTAAATAATAAATAAAAATACAAGAAATATTTAAAATTTTCATACATCCTAAAATATGAATTAAAACTAATTATATACAAGCCAAACTATATATTTTATATGTTTCGATGTAAAATTAACCAGTGTTACATTTTTGCTTAATCTTAATATGCATTAAACGAAAAAGTATTATGTTGGTGGCATTAGAAAGTATGTGGTACATTAAATTTGGTTCAATTTTATTGCCATTTCATTACAGTGATAGTTCGGGTAGGAAACATCTCAACTATCTTATTTGAGTGTTATGACTGATTAACTACTTGTGTTTGTGATGACTGTGGAATTTAACTTCAGGTGTGCATGGTCAGTAAAACGCTACAAAACCCATAAAGAATTATTTGGATGACTTAAAAGAGATAAAATAGAATAAAAATTAGAAAAAGGAATTGAATGATTTGAATCCATAAGCTATATGCCCACACCTGATGCTTGAGCTAACTCCAGAGATTAGGTATGATTAACTTTACTAAGCTCCGTTTGGATTCAAAATAAGTTTCTGAATAACAATGATGATTAGAATCTAGTTTTTTTTATATAAAAAAATCAGGAAAAATTCATTTATTAGAAAATTCCGTGCTACATATATACAATAAAATTGAGATGAAAATCGATCCAAGAGTAGAGTACAAATCTTTTGAATAAAACTGAAATAAAATCAAAATTAAGGAAAAACAATATTATTCACAAAAACCAAGTTGGCACATGCTCTAGAGAAAGAGTCATTTGCATCACTTGAATCTAGTTCGTTTCACGAACCACTTTCCAAATCAAACTCAAATCTTCAAAAATAGTATGGTGCATGCCTTTAAAAATACAAATGCATTTTTAACGCTCCAAGTGCACTAAATCTGGCAATACTCTTAATTTGTAACATTTAATAGGCTGAGACTCAACCATAATGACACACATTAAAAAAACATACATATAGTTTGCTTGTTTGCATATAGATTGTCATGTAGGGGTTACCTATGGGAGCAAGAGTCCTACTCGTTGCCCACACATTGAAGATGAAGAAGACGGCACAAATTTTGATTGTGTTCGAATGGCGTCGTTTTGATTTAATAGTTGTTTGTCAATTAGTTCTATTATACATATGCATGTATACATTAAGGGAAGTGTTATTTTTATTGGGTTTTTTAATATTTTTATATGTAATCTGTTGTTATAGATCTATAACGAAAGTCAAAACCGTCTTTAAACTTATAACGACACTTTAATGTGAAAATATCAAAAAATCCTGTAGAAATATCAGTTTCCTACATTAAAATGCCAACCCATTAAGCTTCGTGTTGGATGCCACATGCATGTAGATAAATCATGAACAGCTCTTTATTTGTCATATCCCTTTCCTAAAACAAGGCTTTGCTTCACTTCTCTTGGTTATTCCTAAAGGTTTCCATTGTACCCGAGTCATTAGTTTTAATTGCAAAAACTGGATGGAGAGAGAGATAGAGAGAAAGTAGAGAGCTAGGAGTGATAACATGGTTGCATGTCAATGAGACATTGTGTACATGACACAAAATCGTGCTAGAAACACTATTTCTGTTAAAATGCATAAAATATTTAGTTTTCGTATCAAAATTCGTAAGAATAGTATCATTATGCGGAAGGAATGACAATAAGAGTTAATTCCTGGTAACCTAGAGTGCTATATCCGTTAGAATTAAACTTGGACCCAAAATGAGAAGCTGACAAATCTAGTATCCAACGTTATATATTACATATTCACCTTCATAATCAAATCTTAATTTGTAGTAACTACCTCAACTCATATGTTATTTTACCACTTCCACTACTTGAGCCATTAATATATTTTACACTAAAGATTTTTGAAGTTCATCAATTTAAGTCTTAATATTTATTTTTATTTTTTGGACATGGGTAATCTCAAGTTGATTACTTTATGTAATGCGTACCAATAAAATGTGTAAAGAAATCAAATCGTAGGTCACACTTTTTATTTTTCTACTTGTTTTTATGTTATTTGTGCACAATTTTTTGTATATAATCTTTTTAAACTAATTAATAATCTATTTTATATTATTTTTTGAAGAATTAATTATTTATAAATAATTTGTCTTTAAAAAAATCTATTAAGGATTAATAAAGTGTATATACACATGCATATAAATATATATAGAGTTAACAATTATTATATTATCATTGTCATCAAATATATATTTTATATATGCAACTAAAAGTATAAAATTATTCAAAAAAATTGGCTCGGGTGCTGCCCCCGAACTTCTACTAAATTATTTATAACCGCGTAATAATTTTGACACCACTGAAATGTTTTCCTGGCTTAGCCACTGCATATGATCATAGGCCAGTTACCACCAGAATTAAGAACCTGCTGCATGTGCAACTTAGTAGTCGTTAGCACATAAGGCAGCCAAGCCATCCAAATGACAAACAGGAGGCTATAACAGCATTAACCACCAACTTGAAAAACATAACTATCAGTAGTACATTAATCTATAAGAAAAAATATGAACTACAACAACACAAACAAGTAATAACAAGAAGAATAATTGGTTATCTCATCGATGATAATCCGAGTAATAAATGGTTACGTACTTCGTGTCATGGCTTACATAAAGGAACCTAAATCGACAAATATCATGGATGTAAAATTGTATTGCCGATTCAGGTGCGTATGCAAGCAGTGGCGAACCCAGGATTTAATCTAATGCTATGAAGTGATAGAAACACATGAGTCTGAATTTTCCATGAATGATGGCGTACATGCATGACTTTAAGACTAAATAAAGCTTTATCTCAGCATTAATTATATTATAGCTCCTTTGGGTAAGAGTTCATGAAATCTTGGCTGTTGGATTAAAAGCAACTTATTATTAATATTATTATAATTTAGATATCTCACCAATACAAATATAAAATGCTCAAGATTAAAAATTGTCCTTTTCTTTTGGGGGTGAAGTACATTTACTGAACTGAATTGTCATCTGATGAAGTTGAGTGACATGTACTGAACTTTAGTTGTATAGCCTATAGGAATTGTGGAGTGTTAAGACTTTTAAGATTTGGTGATCGTTTATATTAATACCAGCCCATTGTTTTCTTTATTTATTCGGAGGCCCGTTATTAAAGATTATTGTCATAATTTTTTGATATTTTTACAAAAAAATCGTCGTTACAAATCTATAACGACGACTTTTATGTAAAAATATCAAAAAATATTGTGAAAATATCAATTTTCTTATAATACTGAGCTTAAATTTTTATTTTATTGCAAGAGTTTTTACTTTTTAGTGTGACATTTGCATGTATTGATTATAAAAATTATTTTTATTTGTACAACTCTAAAATTAGGAGGTTCAAAATGTTTTTTGTTGTAATACTGAAAGCCCCGCTTGAAAATTGAACTTCTTTGTGATTAGACACCTACCTAACCATGGGTTTCAACTTCTTTGTGTTAGATCTGTTAAATCATTTTCAGGACTCGTTCAAGCCCAAGTAATGTAAACCAAAAAAAAAGACTTACTATTGTATCACCAACTATAAGTTTGTTTTCTGGTGAGCACATACATATTTATTTTAAAGAGAAAAGAGACCCAAACAGCACCATATGTCCAACATGTACAACAAATGCCCCCAAATGTGACCATCAGTATTATCATTTTCTATAAGCCAGTGTCCTGTGCAAAAGCCAACAAGTTGAATGCCGCAAATAAATAATTATTCCAAAAATAGACGTTTACTAGCTCCATTCCCATAATTAATTTTTCTGTTTAACAAAAGGAATCTTGATAACACCATGAAGAAGAAGACAGACAGAGGACAAAGACCGTAAATTATATTTCATTAAAATATGTTCCAGATTTTCAACTAATTTCTCACCAGGCCTTTTTCCGAGATCTAATACAACAATTATTCAACATAAACATTCTATCCTGTTCATCGAATTTGGAAGGAAAACCTAAAGAGACTGCTTGAAGAATAATACATCAAGTTTCATATTCGGCATTTCTGAATTATACATCTCCTTTCTCTACGGTTTTCCAGCCAACTTCATTCTAACCTGTATTGGCATTTCTGAATTGTACATCTCCTTTCTCTACGGTTTTCCAGCCAACTTCATTCTAACCTGTATCGTAATTGAAATTCTAGAAACTAAGAGAAGAATTGGAGATCCCTACCAATATTCCATTTTGCCAAAGTTGTAGTTGCCCCAAATCACTTGCTTTGATATTAATATTCCTCTAGTCTAACCACTGCAATTGTATTTACAAGCTAGATTTGATTTTAGAAGGCTATAGAGCAAGGCCTATTCTTTCTTCCTCGTGACTAATCGATCTAAGGCCTCCTTCATCCACCAATGTTGGCAAGCTTCCTTAGCTTCAGTGACACTCATCTATAGGCAATAAGTTAAGCATATGATCAGAAATTTTGTTTCATACACAATTGCTTTGGGGGAGGGGGGTATTTCAAAGTGCTTCAATTTCAAACTTACCCATACTCTTTGACGGATGTGCTTCTCTGGCCACAACTCTAGTTGCTCCTTAACATATAAAGGAAACATGTGTCCCTCATAATAAGCATCGTTCCCTTTGCTCTTGAAATTCCATTGACCCAACTCTTCCTGCCAAAACATATTTAATATACTTGTATAAGATTTCAACTGTTCAGAAAATATGGTAATTCAAGAAAATACTCCATACAACATGAATTCACACATTAGTATCTGTTTATGCCAGGGGAAAATGATAAAGAACAAGATGCATATTGCTTCTCTCCTCTCAATGCCACCTCCTAAAACAAGATTTTTCTTACTTTTCATGCCGCAATCACAGAAAATTCTGAACTTGTTTGCTACCACTAAACATTCTCGTTCAAAATGTATTACAAATGAAATTTTAATCTGCATTATTTTTTAAAATCCTGTCTCTGACTGAAGTATATTATAATCTATAGTCTATAGTAAGTAGAAAGAGAAGATCAAAATAGTTAATCTCTCTTTTCTTCACCTTTTTTGCCCAACTCTCCCTTGCCTCTCAGTCTCCCGAGTGTATTAGGCTAATTGTTTGTGTGTGAAGAAAACATTTCATTAACATCAAGAAAAGATCACTGAAGTTTAATAAGCTAGTGTATAACTCGATTTCTTGCTCAATAAATAGAATAACTGCTACGAGAAAACAAATAATGGAGCACTACTAACCTCAACAATGCCGTTTACTCCAGCTTCTTCAACTGTCTCTCGCAAAGCAGCATCTCTAATGGATTCATCTTTTTCCCAACCTCCCTGGTAAAACACAAAGAGTATAAAGTAAATAAAAGATTAGTAACATTCGTAGCAAATTTGAGGCTACTAAATCATCATTAGTTATATTGATAAACTAATAGCAGAAATAAACAAAACATCAGGGAAGTGTACCTTTGGAAACAACATTCCTTTGCCTTTTCTCTGTGAGCTGATGACAAGAACTTCTAATTCTTCTCCATCCTCAACAGCATTATATCTATATGGTATACATCTGCACAAAAGTAAAGACAAATAAATTAACATTAACAACCAAAAACATGGGAAAGATTAATAAAAGTAACCCCCCAAATCCCATCTTCCACTATTTCAAAGATTTATCTAAATTTATCAATGACTAGAAAATCCTAAAAATGAAAACTACACATCATATGCATGTCTAATAAAGATTATCAACATGAATGATTGGTATATTTATACATCAAAAGACCCTTATCTAGATAAATCCTACTCCTTCAAGAAAGTCAACGGGTAGACAGTTTTCTTCTCCCATCAATTAACCAATCCCATTTTAAGTACTATTGCTAATCTCAAACTTTCCATCACCACATCAAGCCTCAACACAAAATGGTGCACTTTTTATGGGCATATCTTGAATGAAAAGAGCAATTTGACCCCCCAAGTCTCTGTCTCACTCATATTATCATAAAGATTGAAACTTTCTACAAGAAAATGAAAATTAAAAATACCCATTACACCAATTTCAATTTCTAGGCCACATTTGAGCATTTCCCATCATTATCCCCCAATTTTAAAAACAAAATCTTGAATTTCGAAGAAAACCAAATAGATCCCATTATTCTGTATATAGAAAAAAGAGAGAGAGATAGACGAACCCCACAACTTGGCGACGGCCTTTATTGCTGTAACGCTGCAAATGCCTTCCATTTCTAGCCACCAAAGCTACCATGTTTTTCAATTCCATTTCCTTGAATCTAAATCTATAATCCAAATAACCCTTGAAAATTAACTAAATGCAATTTTTTTCTTCCAATATATGTATTATCACCTTTTTTGGCTTTTGGGATATGAAAATTAACAACCCTTTCGAGGTATGATTCCCTGTAAATTACCCAAAAAAAGAAGGAAGATCCTCTGCCGTTTTAAGAGAATTGATAATAGACGCAAGCCTCCAACTCCTTTTATAACCGAAACAGAACACTCTTCAAATACGCTATAATTTAATTACGGAAATACCATTTTTCTTTCTGTTTTTTTTTCGGCGGGTTGACTTTTTCTATTTTTTATTAAAAATCAAAAAACAGCGGAAATTAACGCGCTGTGGGCCGTGTGGACTGTGGGATTGTGGGGCCATATATGTAGTACATACAGCTGACGCGTCACATTGTAAATGTTTTTTTTCTTCTTTGTTGCTAATTTTTAAGAAAATTTAACAATTTTTAATATACGTAATGACTTTTATAACAATCATTTATAAAATAATAAGTTCTATAAAATAATTAAAATAATAAATTTATTATTTTATAAAGAATTATTATACAAGTCATTATGTGTAGTAAAATTAAAACTTATGAATAGTTGTAAATGTTTTTTGATCTTAATTAATATTAAAAAATTAATGTAATTTGCCCAATATAGAAAAAAATACTATTTTAAAATGTACACCCGTATATTGGGTGGGTGAGTTTAATCGAATTAATTCAGATAAATTACACACGCATAAAATGCGTGGAATATTAGGTTTAATAGTTACTTCCAGTTGTATTAGGCCTAAGTATTGGAGTTTAGGGACGTAGTGGCACATAAAAAAAGACAAGTGTATATAATATTTAAATATAAAATTAAATATTATATTTATCTTAATTGTTAAAAAATAAAGTATAATAAGAATTTCAATATCATGTCTTATTTTTTAATAATTAAAATAGATATAATATTTAAATATTATGTAGTTATATTTATTTCATAAAAATTAGGTATGTATGACGTGGGAAAAAAAAGTAGTCAATAAAACTTTGTTTGTAAAATAACTTTTATATAAAAAAAATAATTCAAAAAGCGTTAAAAAATGCGTATATTTAAAATAGTGAACGAATGACTCAATAAGAGTGGGCTAAATTATATTGAGTATTTAATTTATTAAATTGTTCACAATGAGATAAGTACAACATGAGTACATAAATCAATTAAGGATGCGACTGATCATACTTGATTGGCTATAATGTATTTGATTAGTCTTCATGCGGGGGATAAGATCCTCTGATTCCTCTCCCGGCCATGTTTTGCTTTATTTTTTTATTTTTTTGTAAATTCTTAATAATTAAATTAACGTAGGAGATTTCCAGATAGTTACTAGCTCTATCCTATAAAAGATTCTCTAGGTACCAAAAATAAAATAAAAATAATATAAATACACAAAAACGTTGTATAAAAATTATTCTCTCCTCAAAAAATTTGAGTGTTTATAATTGTTTAAAATCGGTCAAATCTGTTTATAATCAATTTTAAAAAATAGAAGGTGTTTAATAGCATTATTTTAAATTAGATATAATTATTTTTTATGAAAATAATTATAAACTTTAATTTAAAGTTTCTGATTATTTGTCAAATTTAATAATCAAGTTTAACTAAATATATATTAATATATCTCTGTTTAGTTTATTAAATTCACCCATTACTTATATTTAATCTTCAAATATTATTATTTTAGAAATTTACACTTAAAATAAGTGATAATCAATTTTTATACCAAATATTTTTCACTTGCTACTTTAAGTATTATTTTTTTACCAAGCGCAAACTATTTTTAAAAACTAATTTTATAAGTAAAAGCAACAATCATGCTCACTAGTCACATTTTTAGGTGATCCCAAATATACTCTAAGATAAGATCAACTAATTCAAATAAGGGTTAATTATATATTCTAGTATTTTTTATGAAAAAATTATGATAAAAGTGTATTAAAAAAATATTTACAAAAAGAGTGCATTTTTAATCTTTTATTTACATAATAAATACAGTTAGTTTTAGTTTAAATTAATTAGAGTGATGATGTGGCCATAATCCCTTTAATTTAGTTCGGTAATGTGACGCCTCCAAATCTGGGCTCACACAGCCCAAACTTGAGTCGTCAAAAGACTACAACAAAATTATTACAACAAAGCACAACGTACAACAATACAGTGTATAATAATACACAACTAAGTCTTCACTATTATTGCCACACTATTTTACAAAACGTGAAGACTATGATAACTATTCCTCGGACCCTCACTCCATTCCCCGGCTAGACCCTGTTATGTTTTCATCTCCTGTTGAAAAACAATGGAACAAAAGAAAGGGTGAGCTCAAATAGCCCAGTAAGAAATATCATGACTAAGATAATGACGAATAAATTATCATTAGCCTTCAACAGTTGAGTTCTTGATAGAATACAATAGACTACAAGGTTTATATCAAAAACTGCAGTTAAATTCTTAAACAATGTTCAGATCAATAATAGCAGCGGAATGAGCAATCTATCAGAAGAATAATGCAGACTATAATGTCCACTCGCTTCTCTTTTTCGTAAAAACATCATCAACTTTTATCATCTGAAATACCATTAGTCATGATAATATAAATTCACAGTTCCTGATCATAATCATGCACATCAACAGTTCATCTTTGCACTACGGGCCAAAGATATTCAATATAGCACAAACGGTCATGATTATACCAGATTCAGCCTTTGGTCATAATCATACCAATCAACAGTTCATCTTTGCACTACGGGCCAAAGAGAACATTCACCACGTGCCATAAAAGACACCGAACAGATGTATCGCCTTTAACCTATTATATCGCCTTTAACCTATCATCTGTTCAACAAATATATCACATCTGTGCCACCGGCCACAAATATTCACCACAGCTTGATTCTTGATGATTAGTACAAATAACAGTGATACAAATGATGAACAGAAGAAACAGGATAAACAATAAGTATCAGAAGTTTACTTTGTGCAGATTCAAATAATGTCCAAATTGTCAACATGATGTTGAGTGAAATTTAAAAATGATATTCAAGATCCACAGTTCAGAATAACGGTTACAGTTCAATAGAAAGGTTCACGTAAATAGGAAGGTTCAGTTGAAATAATGAAGTTCATCTATTATGGAACATATAATATTTTCAGAAATTATAGAAGCAATAGTTCCATAATAAATTTCGATTTAGGAGTATGAAAGAAAATAATATCCCTTACCGTAGCAGGTTTGATTAACAAAAGGTGAAGGAAATTAATACAAAGGGGTTATTCATCAACAGGCGATAATCCGCGCCGTAAGTTATTCCCACAATTTGAGTACAAAGAGTTATTCACCAAACAGGCGGTCATCCGCGCCGTAAGGTTATTCTCAGAGATTAATAATGAATGAATACGAAAGGTTATTCACCAACAGGCGATAATCCGCGCCGTAAGGTTATTCCCATAATTTAATAGAATTTGAGTACAAAGAGTTATTCACCAAACAGGCGATAATCCGCGCCGTAAGGTTATTCTCAGAGATTAATAATGAATGAATACGAAAGGTTATTCACCAACAGGCGATAATCCGCGCCGTAAGGTTATTCCCACAATTTAATACATGGAAATAAATGGCACATCTTATGAGTAAGAAAGAAACAATATTATTTTCGAGAATCAAATAATGA
This sequence comes from Hedera helix, assembly GCA_947179155.2. Classification (NCBI taxonomy): domain Eukaryota; kingdom Viridiplantae; phylum Streptophyta; class Magnoliopsida; order Apiales; family Araliaceae; genus Hedera; species Hedera helix. The sequence continues at coordinate 41,526,866 of OX359267.1, read as the reverse complement.
TAATCCCTTACTTTAACACGTGACTGGATGAGGTTGATTAACTTGAACGGTACACGTACACTTATAGATCTTCACAAATACTCAAGATGACTTAAGCACACTTAGAGAAAACTTTCACAAGAAGTATTTAGAGAGAGAAAGAAATAACAAGTAAGGAAGTTTATGAAAAATCCTTAAGTTAAGGCTTCTATTTATAGCCAAAAATCTTATCATTCATTTAATCTAAACCATTAATTTAAAGATCATCTTTTAATCTACACCATCTATTTCAAATTTTATATTATCTTTAATCTACACCATTCATTTCATATTACCTAATAATCACCTAACTTTATATTATAAACAAATCAATTCAATTATTCAACAATAATTCACACTTTAATCTACACAATTCATTTCATATCACCTAATAATCACCTAACTTTATATTATAAACAAATAACTTTATCAATTCAATTATTATGACTAATTGTTATAAATACAGTATAGTTAGCTCTTAGATATCAAGTCAATAAATTAATGAAATACAACTGTTTAAATAACATCATAATAGAGATAACAATAATGTAAAAGAAAGTATACGTTACTGTGTAATGACAATTATTGATTCAATAATGTGAATTACTGTGCATATGTTACTGTGACAATTATTAGGTTCAATACTTTTAAAAACAGTGCAGCAACAATTATTGACTCAATGATATAAAATACAGTGTAATGACAATTATTAAATCAATAATGCAAAATACTGTGTAACAACAATTATTGAATTGATAATATAAAATATTATGCAGTGACAATTATCGATGAAATGATGCGTAACAGTTACGGTGTCAATTATCAGACCAATAATATGAGACACTATGCAATACCGTGTGTTACTGTAGAGTACCGTGTGCTACAGAAAATACCAAAAACTACCGTATGCTACTATTCTTTTATCACCGGTATTTTAACAGTTCTGTTGACTATTTTTATTTAAAAAGTTATTTTTGTCGTTTTCTATATCCGACAAATATTCCGTTGTGGGGTCCACCAATAATTTGTTATTTCGGCGCCGTCGTACGATACGAATATTCCCCGACCAAACGAATATTCCCCGACAAAGCGAATATTGTCCGACAAAATAAAATTTGCAGAAAACATCCTTAACTTTTAACTTGATCGATTTAACCACTTACTGTTTCAAAAAATATATATGAAGAAAAATTAAATTTTGTATTTCATAAAATTCGGGGTCTTACAGGTAATTTCAAATTTTAAAATTCTAATTAAATTCACTTATCTTTCTCTTTCTTCCATTTTCTCTTCTTCCGCTATTTTCATCTTCTCCGTCTTTCTCTTTTCTCCATTTTTCGCTTTCACTTTCCTCTATTTTCATCTTCTTCCGCCATTTTCTCCACCGTTTTTTTTTCATCTTTCACGTTCATAGTGGTAGTTGTGGCGGAGGAAGAAGATGGTGGTGGTTGTGGCAGAGAAAGAAAATGGTGGTGGTTGTGGCGGAGGAAGAAGATGGTAGTAGAGGCGGAAGAAGATGATGGTGGTTGTGGCGAAGGAAGAATATGGTGGTGGTGGTGGTGGTTGTGGTGGAGGAATACCTTTGTATTAAAGGTTGGTTGCCCCTGTATTAAGGTTTGATTACCTTTGTATTAAAGGTTGGTTACTTTTATATTAAAGTTTTCGTTTAGTAAATTTAGGTAACCAAACACTAGAATGGAGGTAACTAATTCCTGAATGTGTAGTAACTAGTTTTGGTTTCCTTTGTATTTAGATTGATTATCCCTGTATTAAGGTTTGATTACCTTTGTATTAAGGGTTGGTTACCTTTATATTAAAGTTTGGTATTAAAAGTTGGTTACTGGTGGTTACCTTTGTATTTAAGGTTGGTTACCTTTATATTAAAGTTTGGTTACCTTTGTATTAAAAGTTGGTTACTGGTTATCTTTTGCAGACTTCGACGAGGAAGAAGGTGGAGTCAAAGTAAGAGAGAGATATAGAGAAATTGAATTGAAGTAATTTAATTTACTTCTCCTTGATTTAAAGAATTTGTAAAATTTAATTTAATTTTTCTTGAATTAAGGAATTTGTGTAATTTAATTTATTTCTCCTTAATTTAAGAAATTTGTAAAATTGAATAATTAATGTGATTATTGTATTTGCACTCTTTTTGTAATTATTTTGTAAATGTATTATTCTTGTAATTATTTTTTAAAAATTGTATATTTCTGTAAAGGACCCTCAAATAAAGGGGGGGAAAAGTCTATTGTGGGTTCATTACGGGTAAAAATAAAAATTACTTATAACTCTCACTTGTATTTTAAATTTTTAAGTTGCATAAAAAAATATATTATTATAATTTAATTTTAAGAATATATTTCATCTAATAGACTACTCAAATGGAGGAATCTAAAGAAAGAATCAGGAGATGCATTAAGAGTGAATCTAAAAAAAATTACATTTAATTTATGATACATATTAATTTATATTTATATTAAATAATAAATTCGAACTTATGACTTAAATAATTTTTTATAGGACAGAACGAATATATGATAACTATTTTGTGAAAAGCATAAATTTTAATTTTTCTGTGACTCGACACATGTCATTGAAGGATTCGAAGGTTCGGTCGATGTGAAACTCGTAGTGGGAGTAAACGTCACATCTTGCGTGAAGCCGCAATTCTGACTTGATTCTCCTCCCCTCAAAGCTCTCTTCCAATTATGTTTGGCAATGATTTAATATATTTTGTTTGATAACTTACCAAAATGACATTGGACGACTTTAAATTAAATATAATCCCAAATAAAGCCAGCCTCGAGAAAATGAAGCCAGAAATTCTAGAATCCATTTATTACTTCACCAAAGACTTCCCTTGACATTTCCCCTTTCTTTCATATATGAGAAGAGTACATAGCATTTATACAAAGTAGTCGCAGAAATGATTATTGGCTCATTGGTTCATACTTTGTTCATATATATATATATATATATATATATATATATATATATATATATATCAAAATAATGTCGTTTTAAATTTTTTTTTTATAAAAATAATATTAAAAAAAGAATGACATTTCGCGACCCCACTTATTTTTCTTTTATTTACGAAAATGCCATAAAAAAATTTCAAAATGACGTTATTTTGATAAAAATATGCTACTTAAAGATGTATATTATTTAAGAAGTATGTTTTTGAACCGTCTTTTATATATATATATATATATATTTTGATCAATTTTTTCATGAAAATATATTGCAATTTTAGTATGTCAAATCATATTCAAGTGCCCAGGAGGGATGAATTTCAGAATTTGGGAGCTTTTCCATCAAATATTCACGGCCATGTAAAATTTGGAAAAGGTCAGAGCTGAAACAAACGGGCGGACGGTTAACGAGTTTAATTTGGTCCGACTGATCTTTCTGGCTTTGGATAACACCCAAGAAAAGTTCTTTTCCGTCCACATAGTCAACCATGTATTTTCATACGAAGCGGTGACTTTGTCAATGTATTACGACCGACCGGGGTGGTGGTAAATACGTCAACTCAGAGCATCGTACGAGTATAATTTTTCATTTTTTATTGAATTATTTAGAATGAAATAACTTAAACTTTTAAAAGTACTAGTATTCCAAACAAAAGCGTTGCCTCTTACGAAAAAATTATTTATCATGTAAAAAAATTCTAAAATAGAGAGGACAAAAAAAATTTGATACACAATATTTAAAAAGTGAGTGTCACGTCAGTCTAACCTTTCGTCCTAATATTTGATTAGTTGTGATTTTAAAAAGTTTCAATTTCTTTATGAAAGAAATTTAGACAAAAAATTGTTCAGTATTTTACAATAATACAACTTCTCTATTTATTTTAAAAACCATTATGAAGTTATATTTTTTCAACCTCTCCAAACAGTTATCTAAATATGTTATTTCAAGGAAAACTGATATTTTCACAGTGTTTTTTGATAATTTCACAAGAAAATCGTTGTTATAGGTTTATAACGACAACTTTCATATGAAAATATCAAAAAGTATTATAAAAATATCAATTTCTTATTTTAAGTAGAGTATTTTTTTTCTTTTATGTGAGAGTGATTTAAAAAATTATATTTGACTCAAAATCATAAAAAAAAAATGTATTTATTAAAGTTGAGGATGATTAGATACTTAAGATTTTGATTCAATTACAATGTAAACGTGGCTGCATGAGATCTAGCCTTCTAGGGTGGGAAACCTTCCCCCAAATTTCCTTGTTATGATTCTTTTTTCTTATTTTTTCCTTATATGAGATCTTTCTTCTTCTTCTTCTTGTTTTTTAAAGTTTAAATTGGTTATGGTCTTCGTAAAAATTGATTTTACAAACTCGTGGAGTTTATTTTATTCTTGTCGGTTTGTCTCTTCATTTGTGGCTGTTAGTTTTGTTTATCCTGATAAATGCATGCATATCTGCTCGAAAATTGATCTCCTATTAATTTTAAAACATAGGGAGTATGTATTTATATTATTAAAATAGACTAAAAAGTTAATTACTTTTAAACTCTTTATGTTGTGTTTGGATTGAATGAATTGAATGATTTTAAGTATATATTTGATTTTTAGTGATAATAAGTGGTTTGATATGATGGTGAAGTTATGATACATATCTATTCCATTTAAATGAATTTTATCTCACTCTCTCACATAGAATAAAAATTAAATGGGTGGAATAAATTTTCATTCAATTGAAATAATTTATTCACTTAAATGATTATTTAACACACTATTTTTTATTCCATTCATTCATTCATTCATATTTTATTCTCTTAACCAAATATAGCATTAGTCTCTCAAAATAAAATATTTTTTTGGACTCATCTTTTAAAATAGTTATCACATGTTGCAAACGAAAACTACCTTACGATTTTTAAATTTAGCATAGAAGTTATACTTATTATTTTTATCTATTTTTTTTTAATATTTTAAAAACAATTTTCTATCACGCACGCGTGTGCGTGCATACTAGTCTTATAAAGAAAAAAGAAGTACGTGCCTTGGACACACAATAGCTTGTGTGTGTCCATCAGTAATACAACGTAATTTTAATTAATAAAATGATAAAAGATCAAAACAATCATTTATAAAATAGTAAAGTATTAAAATTGCCATTAGTGAAAATTCTTAAAATAATAGGTTAGAACACACACTCCATTTTCCCTTATATAAAAATTATACTTCATCCGTTCTGAGTTATAAGATTAATATTAATTTAAAAAAAATTAATTTGAGACGTTTTTAAATTTAAAATTGACATAATTTATTTTAATTTTAAAAATAATAAATTTTATAATTAATAATACTTTTTAAATTTAAATTTTAGAACAATTATCACATGCTGCAAAAGAAAATTACCTTGCGGTTTTTAAATTGGGTGGAGAAGTTTCATTTATTATTTTTATCTATTTTTCTCATATATTTTAAAAATAATTTACTATCACGCATGCGTGTGCGTGCATATTAGTCCCTATAAGGAAAAAGAAGTATGTTTCTTAGGCACGTGTCCACCACTAATAAAACATAATTTTAATTAAAAAAATGATAAAATGCTAAACAACTACTAATAAAAATGGTAAAGTGCCAAAATTGCCATTAATAAAATATTTTAAAATAATAGGTTAGAACGCAAACTCCATTTTCCCTTATATAAAACCAGTTCAGTTATATTTCATCCGTTACTTCCAAATTACAAGATTAATATTAATTTTTTAAAAGTTAATTTCAAACATATTTAAATTTAAAATTGATATAATTTATTTTTATTTTAAAATAATAAATTTTATAACTAATAGTATTTTTTAAATAATTGATAATATTCATAATTATATTAACATAAATTAAATAAATTTATATTAATTTTAAATTTAAATTTAAATTTTTTTTAAATTAACTTTTAAAATGTCAATGCTAATCTTATAAATTTTGAATAATCACAACAACCCATAAATCATATCGATTGTTGATTTTATATATCATTTTGATTATCGAGAAGATCAAGAACAGATCGTACATGCAGAGTTGAATACTATTCAAGAATCTTCAATATATTCTAGAGATTATTACTTACTACAAACTCTTAGGTATTAGGTTCATTTCATCTTCTGGCATGCATGCATTGACGTTGGTGGACTCGGTCCACCAACTTGACGTAAATTAAATACCAGAGGCGCCTACAATTCTGGAATTTTGAGTCCATGCATCCTTTTCTATTTTATTTTTTTATAGCATTTCATATATATATATATGTATATATATATATATATATATATACATCCTCCTATTTATTATTTTCGATTTTTCAGTAGAAGTCGTCTACTCCCTATTTCTAGAAAGGGGTTATAGAATATGAGGCAGCTAGCCCTCCACTTGTATATATCTAAGTGGTTTTTTGCAATTATTACATTAGTATTGGTCAGTTTTGGACGGTGACATTCCCAATATTTAATCTGAATTATTTGTGCAATTATATTTATTATTGCATTATTTTAAAAGTCTCCTTGGAAGTTGATGTTAATTCGCAATATCTATCTATGGACTGCAAGTCCTTAATGTGGAAATTAAAGTTCTTTAAATAATTTTTTAGTTCAATTTTTCCTAACCATGCTTTTAACTTATCTCATTTTGATGAGGACATTGTATTGTATTTATATAATGTTGAGTGGATTGGCTTAACTTTCAATTTTTTTTTTTATTATTGAAAATATTTTTTAGTCGAGTTTCGAGGTTAACCCACAATACTTTTAACACTGACTAAGCCAAATCTTTGTTTAACTCATCATATAAAGACGAGACCCTACGAACAAACAAAATTTACAAATCCCCCCTCTAGTCCAAGAGAATTTATATTATAAGTGGCACTCTCCCAATTTTGAATTTCATTTGAAAACCCTGACTTACAAAAACTTCAAATTAACGCAGTTAGTAATAAGAAAGAACAAAGGGGAGAAAGAACTTTTATTTTTTAATGATAATTTTAGAAACTTGCTTTCTATATTTCAAAAACGTGCTTTTCTATTAAATTTAAAGTCGAATTCTATTATGTGTTGTGAATTTTTTTGGATAGAAGTATAAATTGGCCCACCACCAGAGTTGGTGTAGTTTTGGTTATCAAAGCTTTTTATTTTAAGGGAATTGATATTTTCACAAGGAAAATTATATTTTCGCAAGACTCTCAAAATAGGACCTACGTTCTTGTGAGTAGCGGAAGTAAGGGAACCGCAAGTAGTGGCAAGCTGATTATAAAAGGACAGACACAGCCAAGTCGACTTACAGCCATAACTTTTAATATGACGAGGGGTTTATAGTGTATAGTGATGCGTCACATAAAGATCTTGGTTGTGTACTGATACAACACGACAGAATCATTGCGTACACTTCACGACACTTAAAGGATTATGAGAAAAGGTGTTGAATCTAGTAAGTTTTCAAACCTTGAAAGAAAATAATTGAGTTCCAAGATTTTTTGGAATCAATTTCTTATATTCCAAATTAATATATAACAATTATTCACGTAACTAGCAACGATAAGAGTCTTGCTATATTTTAAGAGAAGTATTTTTGTTGCAATCAAATACAATGGTATACTATGGAAATAAATAGAAATATATGAATAATATGTGAATGTGTTTACTCGTAATAAAATGGCAACTTTTTTGTTCTTGAGATAAATCAGTTCCCCTAAATTTAAACGCTTCTCCCATTGGCTCATTGCCCTAGTGACAACATTTTTTCTGAATTTTCCGAATGCTGCTCCAATCTGAAAGCACTATTAGGACTGGATAATACACTCAAGTATTCCTTTTTACCCAATAGAGTGGGTAGACACAGAGAATCAGAGCACGGACAATGAGTAGTAATGTCAGTGTATCAATGTTCGAATGAGGTGAATTTGATACACATTTGGATCTCAGATGTGTAATACAAAAGATCAGCAAAAAAATAAATTCAAATGTAGAATTTAGGAAGCGTTGTACAACAGAAACATCATACAAGATTCTCTCAATACATAGTTATTTCCTAATATCAAGAAAAATGCATGGGAAGGACCAAACAAGAAGTAATTCCACAAGTCGTACGAGATGCACGGCTAGCAGAATCCTAAAAGAACACTTGCACCTATACAAAAATTTCAACCTAACCATACAAATAAACATACAACAATTTGGAACTTAGGAAAGGATTGGTGTTTCGCTGAGAGCATCTTTTAATCATGCCTACTGTTCACTCAGAAGACTGATCATAATCATCTTCAGATGTCAACTCTGAGACTTCCTCTTCATCATTTTCAACAATTAGACCTGTAGATTTGTTGGCAGTCATTTTGGTTATTGCAGCAGTCTTGCTTGCCCTTTGGGAACGGGTGCTCATCACGCCAGGATTAGTAGGCACAACAGAAGTGGGTGAAGTTTCTTCTTCGGAGGAAGATTCTTCTTCATGCCTCACTCTTCTTCTCACTCGGGTTGGCCTGGTTGATTGTGGTGCTGGTGTTGGTGGAATATCCGTGCACTCGTCCTTGTCAAGGTTAAGTTCTAGTTCCAACCTCCCTAGAGTACACACGAAATTATATTAGAGCAAAACAAAACATGCATTGTTGAGAAGAAGAGAGATCCTCGTTTAATATTTCAAACTCAAGAACGTGTAATCTGCAAATGATCTAAGAAATCTTGTTCAAATCTCCCTTTCCCCTCGTCTAGAATAAAGAGAAATAAGTACATTTTAAGCTTTTACATGCTTTGTCAAATCTCTATGTTTATTTTCCCCTTTCTCATCTACTTTCAGCTTTTACCACAAAAATAAACTAAACATTCAGACAATATGTCCAAAAATATAATTTTATTCTTTCTTCTAATTAAGCAAACCAAACAATCCTCAACCAACACACTTAAAAGTAAAGATTAGATGAAAATTCACTTCTCCTAGACATTATATTACTTCCCTTGGATAAGTTTTGGAACTATTTCCTAGATGTAGAGAAAGTATAGTTAATGAACAAATAAATATATTCCAACCTTGAAATGACAAAACCAAATGATGAAAAATAGAAGGAAAAACTTTACCCAGAATAACATTAGCCTGATCAGGCTGCAATTCTTCTTCTGGATGTTTATCAACCGCCTTTAGACGTTCAGCTACCCGCTTGAGCTCCTTAACTAACTCCTTATCTGAAGAGACAGATTCAACCACACGATTCATCAGACGCCTCATTAACTTTATTGGCCCTTGTTCTGACGACCGGAAGTCAACCATAGCAAGTATTCTAGAAATAGCTGAAAGATATGATTTTTCTGCTGCTGTCTTCTTTGAATGGAAGCCTGCTGCCTAAAAAGAGATGAAAGAGAGAAAAAATAGCTCAAACAACATACCAACATGCATACAGTACCAAAGCCTCCAATCCTACTAAAGTATCATATCCATCAATTACAATGATAAATGTTACCCCAAAGACAACAGTATAGTTTGCCACATTGATATGGTCAATGTGTATCAAAGTTAAACTACCTCAGCAGCTATGCGTATAGCAAGTCCTTCCTCTAGATTCTCAAAGTCACTTGAAGCATGCACAGAATCATCATTAGTTTCTGGAGAATTATTGCTGCAAGTTTCATCCATCTGTTCAGTCTCCTTTGCGTACAAGGGAGCCTGTAACATTTGCAGCATAAAACGTGAAGCTTGCACAGCACGCTTACGCATGTTAGAAACCATAATTGGGGATCCTGTAGCATTGCCATTTATGCCTGGCCACATTGAACGAATGACTGGAATGAAAGCCTTGGATATACAATTCTGCATATACAAAAGGTGTCATTACAATATTACAGATAAGAAACCACGAAAAGCTGTATTTTCTTATGTATTACAATAAATCCCAGCCTCCAAGTGTTACTTGCCTTGTGATTCACTGAGAGCGATGGATAATGCTCAAAGAAAACGGATAGGCACTGTTTCAATCTAGTCAAGTAAACAAGATATAATTATCATCTTTTTCATAGACAAAAGTTAAAATAAGATTTGAAAATGAAGTAATGCACCTCAGCAGTTCTGTAGATTCACTACAAAAGTATATGTTCATGAGCTTCTCAAAAAGTAGAGGATGTGATGAAGCACGTATGGTAGGGTACTTCTCACTCAAGAGAAGAATCTTTGCAAACCCCTCCCCAAGGACAGCTTGCACCGACTCACTCTCATCAGCTTCTACAGATTTGCACCTGCTGAATCTATCAAGCCCAATAGATAACAGACCAAGCGATTTAATATCCAGATCCCCATTCGAAACACTCAAATTGACAGGATCAAAAGACATTGACTCATGAAGTTCCAATAAGAGATCTTGGCTCATGGCTTTGTCAACTTCCTGGGGACCATGCCACATCAAAAGATCAAGCAAAGCCCTACCAGCCATGGCACTTATTAATGAGGGTCCTTTCGTGAAGGAAAGCAATAACTGCTTTATTAATTCCTCACTGGGTTTCCTCTCTAACAATCCAAAGAGACCGAGACACCTGATTGCAGCCCTCTGGATATCTAAGTGGATGTGCTTCACCTGCATGTTCAAAGCTCATAACAATTATCAAATACAGACAAAACATATATAAATATATACCGTCCCAAAAAAAGTAGGAAATATCTACAGCAAATGCTAAACAAATACACACCCCGGGAAGCAATAAAGACAGTAGTAGTTCAGCAGGTTCAATGGACTTTCCAAGCATCCAACGGAATGACTTCGTGTTTTCCAAAAGCAGGCCAGTCACAGAAAGGCAGTGCATCCACTGCATAAAGTCTGCTGTTCTCTCCCTGCAAGGTCTAGCAAGCTCCTCAACAACCCCCAGAACAACTTCTTCAAATTCTCCGGGAGCAGCATAGACTTTTCTTGCCAATCCTGACACTGCCTCAGCCCAGTCTCTATCTCCACCAAGATTGATTCCATCTCCTATGACAACTTTGTTGCCATCTTCATCCAACTCATGCTCAAGAGGCGTCTGCAGTAACTCCTGAACAAATGCACCAGCAACCTTTCTATTTGTAGTGTCAGAGAAATCAAGCATTTCACCAAGCAAAAGCAGTTGCCGAGATGTAAAACGATAATTTGGTCCTGGAACAATAAAATGATGTTAGACTGTATAGCTAAATAAAAATTCAACAATCAATTAACCCTATGAAGTTACTTACCAGCAACAATATGAGCTTTAACCAATTCCACGTATTCAGAAACAGCACCAGGAAGAACTCTTTCAAGAAGATCATTAGTATCGGATGCTTCTGCGGCATATACAGAAGCTTCAGTTCCCATTGTCATAGCTGCATCAGAGCCTCTTGCCTGTTTGATCGTAAAAGAAAATTATTAAATAGTTACATGGCAATCAAAACGTTTATTTTCCAAAGAGAATAACCAGCACAGGTCAGTCAGCTTAAAAATCAAAAAAATGTACGATTGCAACATGGATATGGAAACGTGACCTAGATATGGCACAAAAAAGATATGCCAAGACATCCCTTTCAAGAGTAGAATGTGGTTACACTAAGAATATGTTGACTGTTAGCTCTATATGTAAAATATATTAATATTATACCAAATATTTTTCATAAAAACATAATCATAATGTGTTTTGAAATGTCTTAAAATCTGTCCCAAAAACATTCAAAATTGACTTAGAAATTGGAACTAAGATTTTATGTATTATCCCCATTTTAATGCATATACGTTTGATGAAAAATCCTTATTTTGTTTAAGAAATTATTTTCATTTATTTAAACATTTTAGTCTTGTACAAAGCAAGGTAATATGTTAGGAATGTTATTTGGTCATGCTTTCACAAATGTTCAGAACTGTCAAATGCATGAGCAAAATAAAAACCTTTATTTACCAATTTACACATTCGAGTATATATGACACATGCAAGAATATCTGTGAATTATCGATAACCAACACATGAATATGCATATGTAGCCATCTCAGAAGAATGCCTCCTTCCCAGATGTTAAAGAAAGAATTTTGTTTCCCTAAACACTGAATATATAACATAGTAACTTACTAACTTAAAAGATTATAATGGCAGCATTGACTGACACTAAAGGAAAGAATGTTTAGATAAACCCAATTCTTCAAGCACAAATTTGTAAAAATCTTTTACAATAAGCTTTAATTAACATCTCTTAAACTGCAGTCTAACATTACAAAATAACGCATTTCAGTTTTAGATAATACAATAGACACGAAACTATTCTAAAGGCTAATAGATTTAATTATCACGTAGTATGCAGTCAACCGTGTAATGTGGAGAACTCAGGCACCTGTACCATGCCGCTTGTGAAAAGCCTGAATTCCCAAACTAAACATGACAGATTGGAAGCATCCAGCTAACATCAAATTGAGGACTATCATCCGATATAAATTAGTTAGGTAGGTGTAAACATTAAATGAAATCTTCATTTTAGATGAAGAACACATTTCAAGTTGAGAATTAAACATGTTTTACAATGTTAACTTAAATGACCTATTTACTTAATAAACATTTGAGGAACAAAGGAATTCAGCAGGGATGTTACTACTTCGCATTGCTTTTTGTAAATATATATTGAAAACTACATTATATGAATTCTATTGTTTAAATATTGAATACGGGAAAAATTAAAGGAAACCTTAAGGAGCAGAAGCACAACTTAGAGACAATTAATAGACTTATAGAAATCATATCCATGTTCGATGAGAAAACAATCCTTACTTAAAGGCCCCAACATAACAGATTAATGAAAGGTAAGTCCATCGGTTTTAATTTATCAGAATAATAAATAATTCAACTACAAATTAGAAAGGCAAATTACTACTGACTTGTGCTTTCACTTGCAAGTGCTTGCATACAGTCCTCCAATAAAGAGCAACCTCTGGTTCCATCAGTTGAATGTAAGGGGTGCATTGCCCTGATAATCAAATTAAAAAATAAAGTGACTCACTGATCCTCTTCTTTTGGACATTGCTATAAGAAAAGCATGGATTATTGAATACTAAACCCAAACAGGTCGTGTGTCATCAGCAGCAACATGAAACTAGGGTTAAAATAGGTCATACATTTGGATGTTTCTACACTCGTCAACTTGCATTTCAGAAAGTATTATACATCAGGAATTTTTCTGTTGCATAGAAATTCTAAAGAGGTTGACACATGAGAATCTTCATCAATATAACAAGAAAAAACCTTGGAGAAATTCATGCACAGAGCCGGCAGACTGGAAAAATATGCTAGTAAATAACTGTAGGATTACTCTTAAGAACAGTGAAATAATATTTCTACCAACAATGGCTTCTAATATTTCTATCAAAAATGACTAGAAGCCATAAAATAAACAACCAACTGCTGTAAGAGGTACAATTAGCGCATAGACTAAAGGATGCCAATACACATTACATCGTGGATATCACTATCAAAACAACTTTAGTAGATGGTCGCTCAAAGTTGTGGTTTCTATCTACATGGAACTAAGACTAATAAAGCATGTAATAATAACAACAAAAAGTACAAGTTGTATAAGTTCAATGCTTCCAGCCTGCCGAAGAAACCAATCCAGAAAAATAATAGAAGGTGAAGATAACTTTAAACTAATATCCCTTCAGATGTGTAACCAAACAGATAAAGATACACCAACCTTCACTTGTAACACTGGTTGATACTATAAATTGTTTGATACTTCCACTATCTTGAACTTTCCCCAGCTCAGCTTGCAGAAGGGCTCCCATGACAGACTCCCCAACCAATTCATAAGTTTCAACATCAAGATACTTGAGAAGCTCAATGGGATCGCCACTGCAACTCTTCAGAAGCCATTCATCTTTCATCAATTTAAGACATTCCTCTACCACAGCAGCGGACCGGTCAGCAAGTCCCCTCTGAAGAATAATTGTTCGGAGCTTTATGCTGGCACCCACGTGGCATACAAAACAGTTAGGAATATCATCAATGAAAATAACTATATTTCTTCAAGCTCAAGCTGCTAAGGTTGCATTGGACCCACAACAATGTATTGATGCACTTTGTTTCCTAATTGCACATAAATTCAATGTTTTCTAATTGAAAGATAATTATTTACCAAAGAAAAATAGTCTTTTTTTTAAACAAACAGGGCCAAAGAATGAATATAAAAGTTTGAACAGTGAAAGACTTTAAAAATAAAAAAAAAATGTGTAACACGTCATCTACACAAATAGGCCAAGTTAGTAGGATTGATAAAATATTAAACAACCAAAGAAACCAAATACAGAGTCACATCACAGTTTGTACAGTTCCCCAACAATCTGCACATCATTCTGTAGGTATGATTAGGGTATAAACTGAACATACTTTGTAAGCTTAGTTGTCAACTTGATGTAAGTCTCTGTAGCAGTCAAAAGAAAGTTCAGTCATATTAGCCCTCCCTCACATCTTAATGTTTGCTTAGAAACTTAGGTTCCAATTAGGTGATAAACACAATACTGAAATTAATGTGAAACTTTGCCAACACCTACTAATTTTATAATATGCAAGTTTACTAAGTTCTTTAACTAAAGAAGAGCATTAAACACTATGCTGATCTGCTTCTAACTACAGCACTAACAAACCATTCCTAGAGCCTGGACACTCAACAGTCAACACAGATGCAATAACTCAAGAACTTCCAATTTTTTACATTCCTTTTAATTAGAAGGACCCAACCAGGCAAAAACTGATTTCTCCAAGACATCAATTATATTCTGTGTTCGAAAACAATGACAAAAATTCCCATTTGCCAGCTTGAAGATCCTCATCGTAAGAACTTTGAAGCTGAAGGGAAAACTAGCCCTCGGATATAAACGGAAATTAAGAGTTCAACAGCAGGCTCTGCAACAGAAACCTCAACACATGCAAATGCTTAAGTTTTGAGAACCGCCTGTATCATTTGGGTTCTTCGCTTTGCACAATGACAAAAAATTGCATTAGTCAACAACAAATTGACTGATCCCTCAGTTTCTTTTTACGGACACTGTAGTATTTGGATAATGCTTGTGGTATAGCATAGTCACAGTATAAAATTCTGGTATTTTAGTTTCTACTTAACCATAACATAATTTTATGTTTGTATTATCATTTCAATTGAATAAGACAAAGTACTGTATCACAGAACATCAATAGAGGAGTTAAAATTGTTCTATTCCCCCTCTCTTCATTAGGTCTATATTTTCTTGGCTAAAAAGCCTAAAATAAAACTTTTTGAAACGTTATTTGGAGAAAACAAGAACCCTAGTCAAGAGGAAACAAGGGATCCTAGTATCCAACTAAATGGAAATCCAGAGAATGTTCAAAATAGGTTTCTACTTTACGTTACAAGCGATCAATCCAGCATCTAAACAGCATAATTGCAATGGCAAAGGAAGATAATAAAGTTAAAACACCATCCTGTGGAATATAAGTTGAATTTACCTCAAACTTTGAAGGGGAAATTTACTAGCCAGAACAAAATAAGCTGCTTTGCGTACTGATTCGCTTATATCCAGGGTGCAATCAATTATTGCTGCTGAAGTTGCATTTGAAGGAGGCAAAGATAATACTATTGTCTTACGAACATCCTGCATATATACCAAGCTAAAGAAAATAAGAAAGACAAAATGTACATTAAACAAAGGATTGCACCTGTGCTAATGACATATAGTGCATTTGTTGATTTAAAAATCGCACCTCAAGCTCTGCAACATATTTTTAATCATTTGAGCAATGGTGAGAATATGATTTTAGCCACATATCTTAAAAAGGCGAAGGAATTTATATTTTCACTAGTAAACTATTATACCTAGCACTTCCAAAGAGGTACAATAAACAAGAGCATGCCAATTATAGTTATATTTTGCTCCAATGCTAACTAGACATAGAGCTCACCGCATTCTGTTCTAGAGGCAATCCCTGAAGAAATAACTCAAGAATTTCACTATTCTCTGAATCATTTGTGAAACGTGATAGAGCTCTGACAACACATGTACGAATTATAGGAACCTTATCAGCCATCCGCAACTTCAAGCAATCGATTACCTCATCCCATAACTTGTCACTCACTTCTGTGTCGTCTGGCAATCGCATTATGATCTGAAAGTTAAATATAGGTAACATTAAATAAATAAAATGAAAAATATAAAATTTTCAGGTAACTTAAAATTAGTATTGACTAAGCAAACTCTGGAATGCATTAATCCAATTTGAAACATATAACCTGCGGCCAGACTATGGCTTGGTCTTTGTACTAGTCCTCACATTCAATATTAGATATCTACGAGAAACCTCCCTAATAAAGTAACAAATCTACTTGTACAGCTGGAAGAATAATGAAAAGAAACAAAAAAAATATTTGACTATCATGCTTCATTTTTTCTTTGTTTTCAGAAAGAGAACAACTTAACAGCACTGTTAAATATAATTTCACTATGATAGTATTATTTTTGATAAGTTACAGTTTTACTATAATATTAAGAATCCAAATTTCTCTTCTCTGTTTGAGTAATAGAATCCAAAATTTATACTTCCATTTACTTCAATTTTCAATCACTAAACAAGAAACAAACATTAGCATACACTGCAAGTGGCTAAACAACAATTGTACTAATCAATCTCCGGCTTAATAGCCTTATGGAGCAACCTACTTTCACAAGCAGCAAACTACCAAAAGGCCAGACAAATCTCTTAAAGTGCAACGAATACACAGATATAACAGAAGTAAATTAAATACATAAAAATACAAAATGTAAATTCAAAAAATAAACTTTCCACACCATTAACCACTTTATTTTCTTATTTTTCCATCAGTTTTTTAGGCAACCAAACAGGAGACTATTGTGATATTCATTTGTCAAATGTGATTGGAGCCAAAGATTATATTTGAACTCTTCACATCAAACCAATAATTGCAACAGAATATTTAAGACTTTCATTTATTTTACTTGGTTCTCTGCAACAAAACAAGAGGCGGAGGAATTTACATAATTCATTCATCATAATGATAGGAACTCAGAACAAACTTCTGTTTTGGAAATCAAAATTATATACTATAAAAATAAATTCCAAACATTGCTTAATTTCCTTTCAGTTGTAGCTGCAACCAAACAAGGGAATTGGTAACTTCGCATAATTCATACAGCACACAACATTTGGAGTAAAATATATTGACAACAATAAAATCAAAATCAAAACTTTATATATCACAATCCCCAACTTTACCTAATTCATACCTCAGAAATGATCTGGCAGGCCCTAAACCTTGCATTTTTGTTTGCGGCTTTACTGGCCAAAATAAGAAACCGGAGAAAGTCTTGGAGGAAGGAATCGCTAACAGCACCATTGTTAACTGCATCTCGAGTGGCGGCAAAGATGGAGACGAATCGGACAATGCGTTCGGCCGAGCCAATCCGGCGCTGTAAATTGAAGAGAGGGGTTAGGGTTTTGGAAAATGCTGCAAAGAATTTAAGCGGTGAGGATGATCTGAGATTCGAGAGGTCTTTGAGCTTCCTGATATGAGTGGCGTTTGATGCTTTAGCTTCGTCTAAAACACTAGCTATTTTCTCCATCAATCGCTTCTCCTCTAATGTGTCAACTGTCATTTTTCTTGTATCAAAATCTCTCTCTTTTCTCTCTCTCTCTCTCTATATATATATAACTACGTATATATACTTCTACCAGCAGTTTCTCTTTCTTCCTTTCCTTCTTTCTCTCTCTCTCCTTCCTTCAACTCTCAGTTGTTCAGAATCAATTTGATCTGTTCTTGAATTTAGTTGCCCCTTCAAAAGTGTGTTCAAAATTCGAGCGGGAAAATGTTTTGTATTTTTATGGGCCTGTGGATATGGTGGACTGGACCAAAGCCTGTTTATATATATATTTTTGGGTCCTTAACACTAATATACAACAATTAGAAAGTAATTACAAAAATAAAACACACACAAAATAATTACAAAAATAAGACAATAATTTCAAATAATTTAATTTCACATTAATAAGGAACCTAAAATCAAGGCTGCCATAATTCAAAATTCAAAATTCAAATCAAATGGATGAAAAACAAAAAAAAAAAAATCTCGTCATCTTCATCCCTCCCAGCTTGCCGCCGCGAATCTCCGCCACGAATTTTTTTTTCCCGTCATCTTCCTCCTTTGTCGTCGCGAATCTTAAGCTTATGTTTCAAATCCTGCAAAAACTCGTCGTCTTCATCCCTCGCCAGTTTGCCGCCGCGAATCTCCGCCACGAAAAATTATTTTTCCGTCATCTTCCTCCTTTGCCGTCGCGAATATCCGTCGCGAATCTTAAGCTTATGTTTCAGATCCTGCGAAAAAGAAAGGGGTGGAAACCAAGCATGAACTGACAGATTATGTTTCATTTAACTTCAACAAATGTACAACACTGTCAATGAGAAGAAGAAGAAGAAGATGAACACTCGCCCTACAAACATAAGTAAATGGTAACCAACCTTTAATATGCATGTAACCAACCTTTAATACAACGGTAGCCAAATCTTAATACAAAAGGTAACCAAACTGTAATATAAAGGTAACCAACCTTTAATACAAAGGTAACCAAACTTTAAAAGAGAGGTAACCAAACTTTAATACAGAGGTAACCAACCTTTAATATAACAGTAACCAAACTTTAATAGAAAGGTAACCAAACTTTAATACATAGGTAACCAACCTTTAATATAACAATAACCAAACTTTAATAGAAAGGTAACCAAACTTTAATACAGAGGTAACCAACCTTTAATATACATGTAACCAACCTTTAATACAAATGTAACCAACCTTTAATACAACGGTAGCCAAATCTTAATACAAAAGGTAACCAAACTGTAATATAAAGGTAACCAACATTTAATACAACGGTAACCAAACTGTAATATAAAGGTAACCAACCTTTAATACAGAGGTAACCAAACTTTAATACATAAGTAACCAAACTTTTAATAGAAAGGTAACCAAACTTTTATGAATATTTGGTTACACACAAAAACTAAAATAGTTACCTCTGTATAAAGATTTGGATACCAATTGAAATATAAAAAAAATATTTATTGTATTGAATTTTTTTTTTTATCACAGACACGTACTAAACATCACTTGACTTTTGTACTCCCGGTCAGGCCTCAGGGGGAGGCGGCAGGGGAAGGGGGAGGGGGGAGGGGGGAGGAGGAGGGAGTGGGGGTCGGCGACGGCCAGGGGAGGGGAGGGGAGGGGAGGCGACGCGGCTGCGGAAGGGGGAGGGGGGAGGGGGTCGGCGGCTGGGGAAGGGGGAGGCGGGAGGGGTCGGCGGCTGGGGAAGGGGGAGGCGGGAGGGGGCACGCGGGGGAGGCGAGGCGGCCAGTGGAGAGGAGGCGGCGTCTGGGGGTGGTGGTCGGAGGGGGTGGGGAGGTTGCTGTGGAGGGGAAGAGGGACGGGGGCAGGAATGGGTCGGCGGCTGAAGGAGGAGGCGGGAGGGGCAGTCGGGGCAAGCGAGGGAGGGGAGATCTGGAGTAGGGGGAGGGAGGCGGGGGAGGGAAGGCTGCCAGGGGAGGGGAGGCAGCCTGAGGAAGGAAGAGGCGGGAGGGGGCAGTCGGGGCAGGCGGGGGAGGGACGATCTGGAGTAGGGGGAGGGGGGAGGCGGCGGCCAGGGGGAGGGGGAGGGGGAGGCGGCGGCCAGGGGGGAGCCGGCGGCCGGGGGAGGGGTGGTGGTCGGCAGAGAAGGGAGAGAGAGGAGGCGGTGGATGAAATGGAGTTAATAAATTTTTTGTTTCTTTTGTATGATAGTGATGATGACAGCAATGAAGATAATATTTAAATTTTAAAATATCCACCTAAATTAAAGGGATATTAAATATAATATATTAATTTTGTAAATAAATATGAGAAATGTATTATTTTTGTAATTATTTTATGGATGCATCATTATTGTAATTATTTTTAAAAATGTACTAAAATATGTAATTTTCCCTATTTTTTTTAAAAAAAAGCCCATTGGATATTTTCTTTCTTTCTTTCTCCCTTAAAAAATAATCACAACAATACTAAAGATTTAGTGCTTAAATTAACTTTTTTGCTAATGCTTGCTACTTTTGGTGAGAAAATAAAAGTTACTTACAACAAAGCCTTGTCAAACGGAATCTAATATATATTTTGATAATATTAAAAGAATGTAAAACATGGATAAATTTGTTGAAAATTGGATTTATTTTTTGTACTTATTGGCAACTTAGGTTTCCATTAAAGAAATGGTTTGATCGCGGACCGACAACACTATTAAAAATAAATATATTTGCCAAAATTCAGTTTATTAAATGTGGCTAGATTCATTTTCTCTATTAATAGATATTCTTAAATATGTGTAAAACGTCTTATATTATGTAAAGAAAAATGAATGAGTATACAGCCTCCTTTCTGATAGCAGGCCCGACTAATGAATGGACATTTTATGGATTATGGTCTACTTGGGTGAATTTGTAAACGCCAATTAGATGAACCAAGTTTCGTTAATCTCACATAAAAGAATAGGAAAGCCCAGATTTCTCGCTCACCAAACAAGTCATAAATGATGAAAATGAAATATACTACGTTAGTTACTTTCCCTTTTATCAATTATATCTCAACGTAGGGGTGTTCAAAATTTTCGGTTTTTTATCGAATCGATCGGTATCGGTTTTTTTTGGTACCGGTTTTTTCGGTTTCGGTTTTTTATATTTTTCGGTACCGGTAGCGGTATGGGCATTTTTGAATTTCGGTTCGATTCGGTATACCGAAAGAACTGAATTACATAAAATAATAAAAAATATATATTAATTATTATATAATTAATAATAATTATATATATTGTTAATCGGTAAAAACCGAACCGAAAAAACCGAACCGGTACCGAAACCAGTAATTCGATTCGATTTTCGGTTCTTGTTTTAGTGGTAATTTCAGTTCGATACCGGTTCAGTTTTTTCGGTACCGGTTCGATTTTTTACCGATGGACACCCCTACCTCTACGAAGACATTAAATGGATATTAATAATGTGTATATCTCTATTAATCACATCATACACATTATTAATATCCATTTTTAACATCTCAAAATGACGTACTTACTTGATAAAAAAAATCACATGTATAATATGATTTTCTGTCCTGTTAGGACAAATTTATATACACAATATTTAAATACAAAATCAAACATTATATTTATCTTAATTATTAAAAAGTGAGTATGACACGAATTTTAATATCATATTTTATTTTTTAATAATTAAAATAAATATAATATTTAAATATTATATATTTATACTTATTCGTCCTATTATGATTAGTCAAGTGATAACTCACGTTTTTTTCTTTTTCATTATGTACAACAGTACAACTCCAATATTAACTAACTAAATCCTTGGTGCAGTTTTGGGTCATTCTTGATCTTTAATTTCAGTTTCTGTTTTATATATTATTTTTTTGTTGTGGAAATGAAATGGCCATGTTCGGTTTGGCTTTATTTAAATAAATAAATTAATTAAAAAAAACACACAAAATTTGGAGGGGAAAAATATATCTTTTACATCTCCTTGGCACAAAATCCCAAATTTTGGTAGTAGAAGAAAAACATAATACTCCCTCAATTCCAAAATTAAAAATACTGTTTTTTTTTTTTTTGTCTATTTCAAAAAAAAAAACACGTTTCTATTTCAGGGATATAAAATGACATGATACTCTCAATTTGTAATTATTTATTACTATCATTTTTAGCATCAAACAACTGTTAATAAATTAGCTAAATTCAGAGTTCTATTTGATAACAAAAGTAATATTTAGAAGTCAATTATTTTAAAAATGTAACTTTACCTATGGTGGTGTTTTTTCTTCTTCTGGTGCCGATCATCACATTACATATTCTTTATCATACATTCATATGCATGGCTTGCTTTCCCACTATGATACATGTAGATAACAAAGAACCTTAGATACAAGTAGAATATGTTCCTCAAAAAGCAAATCACATTGCTGCCCAATGAATTAATGTTCTCTTGTAACCATCATCCACCAACGTAAAGTAAAAAGCATTAGACTAGACGCCTGCCAATTTGGCACCGGATCCTTCTACAATAGGCCAGTGGATGGACAAATTAATAGGACAGTCAATTGTGCAAATCTCTACTCTGTCACTTTGGGCAGATCTCAGCCACAACTGACCTTTAAGATTTGGGCAATGCCATACATGAGCTTTTGACTAATATGCTTTGGGGAAGAGAATTATTACCATAAAAATCCTACATCAAAATTGGCAAGGGGAATATATTCTTCGAAATACTTATGATGATACATTGTTCACCCCCACCCACCCCCCTCCTCCTAGGGGCCGGAGCAAACGATTTTGTGTTATTCATCTTTTTTGTGTAATTAATGATAAAAATGAATATTTTAGTTTGGAGGACAAAGTAAATATATCATTAAATTTATAGGATAAAATATGAAAAACTTTGGGGTTGTATTTGGGAAAAAGCTTGTTAAGACAAGATTGGATCTCAATACCTCATGATCACCGTGTCCTTGTAGTTGTTTTACAATTAAGTTATACGAGGCTTGGTTCACGCAGGGGTTTGTCGTACTAAAGGAGACAAAAGTGCTCCTGCACTATATATTGATATATGCAAAAAGATTTATCGTCAATTTTGATTGTAACCAATAATTTGCTAAATAATTAGGGGATAATGTTTATAACTATCGTCCGTCCGTCCAACTGTTTGACA
Source organism: Hedera helix (assembly GCA_947179155.2). Classification (NCBI taxonomy): domain Eukaryota; kingdom Viridiplantae; phylum Streptophyta; class Magnoliopsida; order Apiales; family Araliaceae; genus Hedera; species Hedera helix. The sequence continues at coordinate 41,504,105 of OX359267.1, read as the reverse complement.
TCTCTATCAAACAATTGAGCAGACTTTCATATAAAAAATTGTCCACCCAACTGTTTAACAGATTGTCATCCAACATTAAGCGTGGATCGTGCATATATATATATATGTATATTGGAGATGGTAAACACACTTTATATTCACATTTTACACACTAGTGTAAATTATATTAAGTAAAATTTGCTCAACAATTAAACGCAACTGGTGAACTGGTACAATATGGAATGTGTAAATTTGTTTTCATTATATACAAATATTACAACTTACAATGAATTGAATTGGCTTGCAAACTGGTGAAATTACAACTTATTTATAGAGACATCCAAAAATAAGCTGAAATAATTAACCCAAAAGTGCTTATTGTTTAAAATAAGTTAAAACAAACCTGCCCAATAATTATATACTAATTTACATAGTACACACTACACTGCGTGTGTGTCTGCTAAAATTGAAAAAAAAAAAATTAAGAGACAGTAGGTGAGACAATGGAATAGAGAAATGTGATAAAGTGAATAAGAGACCAATGTAAAAAGAATTAAAAGATCAAATTTAAAATAAAAATAATTATCCTATTTGCATGGATAGCTTTTGAGTAGGAACAGCTGGATTATGAGAACTCAATGGTAAGTTTTCAAATCACTAGACTTATTACTGCATGATAAATGATAATGCCAAGTCTTCATATAAGAAAAACAAAGTTTGATGGGTTCCAGCTGAAAAGAATTTGTCGACTGATACAACTAGCTAGCTAGAGGGCAATTGTTCCTAATAACGTTAAAAATTGGAAAAGAATTGCCAGTTTATATCAACCTTACAATCTCAAGATAGCACAAAATTTATCGACCCCATAAATTATTAATGGTAGATGGTAATGGCATAAGATAATGGTAGATGGTAATGGCATAAGATAGTGGTAATGGTATCGTTCAGTTAATTACCCTTGGCAATAATCATAGACCTTGACCTTGTCTATTTCCTTCTGTATCATCGTCATCCATGTCGTCGACAATATTATACTTATAAATTACTCTAAGCATGCATCAACGAGTATCCTGATTATAAAATGTCATTTTCAAAATTTAACCTTTGGTGATAGTCTTGGTACAATGACCTTTCTGGTTCTGAACATTTCTCATTGCTAAAAGGCACATGAAGCTGCTCAACGACGAGCATCCGTACGCGGTATCATTATCAATACTCCTGTTCCACAAGGAAAAATCTTCTTATCTGGTAGTAGTATTATAAAATAATATAATATTTTTAAATATATTATCATGATTTTATTATTATGACATTATAATTAAATTAATAATTTATTATTTTTAAAAATAAATATAAAACAAGATAAATCTTTTATATTTAAAAATTTAATAAAATAAATACGATTTTGTGAAATGGAGAGAGTATCATATATATATATAATGTTCCGGCTAGCAAAAGAATATAATCAGTAAAATAACTCTAATGTTCTATAGACAAATGCAGTGTGACAGAAATAAATAATTGAGTCCAGAAAAATAATAATAAATATAAAAAACTAAAAAATTCTCTAAGTACTTATTAATTATTATTGACCTGCCTTCATGAAGCCAAGGATCTTACGAGGGACTTATTATCAGCCAAGCGCCCTTTCTGGCATGCTACCGTACTAACCATGGGAGTCAAAGTACCTAGTCCTACTCCAGTACTCGTAGCTCGGTGTTCCGCACCGAGTACCGGATTCATAATTATATTTTATTTATTAATTGTAAATTATCTTATTATATGTATTCTTAATATTAGTTAAATAATAGTAATGTACTATTATAAATAATAATTAAAAAATAATGATAAATTAAACCATTATGTCATTTTATTATTGTAAAATAGAAATATATCTCTAACTTTAGAGGGAACGAAAAAGAAAATTATATCCGTAATTTAAAATTTGAGTAGACTTAATGATCAAAAAAATCAACTAACTTTACAAATGTTATTAATTTAATCAATATATTATTTATTTTTAACATATTAAACATTGTATTCTTAAAAATTCTTTCAGAATACCAAAAAATCAAACTATAGTTAACCTTTATTGAGATGGATGCGGATGCAGCTGCTAATGTGTAATTTTTAAAAAAATATTAAATTACTTAGCATTTACACAACAATTACACATTATTATTATAAAATAATATAATTTTTTATTGAACAATTATTTCTGTGTAATTTTTTAACAATTACACAAGATTTTTTTTTTTTAAAATGTTAGTTTATAAAGGGAAAAAAGCGTAAGTTTTAAATTTATATTATCAATATACTATTTGATAAATCTTGTGATGTCTATAAATAGAGGGGAATATAGGAATTATATTAACAAAGAAATTGTGACTTAATTTTTTTGTCGAAATTTGTTCATTTTTGTGAAAATTTTGACTAAAAAAAATTATCTAGTTTATATCCTCTTTTTTTCCCTCTCTTATAGAATTCATAAACAAGAGAAATGGACCTATGCCCATTGCTTCTCTTTTTTTTTTAATTCATTTTGGAATTTACAAACACAGTGCTACAGTCCTAGAGTAAATATTTTTTTTTTGTACCATTAAAATCATACTCCCTCCCGTTCTTTAAAAAATGATACAAGTACAATTTGCATATAATAAATTAAGAAAAATAGTTTACAAGAGAGAGTTCAGTGAATGTTTCAAGTTTTTTTTCTTCTGAAAAGTTATACTGTTGTAAAAAATATTACTAATTGTAATTTTTTAAAAAATAAAAATTACTGAGCTGAGCAATTACTTTTGTCTAATTTAGTAAAAAAGAAAATTAAAAATTTTCTTGTGTAATTCTAGAAAACAATTACACAAAAATAATTGCTTAGTAAAAAAAAATATTTTATGAATATTTTCTTGTGTAAACGCTTAGTAATTTAATATTTTTTTTTAAAAATACGCGTTAGCAACCACCTCATATATTTTTTTAAAATTATACATCAGCAACGATGTCAACAATCACCTCTATAAAGGCTAAACCATGATTTATTTTTTTGTATTCTGAAACAATTTTCAAGAGTACAGTGTTTAATCTGTTAAAAAATAATATGTTGGTTAAATTGATAATATTTATAAAGTTAGTTGATTTTTTTGATCATCAAGTCAAATCGAGTATTAGTTAAAAATCTTATATAAAGTGACTTTAAAATGTTATTTTAATCATTATTTATTAAAATTGTTTGACATATAAACTTACCCAAAAATGATATTCATACTCGTTTTTAATGTTTAATAAAATATATTGGTTCATCAAGACAAAAAAATAAAAATAAGAAAGAATAATAATTATAAAAAAAAGATTATAAATGAATATATAATACATTTCAAGTTTTCTACAAAAAGAAGACCAGACACAATTAAACAATTTACACATATATTGAAATTGAATTGCTTACAAATTTTATTATACTCCATCCATTCTAAATTATAAAATCATTATTGACTTTTCAAAAGTCAATTTCAAATATTTTTAAATTTAAAATTGATATGAATTCATTTAGTTTATGTCATTACAATTATGAATATTATAAGCTATCTAAAAAATACTAGAAGTTATAAGATTTATTACTTTTAAAACTTAAAAGAATAATGTCAATTTTAAATTTAAAAATATCTCAAATTAATTTTTTTTAAATTAATATTTATCATATAATTTAGAACGGATGTAATATATCTTATGAATGAGTTGCTTATAGAAAGAGGAGTCTACCAAAATTGTAATATATATCTTATTAGATGATAAAAATATAATAAAAATAAAATATCAACCAATTAAATTTAAGTATAATTTCATGAGTCAACCCAGTTCAGAACCAATCAAAATATATCATTTAACTCATACAATAAAATGTTATTTGTGCTATTATAATAAGTATAAATATATTAGACAAATAAATATCACAATTTAAAGTTTAAGACCACAGAAATATTAAAAATTAAACATTTAGGAAAATAAAATTTTAATTATAAAACAACAGACTCTTTTTCCCTGATGAATAAATATTTATTTAAGTCAGAGACTTGAGGGCTTCTATACCAATATTATAGACATTACTTGTGAATTTAACAGGTAATGTAGTGGCGGTGACTTGGGAACGGCCACCGGGTGACACCGAGAATTTAACAAGTAAGATAGTGGCGGTGACTTGGGAACGGCCACGGGTGATAATGAGAGATTATTAAGTGATTCTGCGACAAATTCTCGTAGTGCCCCAAATTAATAAAAAAAAATTCATTTCAGTTAATTTATAATTATAAACAGTGAAATATTATTTAAAAAAAAAATTATTAATCAAGATATCACGTGACATTATTCAAAATTATTGAATAATTTTTCGGCGATAACTATGAAAAAGTTTGTACCAGGTATAAATTACCCAAAAAAACATGTAGCACTAGTAATTTTTTAGTGTCTGGACTTTGATTGATTGGGTAGTTGCGTCCACGGCCATCCATCGAGTGAACCGTGTCATTGGACCGAGGCGCACCACACATATTTTTTCTAATTCCTGATTATGAAAGGGATATAAGCTATGACTTTCATTACACCTACTCCATTTTTTATTGGACCTCTTGCTTCTTTTTTATTCCATTAAATTTATATTTATTAACTTTTTAAACTAAGAAGAAAACCCTATACAAAAATTTATAATCATTTTCATGAATTATAACATATTTATAGATTTAATATATTTCAGTTTTTTTTGGACTGTTTAAAAAAAAAAAAATTGATTATGTAATTCATCCTATTTTATATATATCCCTCTGGGACATTTATTTATTTTTTATTTTTAATAATGAAACCCACTATTCCTTGTGTGTTTATCGTGTTAAACTATCATATACATGTAATTAATTTATAATTGTATATTATTGAGAGGTTTCGGTCCATGTAAAGTTAAAAGTATCCCAATCAATTTTTTATTAGTGGAATGTAATGAAACCAACTTTTTTGCCATTATTTAATTATACACTGATAATTAGAAAATTTATAGCTTACAAGAAAACTTATTTACTTTTCATAAGAAGGATCGATGAGTACCCAACCTTAATTAGCAAAAGTGTCTCTTACATTGTGAGGATTAAGCAAACTTTAACTATAATAATTTTGATGTGGTGAAAATGATATTTGCTTGTCCTATTTAATATTTACTAGATTCGTAATCCTTGTAAGCTACTTTTTTTATTATTATTTATAAAAAGTATATTTTTAAAATTTATATATTATTTGGAAACCAATATAAATAAATAAATAATGTTAGATTTTTGAATTATTATTTTTAATATATAGTGTTGAGTAATAAATTTTAAAATATTAATTCAGAGTTGTCATTAATTACTTCAATTTATAATTTTATTCAATTTTGATACTAAATAATTAACTTATTAATTTGAATTGGTATCGATATCGGTTTGATATTTTTAGTACCAGTTTGATTTTTTACCAATGAACGGATCCTAACTTGTTTACATAATTACATATTTTTTGGAGTAATAATAATTACTTAATTAATTATATTTTGATAAATTAAAATTAATTTAAGAAATTCACTATGATGAAATTAATATGATGCGGGTTGATAAGGTGACGTGGTCTTTATATATTTTTTGTTGCTTTTTATCCAAAATATTCTGGCATTACTGTCTAGTCAAGATCTATTAAAGTACCATACCCGATATTGTACCCGAAGCAGGTGCGACGTACCCAAAACGGTTGCTTAATCATATACTTAATACTTGTGTCCTAACATGCAAATAAGATTTTAGGATTATATGTTAAAATAATTTTCTAAATGGTTATAAATTGGAATGAATTATAAGAGGGCATTATTGCAAATTGCAAAAACGCATCTCTTCATGTTATTCCTTTTTATTTTACTTAATTTCACGGGATTTTAATACTCCATGACTAATTAGTAGTCAAAACTCTCGTTTTATAAATTATATTATCTTCTTTGTTCTACAATATAAAATTATTATTAATTTGAAATATTTTATAAATTTAAAATTAAAATAATTATTTTAAAATTATTAAATAATAAAAATTACTATAAGTAATATTGTTTAAATAGATCATAAATTTCATAAATTTTAAAAAATCTCGTTAATTTTGAATTTATTTTTTTAAAAAAAATTAATAATAAATTTATATTTTAGAGGGATGAATTACTTTGTATGTACACAATGAATATTTTATATATAACTATGTATGCATAACTGTTAGACAATTTTCCTCATGTATTGTCGAGCCCCTTTTCTTATGTCTTATTATTTTCCCGTTAAAATATTAAAAAGAAAAGGTAATTAAAGTACAACACCTAATATATAAAGTGCGAGGATCTATTGTTGTAATTTTTTTTATGATTTTTTTTTTGTTATTTTCAAAATGATCGTTGACTTTTAATAAAAAATTATTTTGTACTTTTTATTTAATTCTTTAAATTTTATAATTTATTTTATTTTATTTTTATATAATTTATTTACGTAAAATGTGTCTCCGGGTAATAATAAGGATAAGGTGCAGTAGCCATTAGGCAAATAGAGGCCTTGTTTTGAACGGAATATTCGAATATCGATAGGAAGAGAATCTTATCCACCTCACAACGATCTAATTGGGAGTTTCAAGGTAGCCCCTAGCCCAAATGACTGGCCTTGGGAACTCCGAACAGGATAAGTTTACATATATCATAATTAAATAATATAGTTATTTATATTATTAAAAAATAAATATTTTTACATTTATTTAAAAAATGGCTTATAAGCCTTATTTTTATAAAAAACAAAGATATATAGCTCCATCTCATTTATAAAATACAAATAAAATAGAGTCATACTCTTTCGTTTTTTTTATAGGTAGGTTAGCGAGTAATTTTTTTGAATAAGTTTAGAATTTTTCTTAAAAAAATAAAAAATAATATGAATTTTAATACCATGTCTTATTTTTTATTAATAATATAAATAAATGTAATATTTAATATAGTATTTTGTGGTTGTGTATTTATATTTATTTTTTTGAATAACGTTTGGCGTGAAATTAGAGGGCACGTGTCAGTTAGAAATGTGCTATCTTCTCGCTCCAACGTCCTCTACCTTACAAGTACACATTTTTCACCGGCGCTTCGGTGTTGTGTAGACAATTGGATTTTGTCATTTAGTACTTCAATTCAATTACGTAAAAAACAAGCACGGGCCTAAGCAAACCGTTAATTTAACAATAACAATATATCAAAATTTATAGAAAAGAATTAATATGCGCTTATTAGTATAAAATTTATTGTAAAAAAAGGAAAGTAAAAGTCAATGATGTCTTAGGTATCGTTTTCCTAAGTAAACCCTTAATTTAATTATAATAATATGATAATAAAATTATAATAATAAATTGAGAATAACGTTATATTTTAATTTATTATTTTAATTATATAAAAATCGTTTAAGATATAATTATACATATTAAGAAATTTTATTAATTATAATATTAGGTAATTAATATTAATTTAAAATTTTATTACTATCCATGCACTAATTAATTACTTTTTCTTTTTTCTCTTAATTAATTTATTTTTTTTGGACAAAATAAGAAATAATTATTTTTTTATTTTAAATATATGTAAAACGTCTTATATTATAAAAAAAAATCTTCTAAAATGATTTATATAATAGAAATAATGAAAACATAGAATCTTTTTATAATTTTTCTGTTATTATTGATAATTAGGAATTATTTTAATCATCAATAATACACAGCCCGCCCGCCCGCACTATAAAAGCAACTGATCCCGTGTTTTAGTCTCTGCACAGAATCATACTTAGAGCGGGAAAACAACTCCATTTTCCTGAGCGAGAGTAAAAAATTCGTCTAAAGATTTTTCGACATGGCGTTGCTATCTGATCTCATCAATCTGGACCTCTCCGATTCAACGGAGAAGATTATTGCCGAGTACATATGGTGAGTTTTGGAAGTTGAACTCTCTCTACTTTTCTTTTGGTTGTATGTTTTGAATTAATGGGGATACTCTATTTTTGTTGTTGTTGTTGTTGATAATATAACCTTTTTTGTTTACCTGTTCTTCCTTTTTTGATCAAGTGATTTATTATAATGGATTGCACTGTTCTCAGATATTACCTCTCTCTGTTTTTTTTGTTGCTTAATTGGTTTGTTTTTCTCTTAGTAATTATGGGTTTTATCTACAGTTATGATAATGGGTTTGCTTTGTTTTTCGTTTTCTTTTCAATTTGATTCACCAAGAGGTTCACGATATCTCAAAATTTTCTATTTTTGGTGATATCATATCACACTTATCACATTCAAAAGCATACCATATAATCTTACTTATTTCATTCATATAGTTTCAGGTGTAATGTTCTTAGTGTATACAAATAATGGTGAAATTCTACTTTTGGTAATGAAACCAGTTGTGTGCAAGATTGTGTTTTTGTTTCTTTTCTGGTTCCAATTATTGGGAGTTTGATTTTTTTTTTACTTGTGTTGGAGTACCGTTTTACTGTGATTTCATAAACTAACTACTTAAAGAGTATGCCTTTTTCTGATATCATCAATATGGCTAAACAGATGTAATTTATTTATTTTATTTTTGAAAATCCCTCCTCCCATCTTGTGGAACTATGTTCTGTTATGACTTTTCTGATGGCGTTGTTGAAATTTTTTATTGGTATATGTAACTTATAAAGTTTGAATTACTAATTATGCACTATTGGAGTACATGGTTGTAATTCAGAAAATAGACCCCACATACTATTTTCTCTCCCTCAGTGCACTTGGGAACACTTGGGAATACTCGTCAAGTACTAGTTGTAGTGATGTTCTAAGCAGATACATTAATTTTTCATCTTTTTGTCAAATTTAACTCAATTCTCTTGCAATCATGATTCTGTGAACAGGATTGGTGGCTCTGGCATTGACCTCAGAAGCAAAGCAAGGGTAATGAATTTTGTTTTTGTCTTGCTATTTTTTAGTGGTGTCGCGTGGTTACTATTGTTCTTTAATATTAGTCGCACTCGTATAAGTGGTTTTGCTTTTGCTACATAGACCCTTTCTTGCCCCGTTGCCAATCCCAGCAAACTTCCCAAATGGAATTATGATGGGTCTAGCACCGGTCAAGCCCCAGGAGAAGACAGTGAAGTGATCCTATAGTAAGTTCTTTATCCCCTTTACTTTGATCGGTTGGTCTTTGTTTCTATTGACTTTATATCATGTGTTTGGTATTTATGTTTGTTTGGTGATATGATGTAATGGAACAGTCCTCAAGCTATTTTCAAAGATCCATTCAGGAGGGGTAACCATATTTTGGTATGTTACTTTGTTGTTAACTCGTTATACTGTTTATTCACTTACAATTTCTTTTCTCAACTTTTAGTTACTTCTATTGTGAGATTTCCTAATAATATGTTGAACCCAGCAACCGTTCTATCTCTTTCTTAATTGACTTAGGTCATGTGTGATACTTACACACCAGCTGGTGAGCCAATTCCTACAAACAAGAGGTGTAATGCAGCCAAGATTTTGAGTCATCCCGATGTTGCCGCTGAAGTACCATGGTATGCATTTGTATTCTCAATATGTTTTTGATCCTTATCTGATTCTGAAAATGTATTCTTTTCGGGGAATGGATAATCGCTTAAAATTTTATATTTTATAACAGGTTTGCTATTGAGCAAGAGTACACCTTGTTGAAGAAAGATGTTAACTGGCCTCTCGGCTGGCCCACTGGAGGATTTCCAGGCCCTCAGGTGAACTTTCTCATTTCTAAAGTCCAGCATCTTAATCTTAATCCTATTAATACTCTGATAAATTCTTTGATATAAAAGAATCTTGTACAAATACATTGCTAGTAAACCCTTCCTGCTATTGCATCAGGGACCATACTACTGTGGTATTGGTGCCGACAAAGCCTTTGGGAGGGACATTGTTGATGCTCATTACAAAGCTTGTCTCTATGCTGGCATTAACGTAAGTGGAATCAATGGAGAAGTCATGCCCGGCCAGGTAAGGAAGTAAATATTACTTCATGATTATCACCATCTCTCAATTGACGACACGCATAAAAAAATAATAATAAAAAATAAAAGCAGGACTTCGTTATTATTCTTCAGTAGTAATAGAACTTAAACCAAACCTTTCTTCTTGCTTTTTATAGTGGGAATTTCAAGTTGGACCTTCTGTTGGAATCTCAGCAGGAGATGAGCTGTGGGTGGCGCGTTACATTCTGGAGGTACTCTAACATTCTATATACCTATATTGAAATAATAAGAACTACTAAAAGTACTTTTTTGTGAAAACACAGTTGTTTTTTCTAACCTTTTCAACTTTTGTTGGTCTACAGAGGATCACTGAGATTGCTGGGGTGGTTGTTTCATTTGATCCCAAGCCTATCCCGGTTAGTTTTTGTTCAATTTGTTGTTACTTTGAACCTAATTTTCTAAGTCTTGGTTTCCTTACTGAACTGAATGTTTGTGAGGTTTGGTTTCGGATGATGTCTTTGCATCCATAAGTTATCTGAAATTTTACTCCGGACCCTTTCTAAGCTTTAGCTGTGCATTGAGAAAGAATTTTTGACTGCGAAAGAAAAATGTTCTCATTAAAATATTTTTTTCAACAGGGTGATTGGAATGGAGCAGGTGCTCACACAAATTACAGGTAATGTTTGAGATACTACCCGATGCTAAAAGTTTTGATCATTTGTATTGCAGTAATTCACTACTACGGATTTTAACTGTGACAACATCTCATTCTCTAAACTATCTTTTCATGAAATTTCAGCACAAAGTCCATGAGGGCTGAGGGAGGCTTTGAGGTCATCAAAAAGGCTATTGAAAAGCTTGGTCTGAAGCACAAGGAACATATTGCTGCATATGGTGAAGGCAACGAACGCCGTCTCACAGGAAAACACGAAACAGCCGACATAAACACATTCTTTTGGGTAACTACTATTTCCCTGTTAAATATTTTGCATGGTTAAATCCTCTGGTTGTTCGATACTTGGGTTGTAGCTCTAGACTGTGGATAAATGCTCTGGTTAAGTTGTAGTAACGATCCTTTTAAATGAAGGGTCTTCACCTTTTTCACTTGAATGATAAGATTGTCCTGATTGCCATGCCAAATGGTTTTTTAAATTGACATACTACTGCTTGTAGAGGCTTCGATTCAAGCTTGATAAATTGTGTTGATATCCAGAGACATGGCGACCATTTTTTTTTCCCAGTTTCTTACATAATTGTAATTTTCTCTTTTTTTCTTTTCCTTGTTCCAATAGGGAGTTGCAAACCGAGCGGCATCCATTCGAGTGGGTAGAGACACAGAGAAAGAGGGCAAAGGGTATTTTGAGGACAGGAGGCCTGCGTCCAATATGGATCCATACGTCGTCACCTCCATGATTGCCGAGACCACACTACTGTGGAAACCTTGATTTAGTCTCCATTTATACCTACAAGTGGGATTGCTGCTACTACTTCTCAGCCATACACCAAAGAGGGAGAGAAATGTATTTTCAGACCAACCCTTCTCGTTTCCATTTAGAGTAGTTTGCTATTGTCATCTTTGTACTGTTTCTGGGCTTGCCTTGGTACTCCTGGTGGTAAGGCTGAGTTTGTTCCTGGTGGTAAGGCTGAGTTTGTTGCTCAGTTCTGCAAGTGTTATTCAAATAACGATGATTATTATGAAAAGCAATATGAAAGGGTTGGAATGTATTAGTCATCATCTTGTTGTAATCTTTTTCTTACCGGATCTATAATTTTAGTTTGTATTTCACAATGGTTTGGCAAAGGGTATGATTTTTCAATCCATTTGAATAAGGATGTTGAATACTAACTTGTTAAGGCACTTGCTCCATCAGTCAATTTTCTAATTAATTTACATGCGCAAATCTGTGGTGAAATACATTAGCCATGTGTTGCAGGGATTTAGTCAGCTTAAGGCTCGTTTAAACATATAATCTAAATCGAGATTAGTGATTGCAGGTCATTAGTTTTATACTCTCAAAATTAGATATTAGATATATATTAATGAGTCCACATATAATATAAGTACAAGTATTGGTATGTTAGGAATATGACATTACCTTACTTGTAAGCTGCTTTATTCTTGAGGACATGAATTTGACTTCTTGAGTAGTTGCAATATTCTAGAGGATCAATTCCTAATTTCCAACGGCATCAATGGAGTCCTACTCATATAGTCTTTACAAAAAGAAAATTGGGGTAATGAGCTCAGCTGCTCAGGTAACATGCATCTTACTAGGAGAAACACTAGATGAAAATTTTGGACAGGTGCGGTTCAATCATTGAGAACATCATAAAAAAATGGTTTCTTCTTTAAGGAATTTCTACAGACCAAGCTAAAAAGAGAAAGATCCCCACTTGACAATCTCTCCCTTTCTTTTTTCTTGACAAAGAGTTTTTATCTAATGACTTGTCTAAGTTTTTGTTTTGCAATCAACAATATCCTGTTGCGAAAATTTTCTGTCGATTTATAATTTCGACATACATCAATATATAAAATTGAATAAAATTATAAGATTGAATATATCGTTAAAATTTTACTAACAATAGTTATTCATCTATTGGACAACAAAAAATTCGATATATAAAGTCGCAAGATATATTATTTTCATATACCTATATTTGTATTTCAAGTGTAAAAGTAAAAACTTACAATACAGTGTTGTAGCTTCAAAATGCTAGTTTTCAAAAAATGCATGCATTTAACTTGGTGAATTGGTTATCACTTTGTTCTTGTTAAAACAAAAAAAGAAGAAGAAGAAAATTGACAAAAACAAGTTCATCCCTATGGTCCAAATTTGGAGTATTAAAGTCTCTCCCAAAATCAAATCCTTTTGTTTAATTTTTGTTAAGAGGCTCTTGAAACTTAATGGTAAAAGAAATTGTTTCCTAGTCCATTACAGGAAAACCACCAAACACCTTTTACTTCTTTTGCCCCTGCCCTTAATTGGTTCAGCTTCTTGTCCTTCAAAGCTGAAGATCAACACAAATTGGGCCAATAGCTTCTTCTTCTTCTTCTTCTTCTTCTTCTTTTCTTTCTCGCCTTGATCTTCCTTTCCTTTTGTTTATGATTCATGTCCTTTGGCAAAGGACTACCAAAAGGAAATAAAATAAAATAATAAACAGATTCTGGAAATCTCCAGTGGCACAGAAAATGTATATTTTCTGTTAATTTTCCATTACAATGTTGAGGAAATTAATGAATCATAATGCTGAACATTATAGTTCGAATATTATAATGTGCTAAATTTTTATCGTAACTTTTAGTGAAGAGGTATTTAACTAGTATTGCTCATATGATTAATATGTTCATCTCTATAGTTTTTTTTGATAAATCCAACCATATAAATATAAAAAATAATCAAAAATATTTGAAACATAAGAACTTCATATGATTTGATTTGATGACATGCATCAACGAATGAAAGTTCAATAAATTTAAAGTCGTTCCCTTGATATTTAAGTTAAGTCGTTTTATTTGTTTTTCATTAAATTTAAAGTCGTTCCTTTGATATTTAAGTTAAGTCGTTTTATTTATTTTTTATTATTTTATTTTGGGTAAATTTTATATGACCATTTATAATTTAAAAATTTACATTTAAACACCTAAATATTTGAGTTGAATTAAAAAAACTATTTTTCATTTTAACGTTGTCGCTTTAACTGGTTAAAGACGTAACTGCCCTTTGTCTTCTTCCTTCTTCGTCTTCCTAATTCCGAATCACATATTCTTGCCTTCCCAGTTAATAAGCAAAGATAAGGGACTTCTTGGCTCCCTTCATCTTCTCGTCTTCCTTTCTCTCTCCTTCCATTCTCTCTGTAATCTTCTCCCGTATGAAACCTTCCTCTCCAGATCTCTCCCCACACCCCAAGCTCTTACATGGAACGACAATTGATAAGACTTGACAAACTGCAGGATTGGAATTTGAACGCAAGCTGCGAATGAAGAATTTTGGGGCTTCTGAAGATTACAGATTGGAGGTTGAAACATACTGCAAAATTGGCTTTGGATGCTGCAAAATTTCAGCTACGAACAGAAAAATTGGGGCTGCTTTGGACATAAACAATTGGGTTGTAGAATTTGGGACTGATGAATGCTGCTGTAGAATTTGGCTTTTTTTAGGTTATTAGCTAATTTGTTGATTCCTCTGTTGATATGTTAAGTTGATTCCTCTGTTTTTCAGGTTATTAGTTAATTTGTTGATTCCTCTGTTGGAGTATATATTAGTTTTATTGGAGTTAATAAATCAAAGCTGAAATTTGTTTTTCAGATTATTATTTAACTTTTGTTCCTTAAAATGATGAATAAATTTGAAAAGAGTGACGTTACGTCTGTAATAGCCCAAGTCCTTCGCCGATGTAGCCTGTAAATCTTTTCAAGTTCAGGAGTAATATTTCCATATTCTAGTTAAAGCTTTGTCTTATTTATAGATAGCCCAAGATGTATCTCTGCAAATTTAAAGCTGTCTCATTTATACATACCTCACCTTGGTAAAACAATTGAATGAAACTTTTTTTACAATGAGAAGCTCTGGTGGATTCTTTGTGGCCACTTTTGTTGTTGTGAGAATGTATTTAGGTTGGGCATATGTGGGCAGTAGATTACTTACCTTAGTTGTTTCTATACATTGATATTGTGGTACCTTTGTGTCAAATGTTTCTGAATTTCATTGTAATGGCCAATATCCTGTATATTGAAGTTGCCCTTATTATTTTTTAAGACCTACTGGTGTTCAGTAACAAGGGTGACTTGATCATGCTTTGACTCAATTCAGAGGGGCATTTAGCTACAAGCATTTAGGATTACATAAAAATCATTAACATTGTTGTTCTCATTTGAATAAGCTATTGCAGGTATTTATTGTTATACTTATAGCAAAATCATAGTCAAGTCATTGATAAAAACAGAGTTGGATTTGTACATATGTTATGAGAGATTCTGAAAACTCGGCATTTATCACAATTTTGGAGCGATGTATAAAAATCATAGCAGAATTTAATATATGCAATATTGGGAGATGACTTTCCCCCCTAAATCCACTTCTGTGTAGATTTCAAGCTTCCCAAGAGAGATGGTCAAATGAACTTTCAAAAAAATTAGGACACCATTGATCACATTTATTCTAATCAAATACCACATGAATCTTTCAAGGTTAGTAAAAAATCACATATAAACTATTCACACATGATATTTGATGAATTGTTATTAATTGCAGACAATTTATTGACTCTTGTACAAATTTGCTTCTTGAATTTATGGGATGCATCATCCCAAGTCACACTGACAATCAAATCTTCTTGATTAATATTAGGAGATGATCAGCTAAGAGAGTAGAGTCTTTTTTAAAGCTATTAGTGACAATATCCAGTAGGTACCTTTATTTATGCCGCCACTGAGCTATTAAAGAGTAATGAGGTTGAATCTTCATAGTAAGAATCAAACATAATATGCAATGGATTGTCGAATTCCATCCAAGACCAAACTTGTCCTTTTGTGTTGATCCATTTGAACATTTTTAATGTATCACCGTTAAGATGTAGACCCAAAAAAGCAATCTTGTTTTATTCAAAAATATTGTGATATGCAAAATATTTCTTATCTTTGAAGAGCCCTTTAGATGGACCGCCATTACTAAATCGAGGGAACTCTATCATAGCATGTCAATTTATTATCTCCGCATCGAATCTGAAATTGAAAACTCTCTTGATCACCAAGATATACACACTCGTTTAAGTTCAACAATGTATCCATTTAACTTAGGACATTTATCAACGGAAATCGTAGTTGTTGGCTATTCAATTAGTTGAAAAATCTCCCATGTGACCTTTCACAAAGCTAGGCAAATTCTCATCCTGTGACACCCCCAAATCTGGATTCATACAATTCAAACTTGAGTTGTCAAAATACACAACTAATACAATACAACGTATCACAATACAATATTCAAATAATACATAAATAAGTTTTCATTATTATTGTCACGCTATTTTATAACTTATGAAAACTAATACAGCTACAACTCGAACATTCACTCCATCCCTTGACTAGACCCAACTACTTTTTCATCTCCTGTTGAAAAACAATGAAACAAAAGGAAATGGTGAGCTCAAATAGCCCAGTAAAGAATATCATGACTTATATAATGACAA
Source organism: Hedera helix (assembly GCA_947179155.2). Lineage (NCBI taxonomy): Eukaryota > Viridiplantae > Streptophyta > Magnoliopsida > Apiales > Araliaceae > Hedera > Hedera helix. The sequence continues at coordinate 41,487,912 of OX359267.1, read as the reverse complement.
ATAAATTATCGTTAGCCTTCAACAGTTGAGTTTTTGATAGAATAATTTAAACAACAAGTTTTAATTCAACAACTGCAGTTTAGTTCTTAAACAAAGTTCAGATCAATAACTGTAGCATAATAACAACCATTAGAAAAATCATATGGACCATGATATTCACTCGCTTATCTTTTTAAGAAAAATATCATCAACTTTTATCATCTGAAATACCATTGGCCATGATAATACAATTTCACAGTTCCTGGTCATAATCATGCAAGTCAACAGTTCATCTTTGCATTACGGGTCAAAGATATTCAATATAACACCAACGATTATGATTATACCAGTCTTCAGCCTTTGGTCATAATCATACCAAACAACAGTTCATCTTTGCCCCAGGCCAAAGAGAACTTTTACCACGTGTCATAAAAGACACATCACCATTATATCGCCTTTATCCTATTATCTGTGCCTCAGGCCACATATATCCACAACAACTTGATTATGATTATTAGAATAACAACAGTAATATAAATGGTGAACAGAAGAAACATGATAAACAATAAATATCGGAAGTTTATAATTTTACTTTGCGCAGATTCAAATAATGTCCAAATTGTCAACATGATGTGAAGTGAAATTCAAAATGATATTCAAGATCTACAGTTCAAAAGAAAGGTTCAGAAAAATAGGAAAGTTCAATTAAAATGATATTAGATGAAGTACAAACTATTAAGGAACATATAATCATTTCAAAAGTTTTACCGAACAATACTTACCATAATAAGTTTAAGAGTATAAAAAAAATGATATCACTTACTGAAGTAAGTTTGAATAACGAAAGATGAAAAAGATAGTATCCCTTACCTTACCTTATCACGTGATTGGATATTGATAAAAATGAGGTCGATCAACCTATATATTAATAATATAATTAGTAATTACCACATATAAATTTCAAAGTGTATGATAACTCATATATTATGAACTATTAAAATTATTTATATAATATAAATTTTTATAGTGTAAAATAATAACTTCAAAAATAATTTTTGAAATAATATTTCAAAATAAATCTTCCAAATAAAACTTTTTAAAATAAATATTCTCAAAAAAGAGTCTTATAAAGGAAGATTTGTGAATATCGTGTGAAATAGCTATTTGTGCAATTACTACTCTTTAATAAAATACTTACTTGAAAAATTTATGCACTCCTTTTTGGTTTACAAACACTTAAGATAACATTACTATTCTCAAATAAAACTCACAAAATACTTGCAGAAATTTTTTATGTTTTATGTGTGATTTTTCTATTCAGCTGAGCAAACTATTTATAAGAAAAAGAAGATACTATGCGCGGTAGGTGGCTAACATGCTGCACGCCAGTTTGAGAATTCAAGGCAGCAGCCAGGCTAATTTTTCCTTCACCAACTCCAGCAGCCATTTCCATGCTCATTTCTCATGTGGCCCCCACAGAGGGTCCACATGTTTACTATTAAAAAAAAAGTTTTGTTTTAAATTTTTATTCTTCTTGTGGTCCCTACATATATAATAAAATAATGTTACACCAATAATTCAACAATAATGTAAGAAACACGTTACATATCATTATTAATTTAATAATATAAATTATTTTGTATTTGCTACTGTGATAATTATTTGGTTCCATAATTTTAAAATACAGTACAATAATAATTATTGGTTTAATGATATAAAATACAGTGTAATGACAATTATTAAATCAATAATGCAAAATACTGTGTAACAACAATTATTGATGAATACTGTGCAATGACCACATTATCAGATCAATAATATGAGACCACGTTATCAGATCAATAATATGAGACACTGTGCAATACCGTGTGCTACTGTAGAATACCGTGTGCTATAGTAAAATATCATGAAATTTCGTATGCTACTATTCTTTTATCACCGGGTATTCTAATAGTTAAAAGTGATAATACCGTTGACTATTTTTATTTAAAAAAGGTTACTTCTGTCGTTTTCTATATCCAATAAATATTCCGTTGTGAGATCCACCAATGATTAGTTATTTCGGAGCCGTCGTATGATCCGAATATTTCCCGACAAAATGAATATTCCCCAACAAAATGAATATTGTCCGACAAAATAAAATTTGCACATAACATTCTTAACTTTTAATTTTATCAATTTAACCACTTATTGTTTCAGAAAAAATATATATGAAGAAAAATTAAATTTTGTATTTCATAAAATTCGGGGTCTTACACATCCAATCAGTTAAGAGGCATTTTATCGAACACCTGTTGGGCATCCTTTGCTATTGACTTCTTTTAAGAATTTTTTGATGGGTGAACTCTTTAGTCATCAACAGAAAACAATCCTTTCTTTTCACAAACCAAAACCACATCATCTTTATTATCAATACATTCGTATATAGACCTGTCTATACTTGTAACAACATAATTCTCTTCCTGGGCTAGCTAACATGTATACTGATGTTTTATAATTGATGGGTGTAGTGTGTCATGTTTTTAATTGTTTGTTTGCTAAATCAAATCTTAAATTATGCTTCAAATTTCGTGGTACACAAATTGAAGGATTTGTTGGTTATGATTTTCAGACCTAGGTTAGGAGATGGGTTTGTAAGGATGGAAATGATGAATATGGTGGGGGCATTTTGGACCATTTTCAACCTCATTTTACCATTAGAACCATCATTCACGCTCTTTAGGCGAGTGGACTACACACACTTAGTTTGGACGAAAAATATTACTTTTTTATTTCAATTCAAAAACTCAAGCGTTTTAAATGTTTAAATGTAGGTTTCTGAATTATAAACGATCAAGTGCAAAATGAATAAAACCCCATGTGGTGATCTGAAATTTATCCTTTATATTTAACCAGGAATTATATTTACCTTCCTTCCTATCAGACTATTCATATTTTCAACTGTTGGGGTTTTGGGTTTAAGGAGAAAAGGGAATTACAACCATAGAATCAGGCGCTCTCTGCCAGTAATGTCTCTCCGACAAGCTGTGGCTGGTTTCGTCAAAAGACTCCGTTACCCTTCTCAGGCGGTAGTTGCTACTTCACTTCGAACTACCAATTCGCTGCCCAATTCTGGTAATCCCCTTGTTCCGCTATATTATATTATTCTTGTTGTAATTACTTATTTTTTGCTTGTGCAAATTCTTCAAATTTTACTGATATTTGTTGAGATGGAAAGGACTAGATATGGAAAAAGATAGCATTTTACAAAGTTTTATATTGAATTAGGGAAATTTCATGTTTATGAGGATTGGGATAACCCTAAAAATGAGGTGTTTGGACGGTTTGCTAAACACAAATTTTGATTTTTTTACAATTCAGATTTTCATTATAAATTTAAATTTAGATACAGATTCCATATGGGGTATTCAGAAATTGATCAGAATAATAGTTATCAAGTTGCAAATAAACTATATTTCAAAGGACAATCTTGGTTGAAATAAGATTATTCTACCCCTCCCCATTTGTAGCAATTACACTTTAGCTTGCCAGATCATGCTTGATTGCTTGTATACCTGGATCCAATCCTCATTTGTAATTTTCGTTAGTGTTATTTTCCATTTATTTCAGCTACTATATCTAAAATTAGGAACTATTTCCCATTGAAACCTACAAAAATGATCCCAGCCACTAACTTCAGTGATGAAGAACTACCTTTCTGCACCAAGAACAAGCCATAGCAGTAGATTGGTTTACTTTTATACTACAATACTCGTGTATTAAAATATATTGATTTTTATTATTCATATCTGTTAGAGACATAGCAAAAATTTAATAGCATATATATGCTCGTGGATGGACATCATTGCCGCCCCATTAGTGGGGGACTGGGGGTAGCTCATGCTCAAAAGTCCTCTGACACGTGTCCTAGTTGTTACGGTACCGTTCGGTTCCCGGATTTTCTTGCGCGATTTACGCTTCTGATTAGTTCCATCCATCCCCAACCTTAATGAGTGTATGAAAGTTCTAGAGGACCCTGAACAAGATGAGGCAAATACAAGCTAGCATCACTAACCAAAAAAAACCTAATGAAGTACTTTCATCTAATAATTCAATCCATTCGAGACTAACCAATGTTGGACATTAATGAATCAATGAAGGAGAGTCAAGGAAAGATGGATTCATTAGTGAAATGGGACAAGGACTGACTGACCAAGTCACCTTTTAATGGCTTCCTCAGTTATGTGCAAGGAATTTTGTCCCTATTGAGTAATGGGAAGTGGGCTACTCCACAAAACACCTATTTGTTTTCTAAAAGGACTAAAATATTTTGTTATACACCTTGACAAAAATTTTATTAAGGTTTTTATACATGTAACTGTCCAGCTACACATTATGTCATTCCAATATTATCGTGAAAATTGATAAGCAACTTAATTCAGTTCTAGATTCTAATGGCATGTTTTAGCTACATAGAAGCTTTTATTTGTTTTTCTTTGACATTTTATCACATTCGGTAGCAATACTAGTTGTAGTACTGAAATGACGGTTGAAACGGCGAAAAAATCAGAAAATGATGAGAGTCTTGATCAGGTACAACGAAGTAACATGGACAACCATGAGACCACAGTTGAAGTCCCTTAAATATATATTTTTGTCTGTTTTTTTTTTGGGCTTTATGATGGTGCCCTTGAGAGATTGCAATTCATGGCTTTTGTACGTGATAGTTTTTTTTCCCTTACCTTTTCCTCCTTCAGATCGGAAATGTAAATATTTTTGGAGAATGAAATTAAAGACTGTTATTCTTGGTCATACCTATTAATTAGGTTTTATTCATTTATTTGAATTTTTTTGAATATCTTAGTTTTGATGACAAAGAGGTTGCTGACTAACTAAAGCGTGGTTTAAGTCGTATTAAGATAGAATTAGTATGATTGGGTTTTCGAGAAACGGATTGAAGTAAAGGCTCGAGATTAAGGTACGAGAACATATGTCTAATGTTAGTGAGTGGATTGCTTTGGATCATGATTTGTATTGTTGGATTAAGTGGATCATAAAGCAGATTAATGATCCATTATATGATGAATTAATCATTGATCCATTATCACATTTGATAGATCATATTAAATCAGAGCATGATTTGCTCTGATCTGACCTATTGACAGCCCTAGGAGGTGGTGACCGATGAATCAACCTGAATTGATGCGAGTTAATATTAAATCAATGTGTTGCCAACAATATTGGTATTATAAAATACTCATTGGATTACAATAGGTTAAATTTGACATCCGATTGCGGTGGTTAAGTTCCTTATAGGACCATGGGTTAGAAACATATTGTGTTGGGCGAACTTCACTTATAAATTTTCTTCTCATGGATGGACATCAGCATGTTAAAAAGTTCAATTGTTCATCGTTTGCATTGGTATCACCCTGATAAAGTGACCTTATGGATAGCTGTTATTTCATCCTCACAGACAATATAAAGCTGGGATAGTAGGGGCATTCTATGTGATGTTGAATCAGGACTATTTTCATGATCATGCTAGTCGAATTGTACGTAGTGATATCTATCTCCTTAATTCTATAAATCCTTATAGTGCTCAAAATGTGTTAAATTTTATGGTTCCGAGTCATAGCTTAATATGAAATTGATACATGGACGTGTCTGCAGTTGCAATCACTTAACACCCTTGGGATGCTGGAGATCACTAAGATGGAATTACTGGGATCAAGGGTCGGTATCTTTGCTTTTAAAATCCTTTCTTTACAGTTGAGTTTATTTATCATATTAAATTAATGAGTTCAGGAAAATGAATCTTCCTACCATTCCCAACCTTCCAAGAAATGAGCCTCACAAAGCTTAGTAAATCTGTTGTAGTAGTATTACGTACACCTCCACCAAACGGGAACAATGCAACTAGAGGAAAAACACCTCCCTTCCCCAAGCCAAAGCAGCTAATCACCACACTGTACCAATAATCTCCAAAGCCACCTCCCTTGCTAAGCCACCTGCTTCCAGTTCACTAGGTTATACTTTCCACCGTCACGGCTCCCCCTCCAAAGAAAGTCCCCTGTAAGCATATGAATTATGAAGCCTCTTGCGAAGTGAAGCTGGAAGAGGAAAGAGAGACATAATACGAATTGAAGCATATGTTTGTCTGTATCCTGTTCCATCCAGATTTTGGTAAAAGGAATCTCCTTGTTATGACTTAGTTTTGACCAAGGCAGTATTATTTTCTCCCTCTCTTTTATACCTTCTTTTAATTTATTTTTCTTCTTAGTCCCCTGATGGGCAAGCCGAAGATAAAATTGAGAAAGAAAAATCAGTTCATACAATCCGAGTCTCTAATGAGTGCTTCCTATTATTACTTATCAAAAACTAAAATAAAAGAAATGAGTGTTTCCTGTTATTCATTTCATGCAACTCTAGTGAATATTTTATTCAATAAAATTTCAATTGGCTAAGTTACTTTTATGCTTTTCATTTTTTGTCCCAATGTAACAGGACCCTACACCTGTTCTTGATGCTGAGAAGACTCTGCATCAGTGCATTTGTGCTTTCAAGAAGGTACATGCATTTGCTATGAATATTGTCATGTTACTAAGCATAAAAATCTCTCTTGAAATTTCGAGAAGACAGGTTGACATTGGTTAGTAGTTTGTAATTTTCAGTTATACAAGTTTCTGACTTTCTTTCTCATCTCAATGATTTGTTTCACTTCTCCATAGAGCTTTTGCAATGGCTTTATTTCAAATTGTTTTAGCGAAATAAAATCTTTTCACTCCTTCACTATGTTCTATTGTCTAGAAGGTTGGCACTTGGCCTTATTTTGGTTCTCTCCTTGTGTATTTCACTATCTTGTTACATTTACCCTCTTTTGCACCATAATTTTTCCTGTTTACTAGATGCATATTGAGGTTGTTAACTCTCTGTCTCCCTCTCCCTCTCCCCCATCTCTCTCATTAGGGTAGTGCATGGCCAAGTAGATAATATCTTTGACTATTTCTTTACCTGTTTTGAATTAGTAATGACAACAAGTGGCATATTATGTAATTTTTTTCACCCTTTAAATGTGTTACCAGAAATTCTTAAAATTCATGGAGAACGTGGGGTTTTTAAAATTATAAATTATAAGTTTTGCAAAATTTATAGTTTCAGATATATGGAATGATATTGATTAATTAAAGCAAATATGTGGTTGAGGAACAAGCTAAGATACGTATACATTGACGAGGAGTGCATAATAGGGAAAATCAGTGTATTTAGTCCTTGCTTACCTGGGAAATTAAATTCTTCTGTCCCAAAATGAGTCCACTTTCTATTTTTAAAACATCCCAAAATGTTTCCACTTTCAATATGGTTGTGCCAAATCTCATTATATTTATGTTAGACGTGATATTAACTATTGATTTATGTTATTTAGAACCTGACTTTTAGTAGTAAAACTCTTGTATTGGGGCAGAGGAGGGAGTACTAAAAAAGATTAAAATACAATATTTTTGTCCAAAAACTGGGACATTTTGGAGGTCTCCAGGATAACATGTAATGGAAGTACTAATTTGTTTAATTAATAGTACATGTAATATAGATGATAAAATGGTAAGAAATTTTTGTCAGATTTCTTTTTCCAATCCAATACAACCATTTGCATCATGAAAAATGAAGACTAAGAATCACTCTCTTAACCTTAGGAATAAACGTGGGCCTTTTCTTGATACTTGAACCTTGTTACTTGTTGTCTTTAAAGTATTTTTCCAATAATCAGCATAATGACAGATCAGATTTCATGTAGCCCATCTGAAGTAATTACAAATTAATACAAGATTCATGATCGGTTGAGTTGAGTAAAACCGTGTATATCTATTAAAAAGTTAAAAAGTAATTGTGGGTAATTTAGCTAGATGCTAGTCAAAAAGCCATGGATAACCTGTGAAGTTTGGGTTCATATTCTTTATTTATATTAAAATTGCCATTCCCCAATTTTACCCTCCATTTGTCCACTAGGCAGAAGTAATGGGGATAGTAGCCATGTTAGTCATTGTTTTGAGACTGATTTTATAGTTTAATAATATACATATTCAGGTAGTTCAAGATTTCTCTTTTCATATGATAATTTCTTTATTTGAATTTACATTCAATTGTAGATGGATGAATTAAAGTTAATAGTTAAATGACACCCTTCTATTAATTGCAGTTTGGAACTGGGAGATATTTGTCTAATTCTAGCAAAGCGAAGGCTGAATATCTCTGGTGTTTGAGGCACCTTTCTGCTCTATTAAGTGACAGTGCCACGGATACCACACGGCTGTCTAGAAGAACAACTCACTCTGCAGGAATTGAAAGATGAAATTAAGAGTGTTGAAGATGAACTTTCATCCAACAGAACGCGTAGAAGTACTGACAACTGAGGTGGGAATGCCATTACTAGCACATGGAATCAAGGATGGCCATTTTCAAAATTTTGAATTTCCGTGAGAAAATAGTTAGGCATGGCTATGGGAGAGGTGATTATGGAGTAGCGTTGTAAAGCTGCATTTTGTCCTCGCCAAAGTAAAAATGGAGCAGGTTGCTGGATGGTTTCTGCAGTTGCAGGGTAAACATCTATATCTATACTATATATGCTCTACTGTAATATAAAGTCTACAGTATAAAGTCACAAGAGGAGATATTAACCGATTTAACTCATCAATTAAAATGAGTTAACTCATTTTAATTGATGAGTTAACTCGAATGATATTAATAAGTTAACAAAAATGATATTATTACATTTAATGTGATATAATATATAACTATAATTAATTTTGTTTGAGTTATGGATGAAGAATAAAAAAAGTTTATTCTTGAAATGCTAAAAGTTATATATAATTTTACTTAAATAAATGTAATTAATTTCTCTCAATTTATGAAAATAGAAATATGAAAAATTTATTCTTAACAATTAATTTGTAATTTTTAATCACATAATATTAAAAGTAATTAAATTCCTTTTAATTGTAATAGAATATATTAAGTCAAATTATTAATATTATATATGTACTCTATTAGTAAAAAATAATAAATATTAAATATTTATAAAAAAATTTATACAAACTCATGTGTATCAAACTTCTTGTTCTAACGCTAGTAGTAGACTACTGGTTCTTGATGTTCTTACTTCAGATTTATGCGTATTTGACCTAGTGAATTGCTGAATTCTTTTTCAAGACCGACTTTTTCCCTTCTTTTTGAACATTCCATCCATTTCTTTTATCTTATTTGTAATTACTAACAGATCCAGGAATTTATTCTGTAAGGCAATGTGTTAAATAAAAGAAAAAAATTAACGTGAAGCAAATAAAGTTAATATATACACACACACACACACACACACACACACACACACACACAAACACACAAACACATATTTGTTTTTATTTATTTATTTCTTTTCACATTCAGACAGTAAATATATTTCGGGTTCATTTATTCACATTCACTGTTGTTACACAAATCATTTGTATCCTATTTTCGTATTCGATTTTTAGTCACCAAAATACTATTGAAAAGCTTTTAATATTTTTTGTTTTCTTTTTACCCCTCAAAATTTTCATGTTTCAAGCATATCCACAAATTTCATTAAAGAAAATATTTAGGTTATGTTTGTTTGAAAAAAATATGCTTGAGATTGGACTATTTGTATTAATTTAATACTATTTTAAAATGAGGGGATTGTTAATTTCAAATTCATCATAGGATTATATAATCCCTCATAAATAGCTTTAGAAATCATAAAAAATAGTTCAAATGACTATTTAATTTTTCATTATAGGATAAAATTATTTAAAATAATATTAAATTAATATAAATAATTCAATTCCAAACATATTTTTTTATAAATAAATATAGCCTTATAATTTTAAAAATAAACAACCCTTCAAAGAGATTGACTAGTGGACAAAATTAAGTAATCATTATTCCTCAGTACAAATTGAGTGACAACTCCAACTCCATTTTATGCAATCATCCTAATTCCTAGGACCCAAAATCCCTAACGAACCACCTTCAACTTCAAGCAGGCCCCCACGGCCCAATCAAATTAAATGAAAACATTCAATTTTCTGACACACAATAATAGCGACTTGAATCCACTTTTTTACTTGTATTATTTACATATAAATGCGGCCAAGCAAAAGCCCCATGCCACCATGTCCTCATTAAAAAAAATATATAAACCTAACCCTAACAACAATATGGTACATACAACATTACTATATAATATATCCTTTCTAATATTGTAGCGTGGATCTTTTCATTGCCACATTTTTCCTTCCCTGCAAAATAATTTCAATAAAATCTAGCATGCCATTTTCTCCTGTAAACTTCATGGAGAGAAAAAAGCCAAGAGGAAATATTGATGAACTCGCCATCATAAAAGCGGCTGCATGGGCATGGTACCAACGCGGATCGGGGTCCGAGGGCAAGCCGATCCGCGAATTTGATTTCACCAATTCGCATAGACTGCCAAAACCGTCGAGGTACAAATTAGAAGCCATGAAAATTAGTAGTTGTGAAAATGAGTCACTTTTGGGTAGTGATTATAGTATTGATCGTAGCTCTCTTCTTGATACGTATGAAATAGAGAGAATTTCAAGGGAGCTTGATTTTTATTTTGAGTCTAGTAGTGGTAGATATGGCGGGGACGTTGTTGACGGTGATCGGAGCCACCGCCGGAGAGTTGTGGCGTTATCAGAGGGTGAGACGAGTGCGACGATTGGTAGGTCGAAGGGTAAAAGCATGAAGGGTTTTTGGTTGAGGCATGCAGCGGTTTGTGGGTCGAGGAATGATGTGGTGGTGGATAATGTTGGAGGTTTTGGGAAAAGCCGGCGGCGGTAGACGGTGGTGTGAAAAGCTGCTCCGGCGGTTAAGTGAGGTCAACTGGCCACCACAGGCCACCCATGCTTAGTGAATTCGGCATGTTATAGGTTGGTTTTTGGTGGTTGGGTATGTAGTAATTAAATTTGTTTATATTTTTCTTTGGTAGTCACGGGAATAATAGTTATGGGTATAATAATTTTTCTTTTCCAGTCAAAAAACGAGTAGTAAGAAATGTTGGAAAGTGCCATAGAAGGTTTAATTTGTTCAGGTCATGATGTCACCATGCAAAAAATTGGTTAAGCCCCATGCCCAAGTGATGCCACCATATATGATATATGCAATTAATTCTTCTTTAATTAATTGCATTTTTCCTCCTTTTAATTATTCAAGGACACATGTAATATAACGTCTTGATTAGAATTTAGAAATCAACCTCAATGTAATCCTACCTTCCAATTTTTTTATTTTTATAGGAATTAGTTTACAAAATAGTGTATCAAAGTATAATCAGTAGATAATCAATCAATCAAAGGTTCAATAGGGATAATTAATCACCTGTCATACACAATATTTTGTATATTTTATTATAATTATTTTTTAATTACCACAGTATTATTGCGTAGGCTGTTCCCTAATTGCATAAAGATGTTAGGGAGAATGAGTGAAAATAATCAAGTTGGGCTCTAAAATGATAGTTGCAGATTTTAACTGTATGACTAAAGTTTCACGGGGCAGGGTTTACAAAAGGCCCCATACCGCCGCAGTATATGTTGGGTAAATAAGGCCCCATACGGCACTAATTGTTAGGTACAAATAATGAATATAGCATATACTAGTATTACTCTGTCTCAAAATAAAAAATTTTCATTAATTTTTATGATCAAATTAATTATTTTTAAAATTATTAATTAAATATATATATTTAAATTTTCAAAAAAAAGCAACAATTGATATTAGTATTAAATTGTATATAGTTTATAGACTCTTTACATATATATAAGAGAATAATAAAATATATTAATTTAAAAAATAGTCAATTTAACCATAAAAGTCGATGGAGGATTTTTATCCTGAGACGGAAGGAGTAATATTCAAGTCTATAAGCCCAATTTCGGTCATCTATGCATCTATCTAAAATATGGAAGGATATTACAATACAAGTACTAGTATATTTAGGGGTGTATATGAATCGAATCGAACCGAATATTGAGTTGGTTATATTTAGTTTATAAAATTTATTGAGTATGAAATAAAGTTTGGTTGATACTCGTTTATTTACCGAGTTGGATACGATCTCGAATTGAATCATAGCAGTTTAAACTTTTCAAGCGAATATGATCCAAGTACTAATAAAAAATTACAATGATTCGAGTAATTTATAGAACTTTAAACTTTGTTCATATTTAAATATTTTTTATTTTGAGCCTAATTTGAATCGAATTTTTAGTCGAACGAAAACGAATCAAGCTCGAATCCTTTAATTTATTTTACAACCTTTTAATTTATTTTACAACCTTAAAGATGTTCATGTTCATTCATTGATACATACCTAGTCAATAAGGCCTCCTACCCATCAAGTATAAATATCTCGTCCATGTAAAATCACATTTTCTATGGATTTTAAATATTACTAATAATGAAGGAAAAATAGAATGAAATTAAAAGGATAAAAAAGAAAGAAAGACAGAATATATTCATTTCTATAACTCATCTCAATCTCTAACGAATATATTCGTTGTTTGTTTTATAAATATAAATAGATAACACGGTAATTAATCAAAATCACTCATTATAATCTTCACTAGCGTTTGATCAACATTTTTAGGTTCACATGTGAAGCACATGTATAAATTCAAAATAAGTCTAAATTCTCAGTAGGTTATAAGTGCAAAAAATAAAAAACTTGTAACTATAAATTGGAGCTCTTTTTATTTTTGTCATTTTCATCATTTTATAAGTTTCTTTCATATTCCGTGCAAAAAAATAATAATACAATTTAACTTCTTGAAATCATTTAATAATTTTCTTTTTAGAATTTCTTTAATTCATGTATTTTTTGAAAAATTTGTGATCGAAAATTCCTTTTAGATATTTTAAGGTAACAACAATTTTATTAATTAAAACTATATAAATTCTTATTAATTATGAATTTTTAAATTTTAGAATTGATTTTAAAAAATTAAAATGACTTTTTTTTAGAATGTAAAAATTATTTCACTTTATAAATTATATATTTATATTAAGCATCACCTTTTTTTTTCCAGCCAAACAATTACTTGAGCTTGGATGCCATCGAAGCTTGGAATATAAACATGGTTACCTGAGACTTTCTCTATGTTTTTTGCTCAGAAAATCCCCAATACTATTATGGCAACCCAGAAAATCTCAAAAACGCACCACCACTTTCTCTCTCCTGCCCAAATTCACCACCTCTACTCCACCGCCGCCGCCTGGTACACTCCGCCACCGTCTCACCACCAGCATGATTCAGACCCGATCCTAACCACCCTCTCTGAAGCCATAAATAACGCCCAAATAAAACCCCTCCACACCTCTCTGAGAAAGCTACTCCCTTCCCTCAAAGCCCATCACATAATCAACCTCATAAACCTCAACCCACACTCTCTCCCCTCACAATCTCTCTTCTCTCTCTTCAATTGGCTATCTTCTCAACCTTCATTTCGCCACACCCTCAATTCCTACTGCACAATGGCCAATTGTCTCTCCTCGCACCAAATGCTTCATCAGGCCCAATCCCTCATCCAATTAGTCATCTCTCGCAAAGGAAAAAACTCAGCTTCCTCAGTCTTTGCTGCAATTCTCGAAACAAAAGGTACCCATCAATCCAATTTTGTGTTCAATGCTCTTATGGATGGTTATTTAGATTCTGGCTTTATATCTGATGCAATTCAGTGCTTTAAGTTAATAAGAAAACATAGAATTTGTTTCCCTTTGCAATCTTGCGGCCGTCTTCTTGATCACATGATGAATTCAAATTCACCTGCCTCGACTTGGGCGTTTCACTCTGAGATTTTGGAGTGTGGGTTTCCAGCTAATGTTTATAATTTCAACATTTTGATGCATAAAATGTGTAAAGAGGGTAAATTAAAGGAAGCCCAATTGATTTTTGAGGAAATGAGAAAGTGGGATTTGCGGCCTACTGTTGTTAGTTTCAATACTTTGATTAATGGATATTGTAAATTGGGTAATTTGGAGGAGGGATTTAGGTTGAAAAGGGTTATGGATGGAAGCAGATGCTTACCTGATGTTTTTACTTATAGTGTTCTGATTAACGGGTTGTGTAAAGAAAGTAGGTTGGATGATGCAAATTTATTGTTTGATGAAATGTGTAGCAGAGGTTTGGTTCCGAATGATGTAAGTTTTACTACTTTGATAAATGGATATTGCAAAAAAGGGAAAATTGGTATGGCTATGGAAATTTATCAGCAAATGTTGAGGAAAGGCATTAAACCGGATTTGATTATGTATAACACACTAATTAACGGCCTTTGTAAGAATGGAGATTTGGGAGAAGCGAAGAGCCTCGTTGATGAGATGATTAGGAGGGGTCTAAAGCCTGACAAGATTACGTACACTACACTTATTGATGGATGCTGCAAGGAGGGAGATTTGGATGCAGCCTTGGAGTTTAGGAAGAGAATGGTGGAGGAAGGGATTGAGCTTGATGACGTGGCTTTCACGGCCCTTATTTCGGGGTTGTGTAGAGAAGGACAAACAATTGATGCAGAAAAATTGTTGAGGGAAATGTTGACTGCAGGTATGAAACCTGATGATGCAGCATATACTATGGTGATTGATGGATTCTGTAAGCAGGGAGATGTTAAGATGGGGTTCAAGTTGCTGAAGGAGATGCAGGCTGATGGACATGTACCCAGCATAATTACCTATAACGTTCTTATGAATGGGCTCTGCAAGCAGGGGCAAATGAAAAATGCGAATATGCTTTTAGATGCAATGCTTAACCTTGGAGTGATTCCAGATGACATTACCTACAATATCCTATTGGAAGGGCATTGCAGGCATGGAAACCCTGAGAATTTGGAGAAGCTACGTAGTGAGAAAGGGCTTGTTCTTGATTATGCTTCTTATACATCCCTAGTCAATGACTTGAGTAAAACCTCCAAATATCGGCAAAGAAGATAATCAGTGTACTGAAAGGCACAACAAAATTAGTTTGATTGATTGGTGCTGGTCTTGATACTGAGGTAGTAATAAAGGTAAAGGATTGAAAGAGGTGGTGCTAGTGTCTTCGCCATCTTTTTTGCGAAAGGACTACCAGGCGATGAAATGAGGGTTCAAAGTTTGAATCAAAGTTATCACATATTCTCATTGACCTAACAAGCTGTGTGTTGGTATTTACATACTCAAACATGATACTCTTTTGTATTAATACTCTTCATGTAGCGTACCGAAAAAATTCTTTGTTATTTTACCTATAATTGCACAAATATTAATATTATAATTCAGTATTAGATGCTCAAACATTACATTTTTCCTAAACTATTTATAAAACAACTTGTTTATTCAACTATTTTTTATTTATTTATAAAACTTAGGTTTATTTTATTTAGATTTTAAGAGAATTTCGAACTAAAGAACTTATATAAAGATACCCTAGTGTTATAGCTATGTAGTGTATCGCGTATTCGTACCACGTACTGAAACAAATCACGTTTTAGGTAACACTGATTTGAATATGAATGTTTGAGCCAGAAACGTCTAATGAAGTGGATCATGTCTGAACAATTTGAAGTGTGGAACTGATTTAACTTGATATTACAGGCATGCATAGACACGATTGAGACGGCTATTGTTCCAAAAATGAGGTTTGCAACTTGACAAGTGATGGTTGGAAATTTTGCAATGAAATGCTCTCCTCCAGTTACAATATGTACCTTCCTGGTTTTCTTCTGGCCATTTAGTAGCCGGAGATATTGTATACCCATCTAACCCATATAGCTTATTTGACATGTGAATAGGATATTTTTATCAAGTACTTGGTGAATAATCACATTTTCATGTTTGGAACACTCTACATTTGGATTATACATGAAATTCACTCCATAAACAATTTCGTTCCAAAAATCGTTGGAATTTACTACCTTAGGAAGGGGGAATAAGAGAGAAAAAAGGAGCAACTCTATGCCTTCCGGGATTCTCAACTCCTAAAACGCTCTTTACATTAGGGTGTCTAACTCATTGAAGACACTAACTTTTTAAAATCTTGGCCTTGAGATATGTTATGGACGGTGAGAGATGTATTAGATGAAATAATGCTCAATACTAGAAATAAATTGCCACATGTACACAGTATATATATATATATATATATATATATATATATATATATATATATATATACATGACCATGCCATTAGCAAGTACTGATGCTTTAATTAAGACATAACAACACTAGGCAGGGACAAAAGAAAGCTAGTGTCCACTGGTATGGGCTGTCATATGTTACAATGAACATTGTTGGAGGGAACTTTTTTATACATATGCACAAAAAATTATACAGCAATAAAAAATTCACCAAAAAGATTTAATAGTTCATATAATGACTTCGATTCTTAGTTTTATTGGGAAAAAGAGAAATAATCTAAGTTGGAAACTAGAAGTTGTCAGTTATATGTTTGGCAGTTGATTTGGTAATCTCATTCCAACCTTGGTACTGGAACTGACCGTCAAAGTTTAGTTTTAATTTCGTACAATTCCAGATGTACATCCAATTTCAATTCTAAAGCTTGGTATTGAGATGCGAATGAAACTTTATTACTGTTGGGATCTTACGCCCATTTTTTTTGTTGGATTACTATTAGTCTACTGTCAAAGAAATACTACAAAAATATTCTAGGAAACAAATTGTATGCCAAATTATGTATATTTAATAATCTGCAAACAATTTTTAAAAGCCAACGTCGAATTCATATCATTTCTGGACTTGTTAGATGAGCAAGGTAGGTTAAAGAAGGTTGTGAAAGCGATGATCACAGGCTACATAGCTAAACCTTTTGCTTTATATATGCCAACTCTTTTTCGATCTCTTTTTTTTCCCTGAAGTTTCAACCTTCTATTGTTTGTTGCCCCTACAAAAAGTATAACTCTAAATGGCCACTTAGCTACATTTAGTATATCTATCTGTATCCTACATTTGGTCTCAATAATTGTACCACCTTAGCATTGAAAAATATATTATCAATTTCATCTTACTTAAAACCCAAAAAGAAAAAAAGCAAAAAGACGCGGGACACCATATTTTTACTAATTGCTCAAGTCTTCTAGTAGTCTACAGTTTGAGGCGGGCTAAAAAATATATATATTTAATTTTGATACACAAGGACTGTATATTTAACTAGAAAGGCCAAGAATTGAGGTGGAGATTATGAGTACGTACACGGGCGTCGTTTGGTACGTTGAAATGAAATTTCGTTTACCCTACTAACAGGTAATTAATTATGAGATCGGGATAATATAAAATTCTTGTTATATTTTAGTTCAAGTGTTTGGGGTACTCGTATCCTTTATTCTCATGTTGGATTTTAATTTTAGAAGTTTGCGCCTTTCAAGGCTCGCATGAAGGGATTGTGTAGTTACTACCAGACTTACTAAAGGAAGATGACTAGTCTTCTTCACGATATAAGCCAAACCCTAGCCCTACTGCCTTCTACTACACTAGTTATTATCACTAGCTATTTCCCCCTTTATTTATTTATAAGTCTACAGTCTATATTCAGAAAAATTAGTCTATGTACTTGGGGCAGGATGAATAGTATGCTCCCCCTCTCACATGAGGGTGGGGGTCACGCGTGTTGGGATCCGTGCCACAACGCGTGGCCCCCACCTTCATGTGAGAGGGGGAGCAAACTGTTCATCCATGCCCTAGGGACATGGAATAATTTCTCCTATATTCAATGTGTTAAAAGTCGCTAAGCAAATTTAGGCAGAGGAAAGAGCGCTTAACGTCTGAGACTTCCTAGGTGGTGACTAGACATTTTCTTATACAATCTCATTTATCGATTTTCCTATTATAAACACTTGTTATATTACACAAGCATATACAAACATCTTTTAAGAATTAAACAATTCATTTCAAGTATTGTAAAATGCCTAGACAGAATTTAATTGTCCACTCAAATCGAGGTGATAGAAGATCGTCTAAAGTTTAAGTAGTTATTAATCAGACCTACGCAGAAATTTTCATAACACACTAAACTTAATTTTTGCTCTTTTTTTTTTTTTCCTTTTGCGGGAATATTGTTCATTTCACTTTTACCTCTGCCCCATCATATCACGTACAACTCATCTTGTCTAAAATAGATTATCTTTTTTATGCGCAGTTTAGGAGAAATTATTCACTACTCTTGTGTTATTATCACGTGGTGTCTCAGGTCAATCATATGCTGTCATTTCAGTATGTGCAGTGGACTCAGATATAAAGGGCCCACTGCACATGATGAAATGACAGCATGTAATTAGCTTGAGACACCATATGAAAATATTTCAAGAGCACTGAATAACTTATTATAGTCTAAACTAGAATACTGATCATTAGATATCACCAAAAAGAAAACCCTTCGTCAAATTTTCTATGCTATAAAGAATTCTGCACCAAGTTTTTGAAAAACAAAGTTCATTGACAATTAATATTACTCTCATTTATAATTTTTGACACACATATATATATAAAAAAAAGTTCTTTAAGGCAACGTCTTAATCAAGTTTGTTTAAAGTTTCAACAAAACAACGTAATTTTGCCCCCTTAAGGTTAAATTTTTTATTTTTGGATTTTATTAAAAAAAAATCTATAATTTTAAATATTATACAAAACCAAGTTAAGTAATTTTATTCAAACTTAACTGAGTCTGACTGAGATTACCTTTCCTATTCTAAACAACGCACTAATGAGCCATATTGCAATACAACCATAGAAATTTATATTAACACCCTAGAACGTAACGCTGGATCAAAGTAAATGATACACCCCTCGTGAAATGAGAGTTTTTTTCTTTAAAATATTAAGGTGCACATAAGTTCTAATTTTTCTCAATAATTTTCTCTTAATATTATCTTACTATTTGAAGAGTTTAATAGTACTCCCGCTCTAGATTAGAAATACAATTCCAAAATAACGACTTTTTGGAACATTTTATTTATTCAAATATATATTCCTTACATTACTTACCTATATATGTAGTAGCAATGACATAATATTACTCAATCAAACTATAATATAAACAATGACTTGTTAAAAACTTCATTTTATTATATAATAAAAAATTAAAATATATATCTAAATTTAGAATGGACTAAAAAAAATGTATCTTTAATTTTGGAACAAAAAAATTATCTATATATAAAAAAAATATCCAAAAAATTATGTGCAACTGTGTCCAATCTAAATTAATCTTGTTAGAATTTTTATTTTTTTGAGAAACCTCTCCCTCCGAAAGCTAAAGTTGTTTAATATAAATGCCCAAGAACGTAGCGCTGCAGGATCGATGCAATTGAAGAACAAATGTTTGTTTTTCTTCGATTTTTTTTTTTAAATCTTTGCGCAATTCAGTCACAAGTACGGCAAGCAAACCCTAGAACGGAATGCCTGACCGACGTGATGCATAAATAAAAATCGTAGTTAAATGATGAAGCATGTAAAGTTAGCTACGTACGTTCAAAGGGGACGAGTAATCAAATCTTTGTTCACTTTTACCGAGACGAAATAAAATCATTAATCATATGCATGTTGGAAATATATGGGCGGGACAAATGGGAGGTCGGCAAAAGTGTCCCAAAAGGCTGTCCTCCATATATGCATCCAACAAACCCTAGACCCCACCATGCATGCGTTACATATGAACATCCTGTTCCTGTAACTATATTACTATCATGTGATTTTGGAGTTGGGAATGAGCTGTGCTCTTCATCGTTAATTACTCAATTCTATAAGAACAGCTTTACTAGTCTTGTTTTTAAGAAGCAGCTTTAATCATAATATACAAGCATCTTTTACAAGACAGCATGTTGTTCTTTTGCTTTAAGCAGTTATCATCTTTTTAATATTCATCCTCTGAACTTAATTACAAATAAAATGGGTTTTCATAATCAACATCAAATATCAGAATTAATTGCAATATCAGCAAACCAAACATTTTCGTTGAGAAAATTACAATTAACCTAAAATCCCAGGTCCTCAATATATCTTAACCATCAGGCAAGACCATTGACCTTAACATAATAAACATATATGAATCTAGTTGTATATAAATTTCTTAAAAATATCTCAAATATTAGTTAAATCTATTTAGTTTTTCAAATATTAGTTCGTTCTCTCTTTTTTCCCACAATTTTCAAATTCCAAAGATACCCTTGACCTAGCTAATAACCTAAAAAAGGAATTGAAGACAAATGAGTGTCGTTTCCTCATATTCTTTGTACAACAGTGGCTAGAGTGGTTGCAAATTAAATGTGACATGGCATACAATATGCGTGTATATATATATATACCAACCGCATCACTAGGGGCCTGTTTTAAGTAACAATATCGATCTTCTTCAGTTACATGGAATATGTACCTAATTATAACCAATATGACACCTCTGAAAACTACAATGATCGGCTGCAATCAGCTTTTCCAAATCCCACTCTAAGATTCCTCAGATCAAATTCCACCCAAAGATTTTGCTGATGAAAATTACCGATAATGTTACTTGGGGCCCTTAAGAACTCCGACTTCCCGATGCCGAAGCAGTGGACCCCACCTCCCACATTTTCTAAAATCCTCCTCTTCTCGATCATAATCTCTGCACCCTTATCGAATTCAAAAACTAGATCGCCTATGGACCGTCGGATCGCAATGGCATCCCCATCGAAACACATGTCCAATGTATTTTCATAAACGTACCCCTTCTTTATTTTTGGACCTACTAACCTCACAATTTCCTCCCTCACCTTAGTGTAAGCCTCCTCCACCAAAAACGTGTACTCCGTGGCGGAATCAATCATCGTCTGGCCGGCGCCGCCAGCGTTCGGACGGAAAACCGACGTGGCTATGTCCAATTTTTTCCCGCCAATTCTTATCCCCACCATTGCTAGAGTGTACGCTAGGGGATCAAGATAAGGCATGCGTTGACTTTGAGAAAAAGTCAAAATGTTAACGTAACGAAATGTATGTGAATATGGATTTTGGCCTAGGTAAAATACTCCCGCAGGCATTACTTTTGCTAGCTTTTGGCGACTTGGTACACAATATGAAAATTTACTTAGCCTAGCTTGATAAGCAAACGAGAACCGTCCAAGGTTCATTCCCAAAATGCCCTCGGTTTCGCCAAAATCCGCCGCACATCCAAGGATCAAAGGAGGGGTACTTTGGGTAGGAGAAAACGTTAACTTTTCCCTTACTAAACTGCCCTCCGCAAAAGTACCATCCACGTAGAAGTAAGAGTAGTGGCAGCGACGGTTTCGGTCACACGAGGTGGGGAGGGTAAAATCGGGAATTGCGGGTCTACAAAGTGGGTGGTTACAAGGGAGGAAAGAGAAGGAAGACGAGAGAGAAGGGTCAAACGACGTCGTAGTAGGGTGTTTGCTTCGAACCTTCTTGTGACACTGAATCCAGGATAGCTGGCTGCCGGTATCCAAAACCATCTGTTGGGTCTGCGGTGGGGTCCCTATTGGAAGTGAAACGATCAGAGCCATTGAATATTTGAACCATGATCTGAAATGAAAATTAAGATGGGAATTAGTAGTTGATGAGTGAGGAGTTTTTGATTTGTGGTGGTGTTGTGATGATAATGATGAGATGAGAGAAGAGCGAAAAGTAGAGTGAGGAGATAGAGGGAGAGACGTGAGAGGGAAGGAGAGAGAAAGAGATTGGTTGAGAAATGGTGTGAATGTGTTTGGGTTAAAGTTTGATATGGCTGATAGGCCGGAAAAAGAGCGGAAAAACACTACTAGGTGGAGGAGGAGGAGGAGAGCCATGGAAGGGTTGTAGTGTAATTTTAGACAGAGAAAAGTTTAGAGAGAGAAGGAGAGAGTGATGAATATTGAACTAGAAGTGGGGATATGATGGATGATTGGATGGGTGCATATATATATACCATTAGATCTAATGAGAAGAGATTAAAAGGACAATACAAGGCAAAAAGAATTCAAGGGAGCAAAATGCGTTTCCTAATGTTTATAGTTGAGTGGTTTTGTTGAATTAGTGTCGTATTGTTTAGTGGTTGATTATTTAGATTTTAGTCTTCCTCCAATTGAGGAAATGCGATCATCTGTTATAGTCAAGAAGAAAGATCTGCCATAAAAGAAAAGAGACAGTTGTTTAATATCGCTCCTCCTCTATCAGTTCATTAAATTAGATAGAATTTATTGATTGATGGATTTAGTCAAAAGGGAACAACTTAATATTTTTTTCATTTTGCATTTCTCTTTCATGTTATGTGAGCCATTTAAAGTCAGATACGGACTCCATGAACTACATGGTTGATCAAGTTTAATCTAAGTTACTACAAAATTAAAGTGCAACTTTCATGGTATAAATTGTAATGTTAATGTAAATACAACTTTGTCCTACAAGTACAATTCTTTTTCTAGCTATATGTAATTGATTAATAGTTCAGACGTGTCAATTTCACGGGGTTCACAATGGCACCGCATCCATGACTAAAATCATGTTAAGCTAAACACAAAAATTAAGAAGGAAATTTTTTGGGATGATTTTTTTTAAAGCTCTAATTAGTGATGGATTACAAGTATAATGATTTCATAATGAAGTACACAATCACATGCAAATACGTTAAGCTTCATATAAAGAAAAAATAAAATTTACATAAGAAATTAATAAATTCGTATTAAGGTAAGAATTGAATGTGAAACTTAAAAATCACAAAAAATTCATATTTAACTATTAGACTATGATATCAATACCTAGTATTTTTAATAGTATTGGATGTCATATACATTATTATATTGTGACGGAGAGGAATTCGGTTATAACGAAGTTAATTATCACACTACATACTATTGGAAAGTTTTATAAGTTTAATTTTGCTACATTAATTAGTTATAACAAAAATTACATTTTTAACTCTAGTGTCTTGTTAACATTTGTTATAATTAATACAATAAAAAAATATAGAATTTACAGAGAATATGTTTTGTGATAACCCTAATTAACTGGATCTGATGGTTGGAGAGAACGAGCTACTTACCTAAAACCAATGTTTTGAAAATTGGACTGGATCGACTAGTTCAATCGATTGAATCGGGAATCGATTCTATGTTCGATTCGATTTGACGCGGTTGAACTATTTTGGTTAAAATCCAGATTAAACCGGTTGACCACCGGTCCAGCCGGTGGTTTAACCGGGGTAAAACCGATTAAGTTGGCTCAGTGAACCGGATTTTAAGTATTTTTAAATATTTTTTTAGTACAAAATATTTTTACTTCTAAAATTAAACATTTTTAGTAATATTGTAACACAATTTCACTATATTTTAGCTTACACAAAATGAGAAGTTTTAAAATTTTATTAATTATTAATAACATATATTTTTTATATATTTATAAAGTAACCAATTTAACAACACTTTGAGCATTGATTAAATCAGTGATCCATCCACTCGATACATTTTTCGATTTTCGATTCGGGTTTCAAAATATTGCCTAAAATAACTATAATAGTTTAGGATAAATGTAATAACCAAGATTTTCAAAAAATTAATATTATAATAAGATTAAATTTCTATGTATGCTGAAATGCAATTAAAGATGGATGAGTTAATATATGAATAGATCGAAGATGATAGTTAAATAAGAAAGAGAACTTGATAAATTAAGTAATTAAAAGTTTGGTGAAGTAAAGCTTATGTTATTAATTAACAAAGTTTTGATGTAAGCCTTGTGTGATACATTAAGGGTCCAAACCAATGATGAAATTGGAAAACCCAAGTGTATGTTAATAAGTGAAAATTCAAAAGAGCTGTAATGAAGCCAAGATGATTATATAAATCAAGATTGATTGAAAGTTAAGTAAAATAAAACTTATGTTAGCCTTGTGTGGTAATGTTAAGTGCTAAAAGTACTTAAGTGATTAACTTAAGTATGATGATAATTAGTATGGTTCAAGAAAAGAATTGAGAAGCCCTAGATCAACATGGGAATTTTGATGGTCCAATAGAAGAATTAGATTGGCCCAAGTTGTTAACCTAGCGAATTAATTGTGTAAGCTTATGTGCGTGTGCTTGGGAATGGTCCAACCCAAGTTGCCTTTAAAATTTTAAAGTTAGCAATTAAGAGGCCCAAGTGTTAGTCCAAGCCCAAGCCCAAGCCCAAGCCCAATGGTGGCCCAACTTTTAGAAGCATTGATGCAATAAATTGGCATTAAAAGAAAATGAAAAATGGAGAATTTTGGAAAAATATCATATTTTCCTAGAGCCAAGTGATGGGGAATCATAGTGGATTTCGAAGGTATAATGTGGCTTTTATGGTGTTTATGTGTCTAGATTGTAGTTTGATACATGAAAACCTAGAAATGGTGATATATGTGTAAACACAAGTGATAAAGTAATTTTTTAAGCCATAAAACTTAAAGATGTGTATGTTATTTATAAGATCTATGAGTTATATATTGTAAATCTATAAGATACGAATATAACTCAACTGGAACGAAATAGATTTGTAGTGATTTTTCTAGTAAAAAATGTCTCTTTACAAACCCTAGAAGTGGTGGTTAGTTTGATCATTATTTTAAGTTGATAATGCTTTTGAAAAAGTGTAAGATCGTTGGATTTTGATAATATATGTAATCAACTAGCACTACAAGAAAAACCACTAAGACCGACAGAATATTCCGTTGTATATATTGGATTTTCGTCGGAAATAAGTTATTACTGACGGAATTTTCTGTCGTACATTCGGTCGTAAATAATCACATCGGGATTAATTCCGTTGACAATTTGGTCGAAAATAAATAGTCTCGGCGGAATTATTTCCTCGGGAATTCTATTGATGATGACATAAATTCGACGAAATTATTTTGTCCAAAGTAAACTTCCGTCAGCAAAATCTTTAACATTTTCGACGGAAATTCCGTCGTATATAAAATATTTCGTCGGAGATATAGCATTGAATTTTCGACAGATAGTCCGTCGAAAACAAAAGTTTTTTTTTGTTTTTGTTTTTTGTTTTTTAATACCTGGTTTTAAAACCACATTTTTTTTACCTGCAAACCTACTTTATTCCAACAACACAACAACAATCCATTTCTTTATGTTCACGCACCCCCCCGCTCGTGATCGGCATCGCCAAAATGCTCGGAATCGCCATCTTGTTAATACAATTACAAATATCAGTCATTAGTCCGTACGTGAGACAAAAATTCACAGCTAAGTAATAATTACATAACATACAGAATATACAACTTAAATTGAATAAAATACCTGTGCAGTCGGACGCTGAGTCTGCATCAGGTCAAAAACCTCCAACAGTAGGGTACTCACCATCCGAATCATCTCATCTCGTATCGCAGCGAACTGCTCCGGAGATATGCCAGTACTCTCGACGCTGGCCCCTGCTTCAATGTCCTGAGCAAGCTGGCGAAGACGAGCACTAGTAGGTAGATTCTGCCTACGGAATATCGGATCCGTACGAAACGTCTCCGACACCCCCGCCATAACCCGCTAGAACAACGCGTCGTCCAAGCCAGCGCCCGTATGAGATTGTCCAACAGGTCCTCTCGAACACTGGCTAGAACCTGCAAAATTAAATATAACATCAAAAAAATTATCATTTCAATATAAATTTTGAATTAACGAGCAACATACTAAAATAAATACCTCTGGTCTGTGTATATGTCGGTACCCTCGACAGTCCCAACACTCGATACCTGCTCGTAGTGCTACTAGGAGGATCTTGAGACGCGACCCAAAGAGTCATCTCCTCATCTCTAGATAAGCTAATGTCGGATGGAGGGATGGTGGAATCTCCCCTGACAGCCTGCAACTCAGCTACACGCTTGTCCCGAAGGCTCTGAAATCGGTCCTGTAATTTATTATGTATATGACAGTTTATTGACTCATTTTATTAAGTACATGATATTAATAATTACATAATTTTATAAAAAAATTTACCCGTATAGTTGCAGCTGCCTGCGACATAGTACATTCCTGCGACATGTGGGCTCTATCCCAGAACTCGACCATGGTGGGAGGTCATCCCAACTCACCGCTCATGACCTAACAAATAAAATTTTAATTTATCCTTTATTTAATACATATTTTTATGAGAATATTAAAGTAAACAACTAACTATATACATACCGATTTCACTTTCTCAAATGACCGTGAACCCGTAATATGTACTATTCAAAGCTGGCTACAATTTTTTTTCATTTGTTCTGATTTTTTTTGAAGTCGTCAGCATCCCAATGAGTACACATGACCTCTCATACTGTATCTGAGATAATATCAGGCTGATAGTCTCTAATAGTAGTCCCGGGTTGGTTTACAACTGCCTGGGCAGCCCTATGTCTCATCTTGTACAACCAGCCGACGTAGTTCTTCACGATATGTGCAATAATAACACTGTCACCGGCTGTCTGAGAGATGCCCTCCTCGTATCTAAAATAAATCTAAGAAAAAGAACTAACTTATCAGAAAAAATAAATTGAATGTGTAACTAGTATTTACGTATACAGTTTAAATTATTTAAAATAATTTACGTGAAAGTCACGTAACACGGTATCCATGAAGGAGGCTTCATGCTGCGCGTACTGCGTAAATCGCATGCAACCAATGGGAAGGTGTGTTAGACAGATGATGTGCAAAGTGGCCTTAGCCACATGATCCATAATACTACAATACAAATCAAACAACGCAAAGTTATGTTTATTGTTTTACCAAATAAATTAATTTAATTTAACATAACACTATTTTACACTTACTGCGCAGAGTCGACATCTACGCGGACAATCTACGCAACAGCCGGCGGACGACCAAATAACCCAAGGTTCGTCCCTCGGGGACGTCGGCGAGCAGTATCTGTAAGTATAATTGAATAATTTAAGTAAATAAATCAATTCCCAAAAAAATAACCTACAAATAGTAAGCAAAACAAATTAATATTTAAGAAAACCTACTAGCTGACGATGATGACCTGCCCTGAGTAGCATCAGAGGATCCTGCACGACCACCACCGCGATGACCGCTACCACTATGCCTAGCCATAAATATACTACTAAAATACAAAAATAAAATGCAATTAATATGCAATGAATTAATTTAATTAAATAAAATATACTTCTTAAGTTTATATTTAATACGTCGTCAAACCCATCAGAATTATTTTTATAGTCATCCTCAGATTCTGACACGACTTCTTCATTATCAGTTTTATCATCGTTATTATCTTGTATCAAGACATATTCACCATCAACCACGTCTTCCTCGACTTCGTCATTATCGGGTACGTTAATGACATCTACCAACACATCGTCGTTATGTAGGACTACCTGGCTAGATTTGCTAACATCATCCTGCAATGGCTTATCCGTCTCAGACATATTAGTATCATCAAATGGACGAGTCTTTGTTGTGACAACGGTATACCAGGGACTTTTACAATTTACGATATTAGATGTGTATTACATTTGAGTCGTTTGGCTGGCTAACATGAATACATCAGCAGACGGTAACTTTGACTTTATATTTACTGTGACGATTCTGTTACGATCAACTTTAACACCCTTCTCAGTATCAAACCAGCGACATTTAAATGTAACTACTTTTTGACCCCCGGGATAATTGAGCACAATGACTTCCTCTAAACGTCCATAATAATTGGACTCCGAATCTTGGTAACAACTACCCAACATGACAACACCAGAATTTACTGATGTCGGTTCATTTATGGCATCGACCTTAAATCTATACCCATTGACGATGCAGCCGGGAAATGAACTAATCAATTTGTAAGGTCCTTCGATGACATCTTTAAAACGCTCATAATTGTTATCTTCTTCAACCATTCTTTTAAACCACTGTTGAAAATTTGTAGTCGTGAATGATTCCAACTGTACTGCATTTAAGCCCGGGTTTAAAGCACATACATCGTTTTCGAATGAACTGAAACAGTGATAAGACGATTTAATTTTAGGCTAGTCTTTGAAAAATTAAATTTTTTAAAAAACGTAGGTACATACGTTATGTATGGCGATACCTCGGGCATATTTAGAAGCACACATGTAGATACAATTTTCAAATCTTTTTCGCTTAAGTACGTCATCGTCTCATGACCAAATAGTTTAACCGGATAGGAAAATACAACTAACTCATCAACACATGATTGGACTCCGACGACCTCATTTCGACTTAAACGATTGTGTTTCATTGTGACAAATCCTCAAAATACAATGAGCTGAAGTTGACAAGCTTTTCCTCCGTGTACCGTTTAGCAATAGAGCCCTCTACACGAGCTTTATTTTTTACTTTCTACTTTAAACGACGTATGTACCTAAAATACAATAATTAAGCTCACAAACATTACGAATATGAGTGATGAATATCATCAAAAAAGATATGTAGATGATAATACCTCTCAAACAGATACATCCATCGATATTGCACAGGTCCTCCATGCTTAAGTTTGTATGGCAGATGAATAGGCAAATGCTCCACCTGGAGGAAATATTATTTTTAACTTGCACATTGTCAACACTATATTTTTCTCCATCTGCTCCACATCAGTATACCTTATAACCGTTGAATATAGACCCCGGAAGAAATTTGAAAGTTCGGTTAAGGCGTCTACAATTTTTCTAGGTAACATCTCGCGAAATGCAATTGACATCAACTTTTGCATGAATACATGACAATCATGACTTTTTAACCCAGTAATTTTCAACTGTTCAACCTTACTACAATGACATATATAAGAAGCATATCCATCTGGGAGCTTCAACGCACTTATCCATTTGCAGATGTCTTCAACTTATTGCTTGGTTAAACAGAATGGAGCTTTAGGTTTTGATTTGTTAGGTCGAAGTCATAAATCTGGCCATATGTTAAGTGCCTCCAGATTTTTTCGTGCATTGTCATTGCCTTTTATTTTACCAGTCACATCTAGCACGGTGTAAAACAAGTTCTCAAATACATTCTTTTCTGTATGCATTACATCTATACAGTGTTAGACTGAAAGCGTCTCCCAGTACGACAACTTGAAGAACATGGGCGAATGCGTCCAGTTATGAGCCTTGCCGTAACATAGTGCTCTATATTTACTGTGCTCCTTACTTGGCGGTGGAAATTTCAGATTATTCAGCCAACCGAAAACTTCGCTGCCTGACAATCGACCGACGACCCCCTTTTTCTCTATTTTTCTATTAAATTGTGTAGACATCTTTCTGTAACTGTGATCAATAAACAAGAATCTACGAGCAGTACCAAAGAAACTAATTTTTTGTCTGTTTTTTAGATGTGTGCCTTGCACATCCCCTATACAAACTGGACATGACAACTTCCCGTGAGTCGACCACCCGCTGATCATCCCAAGTGCCGGAAAATCAGTGATAGTCCACAACAAGGCTGCCTTCATCAGAAAATTTTGCTTTATCGATTTGTTATAAGTTTGCACCCCCGTCTCCCACAACATCTTAAGTTCATCGAGTAACGGCCTGAGATACACGTTTATGTCATTTACAGGACTCTTATTCCCCAGTATGAGTAAAGTCAAGAACAGATACGGATCCCTCATGCACATTGACGGTGGAAGATTGTAAGCTACCATGATCACTGGCCACACATAGTAGGGTTGACTAAAATTATTAAATGGACAAAATCCATCCGTAGCCATGCCAAGCTTGTCATTTCTACTTTCCTCAGCAAATTGAGAAAAAATTTCATCAAACTTTTTCCACTTATCTCCATCTGCGGGGTGAGACAACTGACCAGGCACGACATCCCTTGTTTTATGCCAAGTCATATGCGCAACAGTGTGGGTCGACATGAATAGACGTTGAAGTCTCGACGCAAGAGGAAAGTACCTTAAGATTTTTTTAGGCACACACTTAGTTCTTTCCCCACGTTTAGTTGTTTTGTAATGAGGCAGGTTGCAAATGTCACACTGCAGTTTATCTATGTCAGCCCTATAGTATAATATGCAATCCTGCTCATAAGCATCAATCTTTGTATACCCCAAATTCAACCCCTTTACCATCTTTTTCACTTCATAATAATTGAAGGGCAGAGTGTGATCCTTTGGTAAAAACTCGCTGATAAGCCTAAGTAACTCATTGAAACCTCTCTCACTACAGTCATGCTCATTCTTGAAGTGTAAGAGTTTTGTCACTGCAGATAGCCTGGTATGCTTATCATTTCCATCGTACAATGGGACAGCAGATTCAGATAACATATTATAAAAGGCTGCTGCTGTGTCCTTTGGCTCTTGCTAACCAGTGATTGACGACTGCTCATTTGCACCCCAATCAATATTGTTAGGGCCATAAGCATCAACTAACATCTCCACGACATCATAACTATCATTGTATCGATCCCCGTGAATTGGTTGGACTACACTGTCACTCATTTCGCTGAACTCGGTTGATTCTCCGTGATGAATCTATACAGAATACTCATCTACAAACCCACGCGAATATAAGTCATACTTAATGTTGCCGGCTTTCTTCCAAATCAGATTTTTACATTTGAAACACAAGCATCTCATCTTTCCGTTTGAATTATCAGCATGTTCATTAGCAAAATTCAAAAATTTGGACACCCCATCATGGTACTCAGGCAGTAATCCTCTACCATCAACAGGTATTCTACGGTACATCCAGCTCCGGTCGTCTGATATATTTAACTGAACAATATGATCTATTAAATTAACCAGGGTGCTTAGCGTATGTGGTGTATTCATGACTTCAACTTCTAAGTATACGGGCCAGGCTTCTATCCCGTTCCTAGATGCGTCTCCTCACTTGTACCAACACCTTGAGCACGTTTATTCTGTTTCAAGAAAATTTAGACAGCACCTCCCCATGGTCTCTAAGTACACGAAATAGATTATATCAACGTAAGCTAAATATGCACTCAGAGAACATGTAAAGATATCTGCAAAAAGTTCCCAAAACAAATAAAACGTACTCAAATTGTTTGCACAGACCTAAGTGAGAGACATAACATCTAGTAACAGTCCCAGACAGATGACTATTCGGAATTCACTCCTAGTGAGTGAATGTCAAACGGGTTTCTAATCTCTTAACCAAAGTACATTCACAAGTAATTAGAATGAATTAAATTTATTAGACGATTTTTTTGCCTACAGTGCAATTGAATTTCTAAAATTCTAACCATACTGCATGTAGAAGTGATTTGATTAGATTGAGAGTATTCGATATTCACTCGTTACGAGTGAATGTCAAACAAGTAACGTTATTCAAAAATTATTGCCAGTTAGGAGTGCAAATAAATAATTAAAGAGTAATGTGGTGAATTTAAATTAATTTAATTTAATTATATTAAAATTAATTTAATTTAATTAATAATATTAAATTAATTAAATTGAATTGTAATTTATTTTACTTAATTTAATTTATTTTACTTAATTTAATTTATTTTAATTATTTTTAATTTAACTTAATTTAATTTAATTAATTTATATTAAATTAATTTAAATATATTAAATTAATTAAATTATTTTTTAATTTAATTTAATTTATTTTACTCAATTTATTTTAATTATATTTAATTTAACTTAATTTAATTATATTAAATTTATTTTATTTTACTTTACTTAATTTAATTTATTTTAATTATATTAATTTAATTTAAATTTATTTAATTTCATTTTATTTAATTAAATTTATTTTATTTTATTTATTTTAATTTCATTTCATTATCTTTAATTTAATTTAATATTATGTAATTATATGTAATTAGTGTTGTTTATTTTTATTTTATTTTATTATATTATTAATTAGATCATTTGTATTATAGTTTAATTATCAATATAATTTATTTTATTTTAATTATATTTATTTTAAATTAATTTTATTTTATTGTATTTTATTTAATTATATTTAATTTAATTTATTTTATTTTATTTTACTTAATTTATTTTAATTATATTATTTTATTAAATTATTAATTAGATAATTTGTATTATACTATATTATATTGGATTGTATTATTTAATGTAATTTAATTTAATTTAATAATTTTATTTACTTTAATTAATTTAATTTATTTAATTTAATTTATATTTTATCTTTTTTGTATGTTAGTTCATTTCATTTTATTTTATTACTAGAAACAAAGTAAATACTAGTTAGTTCATTTTAATATTGGAAAACTAATAAAATACATAAATACATATAGGGCCTAGAAATTGAAGAATTCTTACAGAAATTCCATCGAGAATTCCGTCGAAAATAACAAATATTCCAGTAGTATAGGATGAAGATATAAAATGCAAGAAAAATGCATACAATACTAAGGCAGTCCCGACATCATTAAGGCAGTCCCAACATCAATCCCAAAACACAATATTAATCCCAAAATGATCAATTCTATGCAACAGTCCCAATTCGGTGGATTTTTTTTTCATTAATTCACAATATAATATATGACAGAATACTACAATTATTCATCAAAACAGAAATTATAAGATATTAGGGCTCAAAAATTAGGAAAAAAATTATACATAATTTCTAACACTAACCTTGAGTAAGCTAACTGCTAATAGAGGAAAAGAGGAGGAGGAACGGGCTGTGGAGGAGGGGACGGACAGGGCGGTGGAGGAGGAGGAGGAGGAGGAGGAGGAACGGGCGATGGAGGAGGGGATGAGCGGTGGAACGGGGGGCAAAAGAGAGAGTTTCAGACGAGAGAGAGAGAGGGAAAGAAAATGGTAGGCGGCAGAGGAGAAAGCGATTAGGGAAATTTAATTAGCTATTTTCGACGGAATTCCGTCGATATTCATTGTGTCGGAAATAATTTATTCTCAACAGAATTTTCGTCAGGGATATTATATTCCGTGGACTTTATTTTTTGTCCGAGCGGGTTTTTTTCCCAGGCTTTGTGGAATGCTATTTCCGACAAAATTTCGTCGATAATAATATATTTTTGACGAACTTATTTATGACCACCAGTTTTGTCGAACCTATATTAACTTCGACGGAGTTTATTCCGTCGATATTAATTCCGACGAAATAAGCCTCTTTTCTTGTAGTGTAGTTGTGGTTCAAATTTGAAAACATTTAGATGTAAAATGAAAAAGTTATGAACTTTGAAACAAGGAAAATCAAAACCGACAAAATTGGAAAAAGGTCAAAAATTTAGGGTTGGCATTTTGCAGGACAGCGCCAGGGGGCTGTCCCCAGGCCAAAAGGGAGCGCTAGGGCACTAGTCTTGGATTTTGGTTGGGTCGGATCTAGGTCGGGTTAGATTTAGAAATAATATAAATAATAAATGAAATAAAATAATAATAAATGATAAGTAAACACTTAAAGTGTGGGTCCCAATGATGATGCGTAAACATGGTAAGATTTTAGAAAATAAATCTGTCTATAGGATGAAAGTTTAATTAAGAGCATTATGTGGGGTCCACGAGTGACTAATTGGTATGTCAGGAAATATGGATTGATGGGGGAATGTGATAAAGGAAGGGAATACAAAATTGAGCATATTAGTATTATAATAAAAGTTAGGTAGAAAAGGTTGGACTGGTATGCATAAGATGATGTATAAAAAGAGAACTCCGGTAGAGAAATTCCTCATACATTTTTTTCTTTTACTGATATATTGTGAGTATATTTTGAGTATTGTAAGGTTACTCCGAAGTTTTGGTAAAGCCAAGAGGAGTGCAAGAATTTCTTAAGTGAGTCTTTTCTTTAAAAAGTAATAAATGCACAAAATACTCGCTTCACATAGTATCATAAATCTTCGTTTGTAAGACTATTTCTTTAGAAGATTTATTTTGAAAAGTTTCATTTGGAAGATTTTATTTTGAAATATTAATTCAAAAACTATTTTGAAGTTATTATATTTTATTTTGTACACTACATAAATTTATATTATATAAACACTTTCGATGATTTCTTTATACACGAGTTAATGTACACCATAAAATTTATATGTGGTAGTTACTAATTAAATTATATATAATTATATGTTTATCAATTTCACTTAAAGTAGTCTATTTTCACGTGTTAAGGTAAGAGATAGTATTTTCTTTCATATTCTTAAACTTAATATGTTAAGTATTGTTTAGTAAAATTCCTGAAATGATTAATAGTTTGCGTTTTATTTAATATCATTTCACGTCAATCTTCCTATTTACCTGAACATTTCTATTAAGCTTTAACCATTATTTTTGAACTGTGGATCTTGACTATCATTTTTGAATTTGACTCCATATCATGTTGATAATTTGGATATTATTTGACTCTGGACAAAGTAAACTTGTAAACTTTTGATATCTATTATTTATTCTGTTATTCTATTTCTTTGTCCTCATTTATATTACTGCTATTTGTTCTAATTATCAAAAATCAAGTTATTGTGAATATTTGTGGCCTGGGGCACAAATGATATGCTTGGTGAATGTCTTTGGCCTGGGGCAAAGACGATATGATTGTTGAGTGTCTTTTAGGACACGTGGTGAAAGTTCTTTTTGATCTGGAGCAAAGAAGAATTGTTGTTTAGTATGATCATGACCAGTAGTGTTCAGATAATAAAAGTTGATGATTATTTTTCTGAAAAAGAGAAGTTAGTAGACATCATAGTCTACATGATTCTTCTAATGAATTGTTTATTCCGCTGTAAATACTTGTTGAAGACTTATTGTCTATTTATTCTATCATTCTGCTGTAGTTATTGATCTAAACTTTGTTATATATTGTATTCTATCAAGAACTCATCACTATTGAAGACTATCGATAATCTATTCATAATTATCTTAGTCATGATATTTTTTATTAGGCTATTTGAGTTCACCCTTTCCTTTTTATTCCATTGTTCTTCAATAGAAAATGAGAGAGTAGTTTGGTCTAGCCGTGGAATGGAGTGAGGTCTGAGTGATAGTTGTAGTAGTCATCACATGTTGTAAAATAGAGTGACAATAATAGTGAAGATTTGGTTGTGTATTATTGAATATTGTATTGTTGTACTTGTATCGTATTGTAATAGTTGTTGTGTATTCTGACGACTCAAATTTGGGTTGTGTAGAATTGAATTTGGGGGCGTAACAATGAGTCAGACAAGTTTCCTAACTTGTACAAGTTTATTATTATGTACAAATTTTCTAAATTAAAAAAGTTGCGAAAATGATTTCATATTAAGATTGAATATCATTGTTCCCACTTATGTGTTTTCAAAAGATTTGTTGAAGTTTGTGAGCCCATGTATAAAATTAGGGTTTACATTTGACCTAATAAATTTAATGAACTAAAGCGAATAAGACGTAAATTAATGAATAACGAGCAACGAACTAACGTAACTTGAGAGATGCTATCACGAGTCCCGAGGCAGAAGGCTCGTGGGAGCAACTCATTTTGGGAATCAATTGAGGGATTGGATTGGTGGCTAGAAGAATCGGGCGAAATGGGCATTACCCGAGTAACCATGGGTATTCTAGGAATCTCCCTATTATTAAGGGTATTACTAGGAAGCTCTATAAATAGCTCCTCATCTCATAGGAGGGGGGACTCTTTTTTTTGGACTCTTGGAGAACTTGAAAGCCACAAGGAGAATTCTCTCTATATTTGTGAGAGTGGGAATATTTTGGGGACTTGTTGGTGATTCAGAATTGAGCTCTAACTTCGAGATACTCGTGATCTCGTGATTACACTTGGATCCTCGAAGTTGAACTCGGATTCCCTCGAAATCTAACACTTGATAGAGGCTCTCAGACACTAGCGATTACACCGGGACCCCGAGAGTTTTGCCTTGTGTTACTCGAGTAATTGCTCACCGGTTCTTCTCCCCTCTCCAATCTCTCAATTGATTCCGTATTCTTCGCAGATAAATCACGACGAAACCCTAACCCTAGCGAGGTACGATATTTTCTCGCCTACATTCATTTGGCGACTCTGCTGGGGAGTTGAGAATTTATGAAGGGTATGCCCACGACTCGGAGTGGGAGAGCTACAGGAAGAGTTTCGCCGACAACAAGTATTACTTCACCTAAGTTTACAGAAAGATTGATGGATCTTGATCAACCGATTGTTGAGGAAGCATCAGATAGTAGTTTTGCTTCTCCAATGACTGAGCAAAGACAAACTGACAACGCACAAGGAGGTGGTGGAAGGCCAGGTGAGGAGGCCGTAAGAGAAGAGACAGTGACAATGAATGTGCAAATGGAAATGTTAAGGGCACTGAAGGAGGCACGAGAAGGACAGGGGATGATGATGAACATGATGTTGGACATGCAAAGGCAACAAAAGGAGATGACCAATTTTCGACAACAAATGATGCAAATTCCTGCCTTCAAAGCTATGCTTCCGGGAAGTTCACATCAGCATCAGTCAGCGGAGAAAGATGATAGCAATAAGAATCACCATGATGTGACTCGTATGACAGAAGCCCAACCGATACCGGTGATAAACCTTGAAGACAAAATAGTGGTGAAGGACTGCAAAAAAGGGTAGAAGTAAGTCCCACACAACTACAGATGTCTACTGTTCCACCCATACCTTTTATTCCAAACCCACAACCAGTTTTACCCGATGCAAGTATGCATCAACCTATTTCCACGCCCCAAATGAATCAACATACGACCACGTCCCAGAAGATACCAGAGACGGGTCAATATGTGACAAAGGAATATATGATGGATTTGATTAATCAAATGAAGAGGCAGGCTTCTATACCCGCAGAGTTAGATTTTACCCCACCGTATCCAGCGTACGTGAGAAAACAGTCGTATCCCACAAGGTACATCGAGCATCCCCCATAATTCTCCAAGTACAGTGGAGATAAGGGAAATGCAAGAGAACATATTGCACGATTCGTGGAGTCGATGTCCCCGTGGTTAGGAATCGATGAAGTAAGCAATCACAACCTTTTGCTGAAGGAGTTCAATAAAACGCTTACTGATGGTGCATTCAGTTGGTATTACAACTTGGAGAAAGGGTCGGTTAGAGATTGGGATGATATAAAGCTTCAGTTCTTCAAGAAGTTCTTTTATGTTCAGAAACAGGTGACAATTATGGAACTGATAAGGATTCAGCAGAAACAAAACGAAGAATTATCTGATTATGTCGATAGGTTTCGGGCTCAAGCGCAAAAGTGTGTAGAGCCAATTGAAGAAAAGAACCTAGTAAGTATATGCAACAATGGTGCACTGGATACCTTCAAGCCCCACCTGATCACCAAAGCTTGTGACTCATTTGCAACGCTATCTACCTTTGCACAAGATATTGGAGGAATTGTTACAGTGTCAGTGAACCATTCAACTGTTACATGGAAGGGAAAGCGAACAACAACTGTGGCTTTGGCAGATTCTCAGTCAAAGCCACAAGGGGGCAAGAAGGAGAAGACCGAAAAAAATGACAGAAGAAAGGATAAGCCATGAGATTACTCGAAGTTGCCAGTTCTAGGGCCTATCACGTGCAGTGAAAATGCTTTTAAAATTTTGTATGAACAATGGATAGAACATGGAGTCATAAAGCCCCTAAGAAGTAAAGTGGTAGTAACAGAAGAGATAAAGAAGAGACCAGATTTTTGTACGTTTCACCAGTACACGGGACATTCTACTATGGATTGTTATAGTTTGAGGAGGATTTACCATAAAAAGTTAGAGGCAGGCGAAATTGAGCTAGGGCAAGGAAACAACATGCATGACAAACCGTTGCCTAATCATAAAGGAAAAGAAACATATAACACCATTATTCATAGAGAAGCAGCGGGGGCAAGAGAAGATGAGGTACCAGAAAAAGTTGACGAGGTCCCTGAGCCAGGATTACAAGTGACGACTTTGATGAATGGGATCAAGTTTACAAGTTTTTTTGATCAAATTGGGTTATCTAAAGAGGCAAGAATCGAGGCAACCAAAGCAATAATCAAGGTTGCAGAAACACAGGAGGTGTGCATGGCAGCGAACAAGAGTTTTGTCAGAGTAAT
This sequence comes from Hedera helix, assembly GCA_947179155.2. Taxonomy (NCBI): domain Eukaryota; kingdom Viridiplantae; phylum Streptophyta; class Magnoliopsida; order Apiales; family Araliaceae; genus Hedera; species Hedera helix. The sequence goes on along the minus strand of OX359267.1, from coordinate 41,449,965 downwards.
GGAGCAGGAAGAGAACAAAATCTCCTTTTTCAAGGCAAACAGAGAAATTAAGTACCCACATAACAAGCCATTATATGTGATGGCGGTAATTAACATAATGGAAGTCAGGAGGGCATTCATAGACAATGGGGCATCTGTGAACATCATGCCCTACAGTGTGTTCAAGCAGTTGGGATTGTCGGAGAAAAAGCTCATTAATGAGCAAACAAGCTGTTGAGTGGGTTTTATACCCATGAAAGTACGTTTCATAACTGATAATAGGCGAGGCCTCAAGGTCTTTTGTATTAAATTTCGGTTTAACGTTCATATTTTGTTCAATTTTCAGGAAATCTGGAGTCGAGGGCAAAATGGTAAAAGCCAAGCCATAAGAGCAGCTGCTCTGTGATGTAGCGCAGCTGCTCTACACCACAAAAACTCACCAAGGCAAAACCAGAAGGTTCAAGCGCAGCTGCCCTGTATATCAGCGCAGCTGCCCTGCATCACAAGGCAAAATCAGCAGGTTCAAGCGCGGCTGCCCTGTGGAACACCGCAGCTGCGCTACATCTCAAAAGCCAGAACACAGAAATCGAAAGCGCAGCTGCTCTGAAGTTGGGCGCAGCTGCGCTACCTCGCGTTATCAGCTGATCAGTTGCCATCATGGTAGGACCCACTGGGAGTTAAAAAAAGAGCAGTTATTCTAAAACGGAGGAGGCACTAAGCTAAAAAGCAGCAGAAGGAAGAGGAGGAGGGAGTGAGAACAGAGAAAATGATCAAAAAGACGGAGAGGAATCGGATCAAAAGACGGAGAAGAAAAGAGCTAGAACAAGAGGAGGAAGAATTGTCGACTTCACAGTTTTTCTCTTCTCTTTACTTTAAGTCTGTATTTTGATTATGTATGCTAATTTGTGGAGCATGAAGTTCTGTGCTGTAATTATGAACTAATACTTTGTTAAGACTTCAATGGATCTCTTTGTTTAAATTGAACTCAGTATTATCGGATGATTATTGATGTGTGTATTTGGGTTGTCTATCATACTAGTTTTAATTTACCAATTACCTGGCCAGTTATTATCTTGGTATCTTGTATGAAGTTGAGAAATTTAGTATGAGAGTAGACAAATGGATGATAGCATGTGTTTATGGTTGCCTTGAAATCATAATTTGTTAACAAGATAGAGATATACTTGTTGACCATATGTAGCTGTGAGAGAACCAGTTCAGAAATTCCTTGTTAAATCATTTCACATAGAGATATAGTGCTTGATTAATATTGGATGTTTTTCCTAATTCTATTCCTTGATTGGTAGATTTAGGTTAATTTGTTGAATGGTAATCGAGAGATACTTATTAACACTAATAGGAGTTCTCAGTTAACAATCCATTGATCACATCATAACCTAAAGGTAATAATTTGTTTCACTTGATAACATAGAGTGAAGTTGCAGTCTTAACCCTCATTACTTTTATTCATTTTGATAATCTTTAAGTTCTTGTTAACGAAATAGTGGTAATTTCCCAGTGCTTGAAGTTGAACCAACAAAACAAAAATCTGATCATGAGTTTATTTGAGACTGTTTAGTTGAAATTAGTGACAAGAGTTGTTAAGTGAAAAAAATCTCTGTGGGACGATACCTTGCTTGCCTTAATACTACTAATTGACCACGTATACTTGCGTGTTGAATTTTCTAAGGCATAAAAAGGCGAACAAGTTTTTGGCGCCGTTGCCGGGGATTAATTCTTAACACAGTGTTACTATTAATTTTGATCTAACTGTCTGATTATAAACTTTTTATTGTTATTAATTTCACCTTAATTATATTTTTGTTCAGATAAACTTGAGTTTTGTATGCAAACGCGTTCAAAGGAGAAGGAATTAGAACCATACGAAGACGAGATTGAACGCAAGTTCCGCAGAATTCGGAAGTTTATTCAGGAAACTATTCTAAATCAGGAACTAGATCTAATGGCTGAGGAGCAACAAAAGTCTTTGCAGGACTATGCTATGCCACAAGTGACTGACCTTCAATCAAGTATCACGAGGCCAGCCATTACTGCTGCAAACTTTGAGATCAAACCAGGGACAATACAGATGGTACAGAATTCAGTCCAGTTTGGAGGATTGCCAAATGATGATCCCAATGATCACTTGGTCGGGTTCTTAGAAATATGCGATACATTCAAGTATCATGGGGTGACAGAAGAAGCAATCAGACTCAGGTTATTCCCATTCACACTTCGAGACAAAGCTAAAAGTTGGCTTTATTCTCTACCGCCTGGGTCAATCACAACATGGAATGACCTAGCGCAGAAGTTTCTGGCAAAGTTTTTTCCACCCGCCAAGACAGCAAAGATGAGGAATGACATTACCTCATTCGTCCAACACGAATCAGAATCACTTTATGAGGCGTGGGAAAAATTTAAAGATCTATTGAGGCGTTGTCCACATCATGGGATTCCTAAATGGCTTCAAGTGCAGACATTTTACAATGGGCTACTTAGTACGCTGAGGACCAGCATAGATGCTGCAGCAGGAGGAGCTCTAATGGCAAAGAATTGTGATGAAGCTTATATGTTGCTTGAAACAATGGCAGCTAACAATTATCAGTGGCCTACCGCACGGAGTAGTCAGCCGAGAGCAGCCGGTATGTTGGAAGTGGATGCAATGACAGCGTTGTCAGCACAAATGTCGGCTCAGATGTCTGTCCTCACAAAGAAAATTGATGCACTTAGTGAAAAAAAGGTTCAGAAGGTAGAAGTAATTTGTGAGTTGTGTGCGGGGACCCATGCTAGTGATCAGTGTGCAATGAATTCTGAGTCTGTGCAGTATGTGTCTAATTACAATCGACAGCAAAACAGCAACTCCAACAACTACAATTCGGGGTGGAGAAACCATCCGAACTTCTCATGGAGTAATGGTCAGGCTCAACCTCAAGTTCAAGCTCCGAGAAATGCGTATCCACCAGGATTTCAGAATCAACAACATCAACAGCCGGATAAGATTTCACAGATGGAGGATATATTGTCGAAGCTAGTGAACCAGTTTGATGTGACGGTAAAAACTCAATCAGCCGCAATAAGGAATCTGGAAAATCAAATGGGGCAATTAGCAAGCGCTCTGAATAACCGACCTCAAGGATCGTTACCAAGCGACACTGAGACAAATCCGAACCGTGAAGGTAAGGAACATTGCAAGGCTGTAACATTGAGGAGCGGGAAGGAGCTACAGAATACAGATGATAAAGCCCAAGAAGAGGTGGTAATACCTAATGAGAAGGCTGGGAGTTCAGATACAAAGGAAAAAGAAGGAGATGATCAGTCCGAGACAAAGACAAGGAAACAGTTGCCGATTATTCCACAAGTGCCATTTCCACAGCGTTTCCAGAAACAGAAACTTGATAAGCAATTTGCAAAGTTCTTGGAGGTATTCAAAAAGTTGCAGATCAACATTCCTTTTGCAGAGGCATTAGAACAGATGCCAAGTTATGTCAAGTTCATGAAAGACATCTTGTCACGGAAAAGGAAGCTTGGAGACTATGAAACCGTAGCATTGACTGAAGAGTGCAGTGCAGTCTTGCAAAGGAAACTACCCCCGAAGCTTAAAGATCCGGGTAGTTTTACTGTACCATGCACTATTGGAACACAATTGTTTAATCGATGTCTTTGCGATCTGGGTGCAAGTGTGAATTTAATGCCATTGTCAATTTATCAGCAATTGGGATTAAAGGAAGCAATTCCAACGAATGTCACATTGCAGCTAGCGGACCGTTCTTTGACGTATCCAAAAGGGATTGTGGAGGATGTGTTAGTGAAGGTCGATAAACTTATATTCCCAGCTGATTTTATTGTCTTGGATTTTGAAGAAGATAGGGATATTCCAATTATCCTTGGTCGACCGTTCTTGGCCACTGGTAGGACGCTAATTGATGTTCAAAAAGGAGAATTGACAATGAGGGTTCAAGACCAGGAGGTGACATTCAATGTATTCAAGGCAATGCAATTTCCAAGAGAAAATGAAGATTGTTTCAGAATTGATTTGGTTGAACAGGCAGTTAAGGATGTTCTTATGGAAACTATTAGTAAGGATCCTCTTGAAGTGATGATCGCTAATGATACCGAGTTGGATGATTCAGCTGCTTCAGAGTTGGTACAAATGCTAGACTCAGCTCCAAGGGTTGAGCGGTGTAAAGGGAAATTTGAGTCTTTAGATTACTCCAACAGATCATCGGACGGATTTAAAACATCAATGGAAGAGCCTCAAGTTTTGGAGCTTAAACCGCTGCCTAGTCATCTAAGGTACGCTTATCTTGGGTCTACATCTACCCTTCCGGTAATCATTTCCTCTTCTCTTAATGAGGTGCAAGAAGAAAAGCTATTAAGAGTTCTGAGGGAGTACAAATCAGCTATAGGGTGGATCTTGGCAGATATAAAAGGGATAAGCCCTTCAATCTGCATGCATAAGATAATTCTGGAAGAAGGGGCAAAACCTATCATTGAGCACCAACGCCGATTAAACCCGATAATGAAAGAGGTTGTCAAGAAGGAAATCATCAAGTGGCTAGACGCGGGTATTGTTTATCCTATTTCAGATAGCCCATGGGTAAGTCCAGTTCAATGCGTCCCAAAGAAAGGGGGAATGACTGTTGTCGCAAATGAGAACAATGAGTTGATCCCAACGAGAACAGTGACGGGGTGGCGTGTGTGCATGGACTACCGAAAGCTCAATAAAGCCACTCGCAAGGATCATTTCCCACTACCATTCATTGATCAAATGTTGGATCGGTTAGCGGGTCATGAATTCTACTGTTTGTTGGATGGATATTCTGGATACAATCAAATAGCAATCGCTCCGGAGGACCAAGAGAAAACAACATTCACATGCCCTTATGGTACCTTTGCGTTCAGAAAAATGTCATTCAGGCTATGCAATGCACCGACGACTTTCCAAAGGTGTATGATGGCAATATTTTCCGACATGGTAGAACAAAACCTTGAGGTTTTCATGGATGACTTCTCAGTATTCGGGGATTCATTTGATGCATGTCTAGAAAATCTAATGCAGGTGTTGAAAAGATGCATTGAGACGAATTTGGTTCTAAACTGGGAGAAGTGCCACTTTATGGTTCAGGAAGGAATCATACTGGGACATAAAGTGTCAGCCAAGGGCATAGAGGTAGACAAAGCCAAGATTGAAACAATAGAAAAACTGCCACCACCAACATCTGTCAAGGGGATTCGAAGTTTCTTGGGGCATGCTGGTTTCTACAGGAGGTTCATTCAAGACTTCTCAAAAATTGCCAAGCCTCTTTGCAACCTTTTAGAGAAGGAGGTCCCATTCCTTTTTGATAGAGCATGCGGTGAGGCATTTGAGATTTTAAAGAAAAAGTTAGTATCAGCTCCTATCATTATTGCTCCGGATTGGGATTCACCGTTTGAGTTAATGTGCGATGCAAGTGACTACGCAATTGGTGCAGTATTGGGGCAGCGAAAGGATAAAATTTTTCGTGCCATCTACTACAGTAGTAAGACATTGTCAGGAGCCCAATTAAACTACACAACTACAGAGAAGGAATTGTTAGCGGTGGTTTATGCATTCGACAAGTTTCGATCTTATCTAATTGGGACAAAGGTCATTGTGTACACGGATCACTCGGCAATCAAATACTTGATTCTGAAGAAAGATGCAAAGCCAAGGTTAATCAGATGGGTTCTATTACTGCAAGAATTCAACTTGGAAGTTCGTGACAGAAAAGGTACTGAAAATCAAGTGGCAGACCATTTGTCCAGATTGGAGCAGCCCAAGGAAAATGATGTGGAGATTAATGAATACTTCCCGGATGAACAACTCTTTTCCATCAGTTCAGAGGTGCCATGGTATGCAGATCTTGTGAATTATATAGTTGGAAATGTTCTTCCCCCAGAATTATCTAGCCACCAAAGAAAGAAGTTCTTGCATGATGTACGCTATTATTTGTGGGATGAACCGTTTTTATTCAAGCGATGTGCTGATCAGATGGTGAGAAGATGTATACCGCAAGAGGAGATAGAAAACATTCTTCATCATTGTCATGCATCTAACTATGGAGGACATTACGGGAGTGAAAGGACAGCAGCAAGGATATTGCAATCTGGATTTTATTGGCCAACGCTGTTCAAAGATGCCCATCACTTTGTTTCAAAATGTGACAAATGTCAGCGAGTTGGCAATATCGCAAGGAGACATGAGATGCCTCTTAACACAATTTTGGAGGTGGAACTCTTTGACGTCTGGGGAATTGATTTCATGGGTCCTTTTCCGTCATCTTGTAGCAATGCTTACATTTTAGTCGCAGTGGACTACGTTTCCAAATGGGTAGAAGCAATAGCACTTCCCACGAATGACGCGAAAGTGGTGACAAGATTCCTGCGACGGAATATATTCACAAGGTTTGGGACCCCGAGAGCCATCATTAGCGATGGAGGGTCGCACTTTTGTAATAGGCAGTTTGCATCTCTCCTAGCTAAATACGGGGTGACGCACAGAGTAGCCACAGCCTATCATCCCCAAACTAATGGCCAAGCAGAGATATCGAATCGTGAAGTAAAGAGAATTTTGGAAAAAATTGTAAACCCCAATAGAAAAGATTGGGCTCTTAAGTTGGATGATGCGTTATGGGCTTACAGAACAGCATACAAAACTCCACTTGGGATGTCACCATACCAGCTAGTCTATGGAAAGGCATGCCATCTGCCGGTCGAACTGGAGCATAATGCGTATTGGGCGATAAGGAAGTTAAATTTTGATCTAGATGCTGTGGGTAAAAAGCGTTTGCTTCAACTCAATGAAATGGATGAATTCCGACTTCAGTCATACGAAAATACAAAGCTGTACAAAGAAAAAGTCAAGCGTTGGCATGATAACAAGATAGTGGAACGTAAATTTGAGCCGGGTCAATCAGTGTTACTTTATAATTCCCGTTTGAAACTATTTCCGGGTAAGCTCAAGTCAAGATGGTCGGGTCCTTTCATCATCAGAACTGTTTTTCCACATGGAGCAATAGAGTTGGAGGACAATAAATCGAGTGAGACTTTCAAAGTCAATGGACAAAGGCTAAAACACTACTGGGGTGGCGACGTTCATCGTCAAAAGTCCGCAGTGACTCTTTCTCACACACAATGAACAGGAAATGGTCAGGCTGATGACGATAAAACAAGCGCTATTGGGAGGCAGCCCAAATGTTTTATTTTCTGTTATTTCTATTCAGTCATTTTGTGTTTTAGTCAAACTTAGTTCATTTAATCATTAACTGTGTTAGTTAAGTTGTTTTAGTGAGTACTTTGCATGATGTAATGTGTGGTGTTGATCATGTGTAGGTAAGAGGTAGGAAGCATGAAGGAGCTGAATAACCACAAGTCTACAAAGAAAAGACAAAAAGCATTGAAAGAGCACCAGCCCTCACTCCTAGAGCCCCTGCTCTGCAACTTAAATTTTTTGGCTGGCAGTGCAAGAGCAGCTGCCCTCACACCAAGCGTCCCTGCGCTTCAACTTTCTGTTTTGGCAGCCACTCCAAGCGCACCTGCCCTCACTCCTAGAGCCCCTGCGCTTAGACGTTCTGTTTTGGCAGCCACTCCAAGCGCACCTGCCCTCACTCTTAGCGCCCCTGCGCTACCACTGGAATTTGTGGCACACACCCATAGCGCACCTGCTCCATCTCGCAGAGCATCTGCGCTACATGGACACGGTAAAAAAAAAAATAAATAAAAAAAAATAAACGGGCAGTAAATTCATTGCATTCGTTCCAAAAACCCAATCGACTTCTCCCTCATAAACTCTTCCAAACCAAAACGTCCAAATTGATGGCACACGGTCTTCACACTTCCATTCTTCACCTATATAACATGTGCTAGAGAGATTGAAATTCACAACTCAAAATCATCAAATCGTAGAGAGAGAAATCCAATATTGTTGCAGCAAAAAGAGGTTAGAACTTCTGGGTCATATCCAATCTCTAACATTTTTTTGTTGTTTGGAAGTTGATTTGGGTTTGGAAATGTGGGTCAATTGAATGGGTGGTTGTTTGCTTAGAGATAAACCAATTTTGGTGGCCACATTTTATCAAGTTCAGTTTTCACAATGACAATTTGAGTTGCACACCAAGTGTTTGATTTTTTGCGTGAGAGAGTTTAGCAAGTTTGGGGGAGCTGTTTGCATCCTTGGTTGAAAAATATTAGCTTTTAGTGTGATCATGGCACCAAAGAGGCACAAGGGAGAGACTTCGAGCGGCACTCCAGCATATGACAAACGACGGTTTACTAGCTATGAGGCGTCCGAATTCTACCATGATTTCTTGGCAGAAAAAAAATTGATTCCCGAAAGAGGACTTGACCCAGGGGTTCTTGATGGAAAACTTCGTCAGACAATATTAAACAAACGTTGGGAGGCACTTACACATCAGCCAGATCCTGCAGTCATTCCGGTGGTGAAGGAATTTTATGCCAATGCAAAGAATGCCAAGAATGGAGTGGTCCGAGTCCGAGGGAAGAAAGTGTCGTACAGGGCAGATAATATAAACTCTTATTTTAACATAGACAATATGGAAGAAGAGGATGACTACACTACCTATAAAGATCACCATTTTGATATGACTGAGGTGATAAACGGGTTGTGTCAGCCTGGAACCACCTGGAAACTTAAGGATGGAAACCCGATCCAATTCTCATACAAGGGTTTGAGCCGATACGGCAAGGCATGGTATTATTTCCTTTGTGCGAGACTCATGCCAACGACGCACATCACCGACATTAACAAGGAACGTGCAATCTTGTTGTATTGTTTAGTGAACAATAAGAGTATTAACATCGGCAAGGTCATTCAGAATTCCATCCATCAGACCATAGCGGGAGGTTCAACTAGGGGTCTACCACACCCTTCGGTAATTTATGGGTTATGTGAACTTGCGGAAGTTAAATGGGAAGAGAATGAGCCACTACAGGAACCCCAAGTAGTTATTGACTCTAAAATAATAAGGAGTTTTACGCAATGGGGTGGTGCTCAGCCGAATCCTATGGGAGCGGGATTTATTTTAGAAGCCGGATCTCCAGACACAGATGAACTTTTTGCTGCATCGCCTGACAAGGAAGGCGAAAGTTCAACTCCGGCAATCACAGGGATAATGCACTCCATGCAACAGCGAATGGATCGTCTGGCTCAACGACAAGATGCAATGCATGGATTCAATGTGAATGTCGCTCAAGCTCTGGCTCAAGCCTTCTCAAATTTTCAACTTCCAGATGTTCCAATGTTGCCCGAGTACCCACCAACGGATCACGTCAGTGGAGATGAGGCTTGACCAAGGCTGTCAGGGAAGTCCTCGTTGCTTTTATTTTGTTAATCATCATTGAGGACAATGCTATGTCCAAGTTTGGGGGGGTCTTTGTATTGTTCATGTTTTCCTTTCATGTTTCATGTTTTACTTTATATGTTAAAAAAAAAAAAAAAAAAAAAGTCAAAGTTAGTGAATTTTGTGGGTACATTCACTGCAAACCCTCACGAGACTCAAACTCGTCCTCATGGGGTAACCATGAGGTTCAAAGGCTTGTTGCACATGCTAAGTGCAACCGTGGTACCTACGAAAAAGAACCTAGGAGATTAATTTAAATGAAATTCGTTTTCTATATATCTAGTCTTAATTATCATACTTTAAGTAGACTATGTTTGCATGTAGGTTGTACAATGCATTTTAGCAGAGTCAAGTGATGAGTTTACTCGAGTCTTGCAAGATTGGCCAATGATAAGAATTCGGTTATAACTGAACCTACACAGGATTGAAAACCTCGCACAGTTAAAGTTTCGCTGGGAAGTTTGTTTTAACACTGTTGAAACCCTATACAAGCACTTAGATAAAGCTTGCTCGGCATTGTTAAAAGCAAATTCTAAGAAAGAACTCAAGTTTGGAGGGTACCTAATTCGGAACTGAAAAAAAAAAAAAGAAAAAAAAAATGATATTATTATTGTTAAGTGTAGCTCGTCTAGTCTGTTTTTGTGGCCTTTATTACTCGAACAAGTAGCCCCGTAGGAGTGTCTCTACACTTAATGCCCGAAAACCGTCTGGTTTAGGAGCCATTGGGGGAAAGTTCGCTACAGGGGTGATTCTGAATAGCCTAATAGAAACAGACATTGCACATGTCGAGAATAAGGGAATATAGGCGAGATGGAGCGTAAAACGCACTCGCCCCTTGTAACTAGGTTAATGAAATCAATAATTCTGGAAGGTATCCTTTCTGCTTGAGTGAATGCTTGGATAAGTTGATTCTTATATAAATGTAGTGCTATTTGGAGCGAGTGATACACGTACATAATTGTTTTGGGGTTGAAAGCATGTTTAAAATGAATGGGTGAGTTGAAATCGTGACAAGTTGTGGGTTAAGTCCTTCTGTGGGTATGTTTTAATCTTTGAGGCCAGTAGTAAGGGTGTCGTGTGAGTTCATCGCTTGATTAGTAGGTATTCTGAATTGTGTATTGCATTGTCGTGTCAAGTTTGCTTGAGGACAAGCAAAGAGTCAAGTTTGGGGGTGTGTTGAGTGGGTTTTATACCCATGAAAGTACGTTTCATAACTGATAATAGGCGAGGCCTCAAGGTCTTTTGTATTAAATTTCGGTTTAACGTTCATATTTTGTTCAATTTTCAGGAAATCTGGAGTCGAGGGCAAAATGGTAAAAGCCAAGCCATAAGAGCAGCTGCTCTGTGATGTAGCGCAGCTGCTCTACACCACAAAAACTTACCAAGGCAAAACCAGAAGGTTCAAGCGCAGCTGCCCTGTATATCAGCGCAGCTGCCCTGCATCACAAGGCAAAATCAGCAGGTTCAAGCGCGGCTGCCCTGTGGAACACCGCAGCTGCGCTACATCTCAAAAGCCAGAACACAGAAATCGAAAGCGCAGCTGCTCTGAAGTTGGGCGCAGCTGCGCTACCTCGCGTTATCAGCTGATCAGTTGCCATCATGGTAGGACCCACTGGGAGTTAAAAAAAGAGCAGTTATTCTAAAACGGAGGAGGCACTAAGCTAAAAAGCAGCAGAAGGAAGAGGAGGAGGGAGTGGGAACAGAGAAAAGGATCAAAAAGACGGAGAGGAATCGGATCAAAAGACGGAGAAGAAAAGAGCTAGAACAAAAGGAGGAAGAATTGTCGACTTCACAGTTTTTCTCTTCTCTTTACTTTAAGTCTGTATTTTGATTATGTATGCTAATTTGTGGAGCATGAAGTTCTGTGCTGTAATTATGAACTAATACTTTGTTAAGACTTCAATGGATCTCTTTGTTTAAATTGAACTCAGTATTATCGGATGATTATTGATGTGTGTATTTGGGTTGTCTATCATACTAGTTTTAATTTACCAATTACCTGGCCAGTAATTATCTTGGTATCTTGTATGAAGTTGAGAAATTTAGTATGAGAGTAGACAAATGGATGATAGCATGTGTTTATGGTTGCCTTGAAATCATAATTTGTTAACAAGATAGAGATATACTTGTTGACCATATGTAGCTGTGAGAGAACCAGTTCAGAAATTCCTTGTTAAATCATTTCACATAGAGATATAGTGCTTGATTAATATTGGATGTTTTTCCTAATTCTATTCCTTGATTGGTAGATTTAGGTTAATTTGTTGAATGGTAATCGAGAGATACTTATCAACACTAATAGGAGTTCTCAGTTAACAATCCATTGATCACATCATAACCTAAAGGTAATAATTTGTTTCACTTGATAACATAGAGTGAAGTTGCAGTCTTAACCCTCATTACTTTTATTCATTTTGATAATCTTTAAGTTCTTGTTAACGAAATAGTGGTAATTTCCCAGTGCTTGAAGTTGAACCAACAAAACAAAAATCTGATCATGAGTTTATTTGAGACTGTTTAGTTGAAATTAGTGACAAGAGTTGTTAAGTGAAAAAAATCTCTGTGGGACGATACCTTGCTTGCCTTAATACTACTAATTGACCACGTATACTTGCGTGTTGAATTTTCTAAGGCATAAAAAGGCGAACACAAGCATCACAGGGTTTGCCAATCAGTGCACCAGAACTCTTGGCCATGTGAGAGTGGCCATGCATGTGGGGAAGATAAGAGGACCTGTGACGTTTCATGTGGCAAAAATAGATGCGGCTTATCATGTGTTGTTAGGACGGGCGTGGCAAAATGATTATGGGGTGGTGCCATCGGTGGTTCATCAGTGCATCAAGGCCATCTGGAAGGGGAAAGAAGTCCAAGTACCCGCAACAAAAAATCCCTTTGCACCAGAGGAGGCATACATTATTGAGGCGGCTTTCTTTGATGACGTCGCCGAGGAAGGAGAAAACAATATTGTTAAGCTCGACGCCTTGAAGTTAGCTAGTTGGGAAGACGTACAAGCAGACAAGTTTGTGCCTGAAAGGAAAGAAAAGAAGAAGGCAAATGCAGAACAGGCTGAGAGCTCCAAGGGAAAGCAACCAATGGTAGTAGACTTAGAGAAAGAAGGAAAAGAACAAGTGAAACAAGAATTAGCCTCGGATGATGTCAGAAATGTGATTAATGCCAAGAGGGTGGAACCTAAAAAGCAAAAACCGATGGAGAAGAAGAGAAAAGAAGAAGAAAAAACAAGGTGGCAAAGGGTTGTTAAACCCAATGGCAAGGTGGTGTTTCGATTATGACGGTGCGAGGGGGAAGAGCCCAAGGGTACACTCAAACCCGAAGACTCGGGAGGTGTCCCCCACTCCAGTAGTAGCGGAAAAGAAGATGTTGCACAACAGGAGGTAGAACGAGCTCCAGAATATTTTAAGGATAGACCTAGACCACAACAAAATGAGTTGGAGGAAGTAGATTTATCAATAGAGGAGGGGGTGTCAAGGTCAATTCATATCAATAAAGAGTTAAATATCAACCAAAAAGAAGAATTAATAAAGTTGCTGCGGGAGTATAGAGACGTGTTTGCATGGAATTATAATGAAATGCCTGGGATCGATAAAGAGTTGGTGGAGCACAAACTAAACATAAGTCCGCGGGCAAAACCAGTGAAGCAAGCACCTAGGAACTATGCACCGGAGGTTGAAACACAGATAAAAGAGGAAATTCAAAAGTTGTTGGAAGTAGGGTTCATAAAGCCAATCCAACACCCGATTTGGCTATCCAGTATTGTACCTGTAAAGAAGTCTAATGGGCAGTTGCGAATATGTGTAGATTTCAGGGAGTTGAACAAGGCATGCCCAAAAGACATGTACCATTACCCAATATAGATACACTAGTGGATGCAACAGTGAATCATGAAATGATGTCGTTCATGGATGGGTTTGTGGGATATAATCAGATAAAGATGTCTTTAGAGGATGCAGAGATGATGGTCTTCTGTACACCTTTTGGGATTTTTTATTATATTGTGATGCCATTTGGGTTGAAGAACGTCGGGGCGACCTACCAGCGAGCGATGCATGCTATCTTCCATGATATGATACATGACATAGTGGAAGATTATGTAGACGATGTAGTGGTAAAGTCAAGAAAAAAGGTGACCCATAGGGAAGATCTGAGGAAGGTGTTTGAACGATATCGTCAATACAAGTTGAAAATGAACCCTAAGAAGTGTGCTTTTGGAATGACTGCTGAATTTTTTTTGGGATTTCTCGTACACAATAGAGGATTGGAAATAGATCCCAACAAGGCTAAGGCAATTACTGAAATGTCCCCTCCAAAAACGCAGAAATAGTTAAAGAGCTTTTTAGGAAGGTTTTCTTACCTAAGGAGATTCATGCCAGCATTGGCAGAAGTTATAGAACCTTTTGGGAAACTATTAAAGGGAAATGTGAAATGGGATTGGGGGCAAGAACAACAGAAGGCCTTTGAAAGGGTAAAGGAGATACTGGCTTTGACGAAAACTATGGTAGTGCCACAAAGAGGAATACCGCTGCAACTGTATATCACATCTACTTTAAAATCTTTAGGAGGAGTGATCACGCAAGAAGTGGAGGGAAATGAGAAACCAGTGTACTACATTAGTCGGATTGTTAGAGGACCAAAGACCAGGTATTCACAGTTGAAGAGGCACTACTTGGCATTGGTGTTTATTGCGCAAAAAATGCGACATTATTTTTTGGCGCACGAGGTGCAACTTGTAACAAAGATTGACCCGATTAGGTACTTGCTGACTAGACCTGCTTTGGTAGGAAGGCCCGCGAGGTGGATGATGATCCTTTCGGAGTATGACATTAGATGTGTGACGCCAAAAACAATTAGATGTCAAGCTTTGGTGGACCTGCTCGCTCAGTTTCCAAATGGAGAATATGAACCACCATCTGAAGATCTTCTAGGAGGAGAAGTGGAGCTACTCGATGTGGAAAAGGAAGACTCGGAATGGTGGAATCTAGCATTTGATGGATCATCTACAGGTGGAAAAGGAGGAACAGGGGTAGTATTGACTACCGGGAAAGGAAATGAGGTGGCCCTGTCTTACAAATTGGATTTTCCTTGCACAAACAATGAAGCAGAATACGAGGCGTTCGTATTGGCTTTATTGTCGGCTCGAGAATTAAGAGCAAAACGTCTCAAAGTAAGGGGAGATTCTAACTTGATAGTGCAATAGGTACATGGACAGTTCGTAGTTAAGGAACTTATCTTGGCGCCGTATCGAACTGTGGCTCAAAAGGTGATGGAAGCCTTCCAGAAGGTGGTAATCGAGTATGTGCCAAGAGAACAAAACAAACAGCCTGATGCATTAGCAACGGTAGCATCCAGAGTATACGTCACTAGTGAAGACATGGATGTAAAGGTAATCAAGAGGACCCTCCCAACCACGGTGTTGGAGTCATTCCCCAAAGAGCTGACAGATGATTGGAGGCATCCAATTTCTCATCAACTACAAACAAAAGAGGGGATAATACCATTGGTGGAACTTCAGAAATATCGCATTATAAAAGGAGTTCTATACCATAGAGAAACGGATAGAGTTTTGGAAAAATGCGTGGGAAGGAATGAATCTAGGCGAATATTGCATCAGATACATGACGATAACTGTGGTTTGGCAGAAATCAGTTTATATCGGTGTTTACAACGACAAGGGTATTATTGGCCGGAAATGAATAAAGAAGCAGAGCAACTGCAGAGACAATGTCTTTCGTGCCAAGAATACCCTGGGGAGGAGGAGTGCGCCTTTATCAATGAAACAGTGGATTGGCGGGTTCCATATGTAGAGTTCTTACATAGCAGCATTCTCCCTGCTAAAAAGAAGGACGCAATGATAGTACAAAGGAAATCCCAGAGATTTTTCATGCAGGATGGAGAATTGTTTAGAAGGAGGTTTAATGGCAAGCCTTTACGATGTTTAGAGTTGGGTGAAACGAATGATTTGTTCTACCGAATGCATAAAGACGAGCACCAAAGGGGAGCCAAGTTATATAAACAGTTGATTGATCATGGGTATTATTGGTCGAAAATGGAAGGAGACTGCTTAGAATTTGTCAAGAAGTGTCATGCTTGCCAAATCTATGGGAACCTGGTGCATGCCCCTGCTGTTGATCTAAGGACTATAGCAACACCTTGGACCTTTCATACATGGGGGATGGATCTCATAGGGCCAATTCATCCTATTTCTAAGGGAAATATTTGGATTTTGACTACCACAGAGCTGTACACGAAATGGGTGGAAGTAGTTCCCTTGAAGAAAGTTATAGGACCGACAGTGGCAAACTTTATAAAAGGCACATAATTTGTCGTTTCAGGATTCCAAAAGTTATCTTATCTGATAATGGGACACCCTTCATAAATAGAGATGTCAGGAAATTAATGGACATATACAAGGTGAAACATTACGAGTCATCACCATACTACCCGAAAGGCAACGGCCAAGCAGAGGCTACCAATAAAACCCTAATCAAGAGCCTTTCAAAAACCCTGGATGATCATTCGAAGGCATGGGCAGAACAGTTACCAATGGCGTTATGGGCTTATCGAACTTCAAAAAGAAAACCTACGTGCGAAACCCCATATGCCCTAGTATATGGTGAAGAAGCTGTCTTGCCTGCAGAGATAGAGATTCCTTCTGCCAGGATGAGACTCCGAAGCTTAGTTGAGGAAGAGAACCGACCAGCTGCTTTAGAAGCCTTAATTGAATTTCGAAACAAGGCCAAGAAAAAATTAGAACAGTATCATGGAAAATTGCAACGACAATACAATAATGCAATGGTGCTTAGACGAATTTTGGTGGGGGACTTGGTGCTCAAGACAGCGAATCCAGTCATGAGGGGAACACCAACCATCAAAATTTTCCCCAAATAGGAAGGCCCATATAGGGTACGAGAGGTCTCCGAAAGCGGGTATTGCAAAATATCTCGTATGGGATCTGATGCTATCTCAGGCCCATTGAATCTAAAATGGGTGAAGAAATATTATACATGAGATAGTTATCGAATTTCGGTTACACTTTCCAACCGTAAAAAAAAGTGATGGAGGTACTTGAACCTAAGTCCTCGGATTTACAAGTTACACTTTGTCTTTAAAAGTGGGGAACGTTATGCTTTACACGTTAAAAGCAGGAATGATGTAATAAACATTATTCGATTTATAAAAATTATGATTTATTAATAAAATTGTTCAAACTTTCACTTATACTTGGATGAATTTCTTAGTTAAAAGTATAGATCAAAGTGTTAGTTTGCGTAAACAATTTAATTTTGTGTCATATTGCCTGGGAACATTAACTTTAATAAATTATAATGCAAGGAACAAATATATGTTGTGTCATGAGAATTAGAGTTAAGGGCAATGATTTGTATTAAAAAAAAATCGTGACAAATAAAACATGATATATAAAACTTTTGTGTGAGTTTTCAATATAGGAAGGAAAGCTAAAGGAAGTCATGATCTAGAGGCCATGATACATCAAATTAGATAGGAGGTAAAGACAAGGACTCCAAATCAGCAATGGCACTATCATGATCTTCCATGGCAGTTAAAATTCTCTTTTTAATCTCTTGAATAGTCGACTCAAACTCTTTAACTCTGGCTTTCAATTTGTCCAAGGTGTCATGAACTTCCGACAATGTCTTTGAGAGATTCTCCTGCTCTTGGTGACGAAAAGTGATTCTCGGGCGAAGCCCAATGGCACAATGACTAATAGTAATGAGGTCCAATCTGGAATGAAAGGGAGACATATCAAAACCAAAAAAGGAGAGGTCATCAACCTTATATTTTATATGCTCTAGATTTTTGGCTTGTAGTGACTGGAGGGAAAGATGACGCATTTCAAGAACCAAATTGGCAAGTCGGTCCAATATCACGGTCTAGAAGACAGGACTGCGAAGATTGAATCTGTAATGACCACGAATTTCATTAGTCATTGTAAATATACTTAATAAATATTTAGCAATGAATTTAAACTTTTTGTATTAATTAATTGTGCATTAGATAATTAAATAAATGTACTTATGTGGTTGTATATTTATTTAAAGGATTAAAGCAAAGTGTATAATTAATTAAAGCAAATCTAATTGGATTATATTTTTAATCCAAATAAGTTGATAAACTAGGTTAAAGATATTAACCTAGTAGCCCATGTAATTAATTTAATTACTAGTCCATGTAATTAATTAAACAAGCCCAATGCTTGATTTAATTAAATGTAACTTAGACTATTTAATATAAGCCCAATGTGTTATTTATATGGAGTCTATTTGTAAATCAATGCTATCTAAATGTTTAAATTAAATACTAAGGTTAACCCAATTTAAAAGTTAACTTTTGGTATTATTTAAAGAGTATTAAAATATTACTACATGGTTAATAATATTAATAAGTAATTAAATATTATGAAATGATTGATAATATTAGTAAGAGATTAAAATATTATTAAATGAGTAATAATATTAATAAGTCAATAAAATATTATTAAATAAATAATAATATTAGTAAATGAATAAAATATTATTTAATGATTAATAATATTAGATAATGAATAAAATATTATTAAATGATTAATAATATTAGATAATAAATAAAATATTACTAAATGAATAATAATATTAGATAATGATTTAAAATATTATTAGATGATTAATAATATTAATAAGATAATAAAATATTATTAAATAATTAATAATATTAGATAATGTTTAAAATATTATTAAATGGTTAATAATATTAATGAGGTAATAAAATATTATTAAATGATTAATAATATTAGATAATTAATAAAATATTATTAAATAATTAATAATATTAGATAATGATTTAAAATGTTATTAAATAGTTAATAATATTAAATAATAAATAAAATATTATTAAAGGATTAATAATATTATGAGGTGAATAAAATATTATTAAATGATTAATAATATTATAAGGACGATAAAATATTATTAAATAATTAATAATATTATAAGGACAATAAAATGTTATTAATGGATTAATAATGTTAAGTGATTGATAGAATATTATTAAAAGATTAATAATATTAGAAGGCTAATAATGTATTATTAAACGATTAATAATACTACAAGACTAATAAAATATTATTAAATTGTTAATAATATTATATAAGTGTATGAACTATATTAAATAATTAATATAGGTTCTTTGTGTTTGAAATATTATCAAGTAATTAATGATAATGTTTCCTATGTGTTTATATACCCATAATTATATAATTATGTGGTTCGTAAGGTTTATAAAGGTCATTATACTTACAAGTATATGATACTAATTTAAGATCAAACTGATTTAATTATTAGGTCCGTTCAAGGATTGTTAAATTAAGTTGGTTAGCAGTAAACGACGCACGAGGCAAGTCTTCTACCCTTAACTTGCACTTATTGTTGCAATTATTATTCAACTTTAATTACTTTGAGCAATTCAATTATTGTTGAGCAAGTATCTACACTCGTAGATATTTGACAGACCTTTGAGTGAATTAATTATCGAAAATTACTTCACATCGTTATTGATTATTGTATTCACACATAGTGCTTTTTCAAACTGTTTAAGAACGTCTAAGCTAATTGTTTCGGCTAGACAAATGCATGTTAAATTCATTTAGTTGAATATTATAAAAGCTTATCCAAACCATTGGCTGGTACGGATTCTTACAGTAAGACTGAGATAGAACAACCCTAGTTAAAGGGAATTTTTATTTGTCGGAGACCCGACAGCGCGCAAGAAAACTAAATGTGATGCATATACATAGGACATGAGAGGACTGATCCCCTCAAGTGTCCCGTTATTTTTAACAAGGTGTCAGTCATTGTATGTCTGTTCTACCTTAGTAGCAGTTCACGGTCATTAAAGACCACTTAGCAGTAAAGAGTCAATACATTCTTTTATTGAACATTGATTCTTGATATCTTTCGCAATTGTTATTGTTGAAACCTTGAAGTTATTTCCCTTCATCATGATATATCGTATGATTGTTGTTTATAAACTTGCTGAGCCATTTAGTTGCTCATTCTTGCTATATCATGACTATATTTCAGCCAATCCCGAAAGCTCTAAATCGGACAAAGGCAAGGGGAAAGCGAGTGCTTAATTTTAGTAGTGGCATGCTAGTTTAAATTACTGTTATGTAATTACTGTTGTAAATCTTTTGTGTTTTCCCTTAAGATATGTAATGTTTAAGATTAAGGTCATAGACCTTGGGAAGTGTAGCCTTTTGTTAAGGAACCTTTTGTATTATTCCGCGAAGTTTGAATACAATTTATGTATTTCATTGTTGTTAAGTATTGTACAGTGAGAACCAAACCCGAGGTTAAAGAACCTGGATTTGGGGTCGTCACAGAATCGACCCAGGATATGTGGGTAACTGGTCAAGAGGCTCTCGAGAATTTCTCGACTGGGGGCAGCAACATAAAAATCTCTCCAAGGGACAAACGCTCCAGTTGGATTGAAGGGAGCTCTAACAGGAGATATCTTTGAAGAAACCATAGTATTTGAAGTTACGAGGTGTGTCGTAGGAGCTGGAGTGTTGAGAAGATCATTGACGTTACCAAAAGGAAGGCTGACATCCTGATAATGTTGATCAAAAGAGGCGAGATCCCCAAAGGGTATATCTAAAGCATCCATCGCCTTAGCCTGAAAAAAAGAGAGAAAACAGAATAAGAAGCGGCAATAAATAGATAAGGGACAACAACGATAAATATGTGATAACCCTTACTAAGTGCCCGATAGAAAGGGTTTCATGAGTAGCCTCTCCCGCAACACTATCGGTTGCACCCTCCCTTTCAGATATCCTCTCAGCAAAATCCTTCGGGGGAGGAGTGGGGTCGACAGCAGGTGAAAGATTTTCCCTCGAGGGAGTTGGAGTAGATACCATGGCATCAACCTCATAAGAATCACCAATGCCTTCAAGGTGGTCGGTAGATAACGCCACAGGAGGAGAAGATGGAGGAACCGTACGATGCACAATTGAAGTGAAACTAACATCAGATAGGGAGTCGTCGGCACTAAGGCTAACACATTGGTTATGAGAAGAATAAGTTTTTCCAGTGGTATTACTAACAGCTTCAATAGGTTGAGAAGGTCCACATATGGTAGAGCTCATAATCTCTTGTCTAACACCTCTTAAAATTCCTATCGGAAGGTTATCATCCTCATCCTCGTTATCCTCGTTATCCTCATCAAGGACCTAAAAATTACAGAAAACAGTAACCTAAAGAGATAAGAAGATGAAGATTTAAATGTTGAAAAAAGATACTAATGTAAATTTTACCATAAGCCTTCTCATTTGACTAGGTGGCTCTTCAGCTGTCGGTTTGCTAGAATCGTTGTTATGGGCACGTTTAGATAACCTCAATCTAAAGGTAGTGCCAGTAGTAGTATTACGCCAGATGACTTCCCGAGCAGGTGGACCTGTGGTAGTTCGGGTAGCCCTCGAATGAGTGACTCGCATGTCCTCAACAGCAAGAGGTTCTGGAGAAAGGGGGTGCCTGGATGTAGCCTCATGATTGGGGTTAGGCCTACGCCTTAATGTCTGCGACTCAAGGAGTCGGGAGCTGGTGGGCCAATTTTTGAGATAAACATTCGATTTTGGGGTGCATAACAGTTTGGCCCATTGTGAATGGCGGGGAGGAGAAACTGCACGGGTAGGAAAGGTTGAGTCATCCAACCACCGTTCTAGAATAATCTGCCAATAGCATTGCTCATCTAAAGAATACCGCCCCTCTCAAGAAACATCAGGAATGACAAATGGGAAAGGGTCTTCACGAGGAAAGGATAGTCTCGGGAATTCCCATATAAAAGTCCGAGTTGTTGGGATAAAGTTGTCAATAGCCCTCTCATGATCTCCGTCAAGAGCCTCACTGTAAGGTCGGTGCTGATCAAAGCCAAACTGCCTCATCACTCTATGTGGAGAATATAACACGACCCCATAGTCATCGTCCTCTACAGAATAAGGTAACTCTCCAGCCCTAAGGAACAAGAACCAGAGAAGTGTTGATCCTTCTAGATCCTTAATGGGTGCAATGGAACGAGACACCCTCTTGTAATAATGTGGGAGATGTCCATCCTCGAGAATAATGGTGAAAGGACGAGCGATGAAGGATGAAAAATCATCAATATAATGTCGTAAATCCGAGGTGCCCTTATGATCAATCCATTGGGCCATGCGGGGTGCAATGTTGGGTGATAAAGAAGGCGAGGATGACTTATTTTTCTTCTTAGATATATATGACGGAACGACATGGCTGGGAAAGCGCTCAAAGAGAAAAATCTGTAGAAACGAGCCTAGGGCAAAGCAGTTCACGTCATACCTGAGAAAATTATCAAAAAGCATCGGTAAGTAAAAAATAATAATAATAATAATAATAATAATAATAATAATAATAAGAAAGGAAAAGATAACATTTAAGAGAGAAGTACCTTCCAACTGATTCCTTCATGGCTAAGACAGTCTTATCCAGGCAGCAGTACATGGTTCCTAAGAAAAGAGGAGCTAGAGGGATTGATAGGCCACGAGCTAGTAAGGTAGCCAGACATAACATGCATGCAGAGGGTCCATCTACTGGCGAACCAGAAAATGAAGCGCGATAGCCACATGACCAAATAAGATGCTAATGGGTAAGGGCATGATTCTCCATGAAGAGAAAGCACCGATTCACTGTGAACTAAGCTGTCCCAATTATTCGGCTTGTAATCACGAAAGAAGTACCGTACCCAAGAGAGCCAGGAGGCTTTTTGGCGGTTGGACGTCTCAAAATCTGGTAGTAGATCATCACCTTTGAATCTGGAAGTATGGGTGGATGCCCGTTTAAAGGCCTCCGTCAAGTAGAGTATACAATCAGTGTCCTTTTGCAGCAGATGGGTCGGAACATAGGAGGTCGAGCCTTTGATGGGAAGGCTACAAGAACACGAGTAAAACGGTCAACATAAACATAATGAATATATATATATATATATATATATATATATATATATAAACAAATGAACACGAAAAGAAATGTAAGGGCTCTCACTGATATATGGCATAGACGTCCTCTAATGTAGGGGTAAACTCCCCCCAAGCCGCAACGAAGGTGCATGTGGAAGAACACCATCGGGACAAAAGTGTGCAAAGTGCATCCTGATCCTGGTGGATACGAAGGTCCCTACACAGCTGAATGCAGTGAAAGATACCAGCATTCTTAAGTATCTGCGCATTTTCTGTATTACTTAATATTTCATCAATCCAATGTTGCCACCCTTGGAGACGGTTGCAAGAGTCGGGCTGAAAGCGAACATGACTAAATGGGAATTCTTGCTTCTCTATGCGTATACGGGGAATACTACTGGCACTAGGAGATCGCTCCCGATTTTTGCAAGCCGTAACATAGATAAACAAACCTTCTTTGTCAGGGCGTGGAAAAGAATGGCGGTCATAGCTGCTGACACGATCCCAGAAAATGTCTGAAGACCCGACGAAAGGGGCTTTTCCCCACTCTGAGATGAAAGGAATTGGCCTAATGGCCTTGGGGCCTGTAAGACGATCATCGGAACTAGCCTGCCATGATAAAAGTTTAACAGGAGGATTCCATAAGAACGAAGGCAATTGAAAATAAAATGTTTACCATGGTAAATATGAACTCCTTCAAGGTAGTCTTAAGACAACTTCTCTTTGTTAAAACTCGACATGAACTGAGTCAAAACGCTCATATGAGTGAACTTAGTCCGAGGAAAGAAAAGCTGAGGACATCTGAAAAGAAAACACTGGATGTGAGAAAATCACATGAAGAAGGGAGCCAAAATCCCCTAGGACTCGGCCACTTAGGGGGAGATCTATAGGTACCTTCTTTGAATGTTTTCTAGTACGTTGATTATTTGACCCGAATGTTCCTTCGACAAGAAAATGTACGTTTTCTTTAAAAAATCAAGATCCTGTTAGGGCGAGGTGACCTAGAAAAGAAAAATTGAGGGCACCTGAAATGAAGAAGAAACAACCATCAAGAAAGATTCGGTATAAAAAATTATGTAAGCAATATTTATAAGATTTCAAGTACTAGGGTTATGGGAATTCAAAATTTAATAGGATGGGTAATCCTTTTCCAAGCAACAATATATATATATATATATATATATATATATATATATATATATATATATATATATAAAATAATAAAAAATGAATTTTGTTTTCCAAAGGTAAGAAGGATCTAATTACCAAAAGATAATAAATAGGTAAAATATATATATTCCTTGATTTAGTTTTTTAAAAGTAATTAGGAAATAAAAAAAAAAAAGTTCATTAAAATAAAAAAATTATTCTTGGCCTCGAACTCTAAGAATTCCACGAAGGGCACGAATTTCTTACTTTCCACTAGGAATCGGACATTAAGAAATTGCCTACCGGATTTGAATTTTCAGCTAGGATTCGGATGCCATCTAGTATTTGGAAATTAATATCATCTATGGTGATTTGCCCAATTTGAATGAAAGAAATCAATTCATTATAAGTATATATCATGACTATTAAATTAATAAAATTAAAGGGAAAAGTTACTCCTGTAAACATATAGCCAACATAGATGATATATAATTTTTAAAGTCTAAGCATATGCATGGATGGCCCGCAGGTATACTTTTTTAAGTTTCAAAGTTAACATGATATGTTTATATGCATAATAAAGTTTTACAACTTACATGGATACTTGGAGTAAAGCTTCAGACTTGGATTGCATCATAGATGTATGTATATAAAGAAGAAGAATATCCCACTAGGGTTCGGACAACTCATATATTACCGAGGTATGCTAGGATTCGGCGTGGATATATATAATACTATGAGGGTTTATTCGGCCCACAAAAATTGTTTATATACGTGTGTTTATATATAATAATAATAATAATAATAATAATAATAACAACAACAACAACAACAACAACAACAAAATAAAAAAAATATATTAAAATTAAAGACTAGAATTTTTGTGCACGATCGTCACTTTAAGGCATAACTCACGTGCAGGGGGCAAATGTGAGCCCATGTATAAAATTAAGGTTTACATTTGACCTAATAAATTTAATGAACTAAAGCGGATAAGACGGAAATTAATGAATAACGAGCAACGAACTAACGTAACTTGAGAGATGCTATCACGAGTCCCGAGGCAGAAGGCTCGTGGGAGCAACTCATTTTGGGAATCAATTGAGGGATTGAATTGGTGGCTAGAAGAATCGGGCGAAATGGGCATTACTCGAGTAACCAGGGGTATTCTAGGAATCTCCCTATTATTAAGGGTATTTCTGGAATTTTTCCGAAGTTACATGCTAGGCACATGACCCCTTTACTAGGAAGCTCTATAAATAGTTCCTCATCTCATAGGAGGGGGGACTCTTTTTTTTGGACTCTTGGAGAACTTGAAAGCCACAAGGAGAATTCTCTCTAAATTTGTGAGAGTGGGAATATTTTGGGGACTTGTTTGTGATTCGGAATTGAGCCCTAACTTCGAGATACTCGTGATCTCGTGATTACATTTGGATCCTCGAAGTTGAACTCGGATTCCCTCGAAATCTAACACTTGATAGAGGCTCTCGGACATTAGCGATTACGCCGGGACCCCGAGAGTTCAGCCTTGTGTTACTCGAGTAATTGCTCACCGGTTCTTCTCCCCTCTCCAATCTCCCGATTGATTTCGTATTTTTCGCAGATTTTTTGCCTCCTAAATCACGACGAAACCTTAACCCTAGCGAGGTACGAGATTTCCTCGCCTACAAAGTTATAAAATTCTGTTATTTATGAGTTGTGTTAAGAAGTATGTCTATGTCGTTTGTTTCCGGTTAGATAGATGTTAAGATGAGATAAGAATTCATAAAAGTTCTTTGAAGCTTATCCAGTCCAATTTGTGTTGGTGTTGACTCGTATATTAATGTTAAGTTGAATAATCCTGATAATGCGGTATTTTATGTTGGCATATAGTTCCGACCTTGCGCTTGTACACATTATGCATGACCTAGAGTACTCTAAGGTTTCTTGGTTAGATAAGTGTCCAACCTTGGATGAAGTTTCTCGGTTGGTTAATTGTTAACCCTAGATAGAAGTTACTCGATTGAACATGGATATGTTCAACCTTGGATGGAGTTCGCGGTCCATAGTGACCACTCAGTATGAAAGCTAATAATTGTGAAAACTAAAAAAAATTATTTATTCCTCTTTGTTCACGTTGCTTCACACTTTTTTGATAAATTGGTGAAGATTCCTGAAAGATACTTTATGATTCATGATAGATTGTTCATTAAAAATGTTTCATATTACTTGAATATTGTTGAAGTCCTTGAAAGTTGAATTCTTCTGTTCATAAGTTATTATTCACTGAATGTTTAATTTTATACTTGCTGAGCAAATTTGTTGCTCACCCTTGCTATTTAAAAATGTTTTCAGCTAAGCCCGAGGTATTCGAGTGCTCTAATAAGGATAAAGACAAATGAAAGGCAAATGCGTAGAACCTCTAATGTACTCAATATGATATTATGTATGATGTAAATCTTTCGAGATAAGATATGTCTTGTAATAGTAAATATTAGAAAACCTGATATGTTAGTAAGTATGTAATGTAAGGTAATGAAATTATGTCATGTCATTTAGTGATAATATATAGATAGATGGGATGAATGTGTTGTACCGTGAACATCATGTTCGAGGTTTAAAGTATTCAAATTTGGTGGCATCACAATAAAAATAATATATAAATAATTTTTTGTTTTAAATTATAATTTTGAGGCTTCATTTGGTATCTGACAGATGTGAAGTTTACGTTGCCCACTTTTGTTTGTTAGTTTTCTTATTAACAATAAACAAGTATATCACTTTCCTTAGAAAAAGAACAAGAAAAAAGTTTCATGTGTCAAACAGGTTTCAATTTGAAATATAATTAATTAATCTACCAACAATATTCTCTCCTTTAGAACTTATCTTTTGACTTCATGCAATACATTTATCCTTCCAAGAAAACCTATGTTTCTCTGGTGTAATATTAACTTAATCGGGTCTACATAATGGAACATATCAATGTCAAGATCTCGTTTTCCAATATGGAACATAGCAATTTTTGTAATGTGAGAATGTGGTAGAGGAGTGATCACATCTGTTCTTGCTGGTATTAATTTCAAGAAAATTTCTCAAGTCAGTTGATATGAAATGCTGTCTAATTTTGTGTTCAGATCGGTTTGTTAATTTTTAATCTTCTTGTAGGTGGTTATAGAATATTGTATGCACTAATTTGACCTATAGCTAGTTTTAATTTTAAACTTAAATATTAAGTACTCATGTTAATATTAACATAAGAAAAAAATATATGAGAACAGACAATGCATCCCGCACATAAAGAGGGCACACAAACAACCGAGTTTAACATGGTCCATTCTCAAGAGTTTCGTTTATCAATTGTTTCCTGTTTTCATAATAATTTTCTTATTTGACATTTAGATATAGAAACATAAAAACTTGATCTCAATAAATACACACTCCGGCTTCAAAACCCTTTTCTACTACCGCTCCACAAAAACAGTTTTATTTAAAAAATATGTAAATTATAAGGATATATTTTTATTCCATAAATAGTTTATCTCAGATATAATGATTGTTTGGTTTAACAATCATTATATATGAAGGGGGGAAAAAGAAGATATGAATGAGATTGTTTTTATGGATTAGAGCGAGAAAATTTCTAAGGTCTGATTAAACTATAAGGATTCAGTGTTACGTACCTTAAGTTACTAGAAAGATAAATTAAAAAAGTATTACTTATACCACGAAACTCTATAAATTATTTTGTTTATATCATATGTAAAGGCAGGCGCCTGCATTAATCATAATTATTGTTTTTCTTCGAGAAGGGAACTAAGAGAAAACTAAACTAGGAGTCTCATAATGTTCTTTTTCAGGTATATTAATTAGCCCATATTTTTCAATCAACAAGAGATTTGGTCAGTCGTAATGAACGTTGATTAATTAGGGAAATAAAGACTTAGTGTCTTCTAAAGCAAAATTAATTATGATGTTAGTAATAATCTTGATCTAGTGATAGAGCTTCTCATTATGGAATTAATCCCTTGATTCATCATCCACTTCTAACTTTAGTCCCATTTAAAACGTTATAGTGGAATGAGAATGAAGTATGAATCAAGGGACTTACGTACTGCATGCGTACTTAAGCAGCTCTTTCCTCAATTTGTTTGAAATTCATGTGCATGAATAAAGGTTGTCTGGTGCCAAACAAGAAATGTACTGCAAGGACCATCTATATATGTGGAATCATGGGTTGACTCCAATTTTGCCCGTTCTCAAGCAAAATTTATAGTAGGCCATCCTACTTTGTATTTTGGTAAATGTCACATCTTATGCTAGGAATTTTCGCTAAATTTTTATATATTCATGGGTAGGGGGAGACTGCTGATGCGGGAATTTTATCGTCCTCTGTTGTTTGCATGGATTATTCCTTTTAGAGAATTGATATTTTTATAAATAAAAATGATAATTTTATAAAAAAATTATCACACAAATAGAAAATAACGGTTCCATATTCATGTGAGACTAGAAAAATTTGTGAAAATATCAAAATTTATTTATAAAATTATTAATTTCCTAAATTTACTCTCATGTTTATATAGATACTGTTTAATATTTACTTCCATGTAGATAATTGTCTCACACTTAGATAAATGCAGTATTAAAAAAACGAGAATAAAATATGTAAAAATGATTTTTATCGCTATTGTTTTATACTATCTAATAGTAACATGCCATGTAAGTAAATTTATAAGAAAATCAAGATATTTAAATTATAGTAATAAATTATGTAATTATTATTTATCATGATAATAAATTTGAAATTCCCTAATTTCTCTTAAATTATGTATAGACCTACATCACATATTACTGTTGGAGAGGTCATCTTTTTATAATCCTAAAATGATAATCCATGATTGTACTTTCATGAAAGACAAATGTAGGACGCAGGGACGAAGCCACGCCTAGGGCACTGATTTTTTTTTTGTTTTATAATATATGACAAAATTAGAAAATTTTAAATATTATATATAAATTGACCCCACTGAAATTTTATAAATTTTTTAATATACGGGGTCAAATTAAAAATTTATAACTTTATTACTTAAATCTCAATCTCATATCATTCATATCTCCTCTATATATGTATATTCATGTAATCTTCTTAAACTAATTAATAATTTATGTTATATTAATTTTTGAAAGAATTAATTATTTATAAACAATTTTGTCTTTAATAAAATCTATTAAGGGTCAATAGTGTATATATATGCATATAAATATATATAAAGTTAATAATTATTATATTATTATTATAATCTAATATATGTTTTATATATGCAACTCGTAAGTATAAAATTATTCAAAAAATTTGGCTCAGAAGTGCTATATCGAACTCTCACTAAATTATTTATAACCTCATAATAATTTTGATTCCACTAAATATAAATTCTGGTTTCGTCACTGGTTGGAAGAATACATGCATGCATGTTCACGGGTGACAAGTTTCACTTGAGCACTAGATATTTTACTTATACATGATTATCCAAATTAATTTTTTTGTTTTTTTGGTGACCAATACAAGTGAATGTGGACCAGATATCTACTCTAATTAGTTCCTATTCCAATTAGAAGTAGTTACTGTCCCCGGACATGATAAACCTGAGGTTAATCAAGTTTCCAATCCATGAATGGATTGTGAATAAACGCATTATATAAGCCATAAGATAGCCTTATTATTGGTACCTTGTCAGGATCATTATAGAAGAAAGGAAATTGTGAGAATCCTTTAATTTTGTGCGTGCCAAAACTTGTGCTTCAAGTTAAGGGCTACTTCAACTGCCGCCGGTTCAAAAATCCCCATCTGGGTTTTTATTAATTTGTGATTCTTTTGGTTTGGCAGGTAATTTCAGTTCTTCTGAATTCTTACCAGACCATTTTCGCTTGTGCATGAAGGCTTAATTGTAGATTTGCAAGCAGAACGGTAGTATTATGTTTGTGAACTAAATTTTATCTTGAATTTTCATTAGATATAACTTTTCAGTTCTTTAGCCACTTGTATTAATTTTAGGGCTGGCAGTTATGGGGGCGATTGCGGCACAAAAAATTCTAAAAAGAAATAGTTTTTTTTCAGATTTTGAAAATAAATTGGAAACAAAAAAAGCTGTTAAAGCTAAAGCTAGCTTGCTTGTTAACGCTTTACAGTTTAAGCTTAACCAACCTGAAATTAATCACTGAACAATTAGTACAAGAAGAGTAAGAGATAATTGAACAATTATCCGATTGGAAAACTTTAATGCCAGTTCATGAACTTGCAAATGGATAACATACCCAGATCCATTGCCAACTAGATGGAATAGAAAAATGCCAGAGAAATCTTGCGATGCCATTAGGAATATTATTGTTGATGGCGAAGAAATCCCACAGACAATTAAATTTTTTAGAGACAATGAAGTTTCCAGAGCCGATTTTGAAGAAGTTGAAAGAGAGGGGGATTTAGCCAACTCCTATTCAAGTTCAAGGGCTTCCTGTTATTTTATCAGAGAAGGATATGATTGGGATTGATCATGATGGCGGTGCAAAAAGAGGTTATGATGTCAACTGCTCGTGGGGAAGGACCGTTTGGATTGATAATTTGTCTGTCTTGTGAGCTTGCTACGCAAACTTTTGAGGCCGTTAACTAATTTTTTAAGTCCTTGAGGGAGTATAAATATCCAGAAATAAGGCCGTTGCTTTGTATTGGTTGGGTAGATATGCGCTTCAAATTGGAGGTTGTGAAGAAAGGTGTTCATACTGTAGTGGCGAGGCCTGGGAGATTGAAGGATATGCTGGTGAAAAAGAAGATGAATCTTGATAATTGTAGGTGCTTGACATTGGATGAGGCGGATAGATTAGTGGATTCGGGGTTTGAAGATGATGTACGCCAAGTGTTTGATCATTTCAAAACTATAAGGCAGACGCTTCTATTTTCTGCCACTATGCTTACAAAGATTCAGAATTTTGCTAGGAGTGCGTTGGTTAAACCTGTTCTTGTTAATGTGGGAAGGGCAGGAGCAGAAAATCTTGATGTAGTTCAAAAAATTGATTACGGTTAAGCAAGATGATAAATTTCGTAACTTTCTTGAATGCCTGGGGACGACTGCACCTCCTGTTTTAGTATTTTGGGAGAACAATGTATGGATCAACTTGGGGGTATGGATCAAGAAGAGATAATGTATGCCATTTCTTCTGTCAAATCAGGCAAGAAAACTGTGTTGGTTGCCACGGATGTTGCCTCAAAAGGTTTGGATTTTGCGGACATTCAACATGTGATTAACTATGATATGCCTGCGGAATTTGAGAACTATGTTCATGGGATTGGGCGGGCAGGAAGATGTGGTAAGACAGGATTAGCCACAACCTTTATTAACAAGAATCAAAGTGAGATGACGCTCCTTGATTTGAAGCACTTGTTGCAAGAAGCAAAGCAGAGGACACCTCCGGTGTTGGCCGAGCTGAGTGATCTGATGGAAGAAGCAGAGGCTATCGCTAATGCGAGTGGAATAAAAGGTTGTGGGTACTGTAGGGTACTTGGTCATCGGATTCATGATTGTCCCAAGTTTGAGCATGAGAAAAGTAGGTAAATTGCTAGCTCTGGTGTTTCGGAGCTGGGGGATATAAAGCAGAAATGTAAAACATTGTTCTGCTGTGTACTGTCTTTTGTAATATGGCCTTTTGGGTATGTAGTTAATAAGTAAAAGATTTTATTAGTTGATATGTGCACTGGCCTTTCTTATGTAGAAGCTTGGTTTCTTTACATAGGAGAGTTTGTTCATACTGAAGCTCTTTTTTAAAGAATTGGCCGAGGATTCATTCAGGTGTTAAATCCCCGAATGGCAAACAATGTTGAGATCAATTATTGAGGGAAGAATTTGTCATCTGCAGAAAGCCCTGTAATGGAGTGTAAATGGTGTAAAGTGGAGTGCATTTGTCGCTTCTAAAAAAGGTAAAGGTTCAAAATTTCTTGTGTATGAACATGAACATATTTTTTCCGGTTACCCCCCAATAAAATAAAATGGACCATATACAACCTTTCTGGGAAAGCACCTTTGGGTACATTCATATAAGCCACTTGAGATGCAAATCTGCAATTGTCTCTCGTTAATGACTGCCAAGAGATATAATGAAACCTGATTCTATATTTTCAAACTTTAAATAAATAAACATCATGCTTCACCTACTAATTGAGTAGAAGAAAATGCAAATAGCATTGCAGCTGTTGCAAGTACACAACATCCCAGGTTCTTGTTAAATTACAAAATTACAAACCATAGATCAAGTTGCCATTTATGAGCACAACTCCACTATGGCACTGCAGTTCATACAGTATTTCCCCAAAAAAGAATTATCTAAACAGCACAAACAGAAAATCACTCGTGCAAAAAAGGTGAGTATGCAACTTTATTGGAAGGATTGCAATCCACTGCTCACTTTTTTGAGAGCAACGCACTGCATTGTGCCATTATCTTTGATGCCCTAGTGATTGCATCGGTCATATAAAAGTTTTCTACAGCATTTCCAAAAGGTTCATTGCTTATCTTTTCTGAGCACTTGGGCTTCAGTTCAGCTGAAAATGTAGCCGGTTCTCTCTCATCCAAGTGCAAGAGATTTGGTGCCACAGTTCTCATCCGGGATCGGACAGCATCAAGGGTATCATAAGGTAGTCGAACCCCAGCAAACTCAGACAAAGCCCTAATAATTTTCCAATCCTCCCTAGCATCACCAACAGAGGGAACTGCCGGTAAAGTTTGTTGAACGCATCCTTCTGTATTTACATATATCCCTTCCTTCTCGCTGAATGCTGCAGCAGGTAGAATTACATTTGCATGATACACACCCCGATCACCATGGTGCCCCTAATAAACAACGAAGGCATCACTTGGAAGTTTTTCCAAGTTCACATCATCAGCACCCATTAAATACAATAACTTGGCAGAGTCAATACTGTTGTCAGATTCTGGCACAAGCCCGAGGTCCAGTGCAGTGGCTTGAGCAGCATTCAGAAGTAAAATATTAAGTCCATTCCACTCAGGTTTGATGGCATTTGTTTGTTTTGCAATAGCTTCAACAACAGATAATATTGCATCCTTATCCTTCCGATCAAAGATTCCGGCACCAACAATGATGGCTGGGTTTTTAGCATCCTTGAGGGCTGAGGAGAAGGGATGACGGCCGTCAGCAATTTCAATTAGTGCTTCAGGCCCTGTGCCAAGATGTTGATGATCATAGTTCAAATCAGTTGCAGGACCGATGTAACCCACCTTAGCTTGGGTAGCTCGGACTGTTTTCCTAATTCTTGCATTTACCATCGCAGCTTCTACCCTTGGCTGGAATTTCGAAGATTTAAATTAACCATTAGAAACCAAAGTTTGCTCTAAAAATAATGTAATGTCATGGTTAAAAAACCATGTTTACAACACTGATCTTAATACATTGACAAACATTTGGTAACACTATTTGGTAATATAGTTTTTTCCAAGTTACTAGTAATGTGAAATTTTAAATAAAAATTATGAAAACATTATATCTATATATTTCAATGGAAAGTTTAAACTAGTAGGTAAACTTCCATGTAATTTTGGATCAGAAGTTTCCTAGTGGCCACAAAAGCTCTGTTCAGGAAGATGTGGCAGTCAGGTTGTCTAAAATGGGGTACA
Source organism: Hedera helix (assembly GCA_947179155.2). Classification (NCBI taxonomy): domain Eukaryota; kingdom Viridiplantae; phylum Streptophyta; class Magnoliopsida; order Apiales; family Araliaceae; genus Hedera; species Hedera helix. The sequence continues at coordinate 41,416,825 of OX359267.1, read as the reverse complement.
ACCACACTGCAAAGAAGTGTAAAGAGAAATGGGATAATATCAGTTAGTGCAATAGGAAGACCTTCAATCCCACATCGATTGCAAAAGGGACTTTCAAAGTACCATAACACTATAAATATGGCAATGGGCTTTCTTTAACACCAATGGTTTTGCCTTGGTTTTCCACATTCGTTCCACTTTGGAGTGGGCTCGCCTAAGGTCGATATATCTAAGTGGCCTGGCTTGGTCTACAGGCTTTCGCAGGCCAGGCAAATGTCAACGCCTGACAGGCCCAGCCCCCAGACCAGGGCCCAGAATTTAAGGTCTGGCCTAGTCAACTGTCAAAGCCTGGCAGGCCCAACCCCCGGACCAGGGCAGATAAGCCTGTTGTCCATCACTAACTCCCACTGAATAAACACATCACATAGTGCATTTACGCCTATGCTAGCAACATATCTATTCAAAGTTACAAGGCAAAAAACTTTAGTTTATGAATAGTAACCATATCATTTGTACAAATATGCTCTATTATATGATCACCTATACTTACATTTTTCTTAATGGTTAAATCATTTATCTTTACTTACGTGTTTCACTAGTATGATATTTTAAAACTATTAAAAAACCTTCAACAAAATTATTATCACAGTACAACTGAATGAGTCTAAACACAAAATCATCAATCAATAGAAATCTTTGTGAAGTTCCTAAGTCAAATAACCTAAGTGGTTTTGCTTCATAGCATACCATAAATTTTATTTATGGCTTTTCAAATACATTGCTCCAACTGCAATATAAAATATAAAACTTGAAACCTTATTAGTAGTAAAGTAAAAACTGTAATAACTCAACATCATATAATCTTGTCACACTTAAATACCTTAAAACCTTCTTGGCGACATCATATGATCGTTATTTGGCTTTGACTGATATTGTCAAGAAGACCCGCTACAAAAGCAACGTCTGTCCTAGTACAAACTTGAGCATACTAAATACTTCCACTGAACTTTCTTATGGTTTTCCCTTGACATTATTTTAGGACAACTTTTTACATTCAGTTATCACCTTGAAATCAAAACATTCTCACATTCGTAATCCAACATACTAAATATTTACAAAATATGATCAACATGTGTCTTGGAGGAAGAATCCAACAAATAATGTGAATAATCTGTATGGATGCCAATGACAATAGATAGATTTATCACTAAGGTCTTTTATGTCAAATAAATAAAATATTTGCTCCCATTGACCTTGTGGAATAATAAATATTCTCCCACAGACTTTGTGATATATACATCAATCTATTAAATTTTATTTAAAATCAAATGAGGTTGCTATATTATGAAATCTAAAGCACAACTATTTAAAAACTTGAGATTATCTAGATAGCTCATTTAGGTCTAAACCGTATGATCATCACACTCGGTCACTAAACCCTTATCTCAATAAGTTTTCAATCAGTGTAATTTCTCATTAATTGAACATTATCCCCTATTGCATATTATCACAAATCTCAGTGAGCACTAAAAATAAAATCTAAATAAGTTATCAGAGTTAACACACAACCAATATCATAATTGTTCTCTCCTAGATAGACTTCATAGCCTTCAATTATTACTAATTGTTTTTCCTGTTGAATCCATATCTATAGGAAAAGAAAAATGATAACAAAAATATCACAGTCACCTCAGACAAGTTACTAAATTGAATGATGTTAGAACAAATACAATTACCCTATTTGGCTACACTAAATTTCAATAATTTTGTTATTTGCTATTCTACAATTCTAGTACCATTTAGTAACGTGTAACCCTCCAAATAATTTGGGCAAGCAACGAGGTATAATTATAATTTATCTTATAAAATTAAATTACTTTGTTTAGGATGTCATAAATTATTTTCAAGATTTCACCTATAATAAAAGTAGTAAATACGTCCTACACATCATACTCTTTAGTAATTTCATAAGAGTGATTTTACGCCTTTCAACGACTTAATTTGCTCAAGACAATCAATTTTAATAAATTATCTCGTATTTCTAAAAATTTTAAGTATCTAACAAACTCAGCCCTTAAGTTGTCAGCATTTCCTTATTTGCCTTAAAACTCACCACCATAATAATCTTAAAATTTTACTAACTTACCTCAATTGTTCTTAACATCAATCCTAAATCTTTTCGAGAAATTTTAAAAATTTCATAATTAAGAAGAAGTATCCACAGTAGAAATAATGGTCAATAAAAGTAAGAAAATAATAATTTTCTCATAGGGTGGCTAGACAGGGATTACTGGTGTACTTATAGATCTAATCTTGTACACCAGTATAGTGGACTCCTTATCTTGGTCATTTATAATACCCTACAACAATCCACATATATCTCTAGATTATTGAAGTCAAGAGTGAGAAAAAATATCAAACTTTATCATCCTTTTCACTTTTTCTCCAGAAATATGACCAAATTTTTATATCACAATATGTACGACTGTTCCTTAGATAAAAATCTTTAAAATGCAATATTTTTAACAATACAACAAGCAAAAATATTTGTAGGAGCTAAAAAGAAATACTATAGATAAACCACTCGACAAAGTGCAACCGAGTATCACATTTGAATAAAAAGAAATATTATCCTTGGAATCTTTTACTTCAAATATAAAATTAACTTTGTCTAAAATAGAAATTGAATTTAAATATCACCTAAAAAACAATACTTAAAAGTACATTTCTTAATATCAGTTCAAAACCTAGGATCTTGAATTAAGCAAAAATCTCCCACAAATTCTACTATTACATCTTTATTACTTCCAATCGTGAACTTTTGATTCTTTTCTAATTTGATTTTCGCTAGTTTATGAATCTCTATATGGTAAAAGTTGTTAGATGCATAAACTAGAAACACATACAATCATATTGATGTAATAAGCGGAAGCATGACATAAATCATATTTAAATTTTTTCTACAATCTCAGGAATCACCTTTATGCGATATTATTACTTGAAGAATGATAAAATATTATACTATATGAAAATGAATCAACCCTCAATCGGATCTTCAAGTTCCAATTCTTAGATCTTTCGTGCTCCTTCAAATTCACGGATCAAACGTCAGCTACTCAATGTGTGTAGCTCTCAAAAGGTGATCCCCAAGAGAATATTGATTGAAAGATTATACCATATGAAAATGAATCAACCCTTAATATTGATTGAAATATTGATAAAAGATTATACCATATGAAAATGAATCAATCCTTAATCGGATCTTCAAGTTCCAATTCTTATATCTTTCGTGCTCCTTCAAATTCACGGATCAAACGTCAACTACTCAACGTATGTAGCTCTCAAAAGGTGATCCCCCAAGAGAATATTAATTGAAGAAGTAAATTTAGGTTTTCTCAAAATCTTAGATGGCTAACTCTAATTCCGTCTCTTTCTCCTAAACTATTTAGGTTTTAGAGAATAACAACGTAGTATTCAAAATACCATCATCTAATCCATAGTAAAGCCTCTCCTTATATAGACAAACCCTCTCTCTCTCCTAAACTCTTTAGGACTTTGGATTTTTAATTTAATTTAATTCCTAAACTATTTAGGAACTAAATTATTTATAATAATAATAATAATACTTCTTATTAATTTATAATTAGTATTTCTCAAATACTTAATTATAAATATTAAACTATTTAATTTATTTCACCATGGTACAAATTAAATATACTTAATTTATTACTATTAAGCCAATTACTTCTAAATTAATATTTCTCTTTTATGGTGCGACTCATTAGATTCAATATTATGTCAGTAGTAGAATAAATAAATTAAAACAATTTTAATATTATTTATAATGAATTAAACTCCTTTAATTCATATATTCATATATAAATTAATATTTATTCTATATCATGAGTGACATCTCTTAGCATATACCATGACTATTCGGAGAATATGAAATCAACGTTTAATCACAAATAACCTATTCAGTAAATAGTTACTATACAATTCAATTATTCTACCATATAATGTCTCAATCAAATATGAAACCTGAAATTTCTGTCAAGTTTTATTTATTTGATTATATGCATTTTAATTCTCAAATGCATAACTCTAGTTAATGTAAATTAGAAACTCCTTTCTAGTTTTCATTCAACACTGGTAAGAGATTTTTGAGTTATCACTTATCGAATCACATAGGATCTTGGAAGCTTTCTTCGCATTTATCTGTTCAGACGAACTTTATCGTCTTTCGAGTTAAATTGGTTAGCAGGGTTGCTATTTTTGAAAAATCTTTTATGAATCATTGGTAATAACCCGCTAAACCAAGAAAACTTCTTACCTTTATTGGAGTTGTTGGTTGTTCCCAATTCATAACAGTTTCTATTTTTGCTGGATCTAAAGCAATTTCATTCTTGTCAATCACGACCTAAGAACTGAACTCGCTATAACCAAAATTCGCACTTGGAAAACTTTGCGTAAAGTTGTTCCTTTCGTAATATCTCCAGTACGCTCCTCAAGTTTTCGGCATGCTCCTTTCGTGTTTTTGAGTATATTAAAATACCATCGATGAACACCACAACGAATTTGTCTGAGCATGATTTAAACACTTAGTTCATCAAATCCATGAATACTGTCTGTGCATTTGTCAACCAAAAGGACATCACAAGAAACTCATAATGTCTGTAGCGTGTTCTAAACGCTGTCTTCGGCACATCTTTTCTTACCTTTAATTGATGATAACCTAATCATAGGTCGATCTTCGAAAAGTGTTCGGTCCCTTTTAACTGGTCAAAAAGATCATCAATTCTTGGTAAAAGATACTTATTCTTTATGGTCAACTTATTCGATTCTCGATAATCGACGCATAACCTTAAAGTTTCATCATTTTTCTTTACAAACAACGTAGGTGCTTCCCAAGGTGAAAAACTAGGTTGTATGTACTTTTTGTCTAAGAGTTTTTGCAATTGCACAAGCAACTCCTTCAACTCTATTGGTGCCATCTTGTTTGGTGCCTTCAAGACTGGCGTCGTACCAGGTGCAAGGTAGATAACAAATTCAATATTCCTATATGGAGGAAGACCTGACTGATAAGTCATCAAGAAACACATTTTGAAATTCTTTTACTAAGGGTATTTGATCTAGCTTTACTCCTTCCTTGTATCAACTATATAGGCTAAATAACCAGTGTCACCCTTCCTAAGTAATTTCTTTGCCTGCATTATTGATATATAATCAAACTGCTTAGGTGAACAACTACCATTGAACATTACCTTTGACTTCGACGCATTCCACAGGTTTACTCGCTTTTGATGACAGTCAATCACCGCATTATGATTAACTAACCAATTCATTCCCAAGATTATATCGAACTCTCCTAATTGCATCGGAAATAAGGTTCACAAGGAAGTTGTGTCCCTTAATTTCTACGTTACAACTTTTATACATTGTTTTAACCGGAATTATTTCTTTGTTTGCAATTTCTGCATTTTGAAGGGTATGTCTAAGTCTACCCTCTAATAAACCTTAATAATTATATGTTTAAGGTGTTTCTATATACGAGAAGAAGACAAGCATAAATATAAGTATGTAAAGCATATAGAGTAAACAATTTGGTTCTAAAATATAACTGGCATATTACATATGGTGCTTTATACATAATTGACTAGTGGTTTATAAACTACCACTAGTTTATACAAATGATTTCCTATTTACAACAAAACTTGGTATAATAATAAAAGATAATTTATCTATAAGCGGAGCTGCCTATATGAACTAGGTTTTCCTGAGTTTTTTGATTCCTTCCCTCGGGCAATTCTTTGCTTGATGGTCTGTAGAGCGACAGTTGTAACATCCATTCTTCTTTGGACATTTGTTGGCCATGTGTCCCTTGTGACTGCATTTAAAAAAACCCATTTTCCATTTAAACATTTTCCTCGATGACCTTTGCCACAAGTTCCGCATGATATTCTCCCTACCCTGCTATCATTGCCTTTCGTCTTTTGGTTTGGAGCTTCATTCGATGTACCATGAACTTCAACCATTTTAACAAGTTGTGCTTGCAACTCGTTACGTTCTCCTTCCACTTTAGTTTCCAACTGGTTATTTAACAATCTCTCCATCTTCCACAACTCCTCCAACATAACTATCCTCTTTTGTGATTTCTTCTTTAAATGTTTATGCTCTGAGACCCCTTAGCCACTGAAATTTTGAACGTGAATCTAAAGAGATCTTTGACTAAATAAACAACTCGCGCAGACTGCAAATGCAATTTTAGAATGGAAGAACATAAACTACTTTCTCGCCTCACTTGCATGGAAAACATATGGTCCAAAATAAAACAACAATAGCAAGACAAAATGTCAATTCCTCAAGTTTATATTACTCACTGAAAGCTATATAATGCGATGAATATATATTATAAACAACCACCTCCAAGTTACTAAAATTACCACAAATTTACATCATGATTATGTATTACTGTCGATAACTGAATTCAGTGATCAACTAAGAGATCTGCAAAGGATAGGCAGGCTCTGCAGTCATATTTTTCTCCATTTTAATATGAACGTTAAGACAAAAATAAATAAATCAGAGTGGAAGAAAATTACCTGAGTACCAACCAAAAGAAAAACATCCGCATTCTCCAGACCACTGATCGTACTATTCAGGAGATATCCTGAACGTAAATCAGCATTGGGATGCACGCCATTCCCTTCACACCAGACATTATTTGACCACATTTTGTTCAAGAAATCTTTCAGTGCCATCATTGACTCAGCATCTGATAGTTTACCAGCAACCCCAACAATCTCCTCTGGTTTCACTTGGTGGATGACCTCAGCAACCACAGCAAGAGCATCACGCCAGCTCACAGCCTTAAAGCGTCCATCAGCGCCACGAATCATAGGATCATTTAGCCTCTGCCTCTTCAAACCATCATAGCAGAATCTTGTTTTATCTGATATCCATTCCTCGTTAATGTCCTGCAGAAGGTTAGTGCAGCAGCTGATGAAACTGGCTGATTGTCAAAAGAAAGTATAAATATATTACAAGCATCAACTGAAGTATACAAACTTCCAAGTACACATTAAAATTTCTATTAAGCATGGAAAGGGATGAAAGAAACAATGTGACACAACACAAACACGCAGACACTGAAGATGAAGTAGGGGTATTAATAAGGTTAGGACGAGTAATAAAATATATCTTCTATCATTCTATTTAAAGAACTATTTCTTGGAATAAGAAATAATATATTCACCAATGTTCTAAAAAACGTTAGGCAAACCTAGGCGACGGAGGGTGCTTCGAGTGCCTAGGCCTTGTAGGCGGCGCCTAGGCAGTTTCCTAGAGGATCCTAGGCAGGTGCTCTAAGCGGGGTTAATTTTATTTTATTTAAATTTTATTAGTGAAAGTATATGGGTGAAGTTTGAAACATACTAAACTGCAGGACTTTAAGTGTAAGTATGAAGCAACTTTGAGGAAAGTATTTGTAATATGGCATAATTTTAATGTTATATAAGAAAACTGATGGGATTAATGGCCACACATGCTTTTTTCACTTGGGTCTTTGTCCTAACGAAAGAGGTTGGGCTTTATTTTTTTAAAAGAAAAAAAGTTTGGGCTTTTTTTTTAGAAAAGAAGATCTTTGGCATTGTTTTAAACAAAGACTTTGGGCTTTGCTTAAAAAAAAAAGTGGCCTTTGTTTTTAAAACAAAGGGTTTGGGCTTTATTTTAAAAATAAGGGTTAGGATATTATTGAAACTTTAGGCTGGGAGCCCTAGCCACTGCGCCTCCTCCTCATACTTTACTTTTCGATGGCAGCCAAAAATGAGATTGCGATTAGCCCTTCAAGCATAGTTGTCAAATCGTGAATTGTGTCGTGTATCGAAAACTCTTGTATTGTGTTTTTTATATCATATCGTAAGATAAGGAAACAAAATTAAAAAATGTAGTAATATATATTTAAACATATAAAATACAAGCGTGACTATATATAGAAATAGTCAAGTAAATATTATTATAGACTAATTTTTTTAAAAAAAGTTAAACAGTAGCCAAAATATTCTAAATTGATTTATTAGATATTATTTTAATAGTCTTTATAGAGTAACAAGAGAAAACAAATATTCAGATTCACATTTAATCTATAAAACAAAAGAGAATAATTCAAATTAACAAGTGGAGATTTATATATCTGCTTATAGAAAGTGACATAGAAAAAATAAAGCAACATTTTCAATTAAATATAATACTCTAAAATGTGATTAGGGACTCATGAAGCGATATAGAAAGTGTTCGTGATAAAAAACCTCTTCAATTGAAATGCTAAAAAATTTGTTTTTAGTTTTTTGAATCTAAATGAAAACTTTTTCAAGTTGATTGCTTTTAAAAAGTATTGTGCATTGTATCGTAAAAATCGTATTGAATCGTAAGATACGGTATCATTTTAAATTCACCCTACGATACATATCGAATTGTTTTCATATCGTATCGTAAAATACGTATCGCGTATCGTAAGATTCTGACAACTATGCCCTTATGGAAGTTTATCCCCCTTCTTCTATAATCTTCTCCTTTCTTCTTTTTTTCTTTTATTTTGCGAACTGCGATGCTGAGTCTAGCCGTTTTTATTTCCGCCTAACCCTAATTTTCAAGGTTGGGTTGCCGATGCCTAGGCAGCAACCGAGTCTGAATTTTAGAACACTGATTCACAAAGATGGCAAAAGGGGGTGGCCGGGAGAAGATTTCTCAACAATCAACATCCTCAAAAAAAAAAAAAAAAGGTCTATTCCTTTTGCACCATATCATTCCTTTGGAGGAATTAGATCCCACTTGGCCCGCGACCTTCGACTAATCCTTAAGCCCCTACCAAGCATCCACATCATCCATACAACAAGAATATGCCCCCACTATCCCCTCAGCTCAGAATGTAAAAGCAAGTGATCTGTTGATTCCCAATCCTTCCAGCACATAATGCATCAATTCAAAAAAATTATGTCCTTCTTCCAACATTATACATAGTAAATATACTCAACAGTGCCATTGTCCAAGAAAAAAAGGTCAGTTTCTCAAGATCCCAGCCTTCTCGATACTCTTTCACTGAAATACAAAAAAATTGAGTACAGTACATGTTTTCCTTTAGACTGACGCAGCATTAGCTATAAATGTGGCAATTATACCCACCAATCCTTTTATTCAGTTCTAATTCTAAATTAGCAAAATCAAAACCGTTTCTCGTCATCCCAATTCAAGAGTAAGGACTGTCAAATCATTTATCCTGGTTCCAATTCTTTTTTACAATAATACTGGATAATATTTTTCGCAAAAGGATGCCATGGTTCTTGAATACAAGACACAAACTTGCAGATACTTTGCAGTTTGCCCTCTGTTGACTTGCGAGTTTGGGCTCTTCATCCTTCAAGAAGTTTCTTATCATCTTATGTAAATTTTTCTTCTCCCATCTTGATGGCAGTCACCCATTGTGTTCCTTTCCAGTGAACTCCTATACATGGAAGGCAAAAGCACCATCTAAAATGAAGGTCTGTGTTTGGTCTTTCATGCTCAATAGGCTCAATGTTAACAATTTCTTTTAGCCATGCACCTTATAAGGCTTTGACTCTGGATGTATATGTTATGTGATGGCAGCCATGTGAGTCTTGTTCTTCCTTATTCCTACACTCTCAGATCGAATGGGCGCTTTAGGGTTTATTATCTGGACTGATGGAAGAGCGTTTGGTGAGTCCTAGGTCAGTGGATGAGCTTCCTCCTGTGCAATATCTTGTTTTGGGTGGTTGAGGGAGCACAAGATACAATGGCAGTGTAAATATATTGCTATTACATGGGTACCTAATCAGAGATGAATGTCTATATCTTTTGTAGATCGATCTTTGTCATTTCCTATGTTGTGGGATAGGGTCACCTATCCGGGTTTGTATGGGCTTCTGTCATAGTCTTTTTTAAAGGGATTCCTGTTATCGACTTAAACATGAAAAAAATTATTCCTACAACCGAATTGATAGGAGCGTTTGCTGTAAGATTTTGCACTTCTCTTTTACATGATATCTAATTTGGAGAAATGCTCATCCTCCTTACCTTTTGTACTCTCGTTCATTTCTAAATTTTTTTGTTCCTTTTATAAAAAATGCACATATTCAATAGAAAGTCCGAATATAGATGCAAGCGAAAAGAACAGTGAAGACAGAACGAGATTCATTTCATAGAAAGTTTACTTCATTTAGTCGTGGAAGAATGCGCATGACCTCTGGACCTCTACTATCTATTCGAATATTAGAACCAACAGCATCTGTAACATCAATGCTCTCTGTACCCTTTAGCTCCCAATTTCGAGCTTTAAAAGCAAATGGTTTTGAGGTGAGAGCTCCTACAGGACAGATATCTATCACATTTCCTGAAAGTTCACTGGTCATCAGTTTTTCAACATAGGTGCCAATTTATTCTCCACTGCCACGACCCAACATACCTAAATCCTGAACCCCGGCTACCTCAGTTGCAAACCTAACACACCTGTTGGAAAAAACATGCTTACATTAGAACTAGATCTGCACAGCCAGTATTGACTTGCATGCACATTGTTTACATGGAATAAGAAATATCAACTTCCTTCGCCATCTCAAGGATCATTATAGTTTAACTCAACGTGTCACATATAAAATTCCTTACATACACAAATTACTCACACACACACACACACACATATATATATTAGTTCCGTTATTTAAAAAATCATAAACTTGTATTAAGGAGAAAAACACAAGCTTAATTTTATTTGGCATTTTGCTGGGTAATGCCCTGTCCTCAACATCCATTTAGAGCATTTTATTATGATTCAGATGCAAGAGCTCTATGGTAGGATTAGAAAACAGATCGAAACATAACAAATCTAAATTCTTATCAGCCTCTAGCAATTTAATATTGTTGATGGATGATGATGGTGGTAGTAGTTTCAGGTAAGCCATATGAAACTTGACTGCTTATGAGAGATAGATGGACTATGAAAGAAAGAAATGATACTACAAATAGAGATAGATGGACTATGAAAGAAAGAAAGAGAAATCAATCTTGTCTCAGCATCATATTATCATTACTAGTCCAAAAGAAAACAACTTTTTAATTGAAAACCAGTCAAATTAGTGATGCCATATAAATACCTTGTACACTGAATGCACCGAGTCATCACAGTCTTAACTAATGGACCCAGATTCTTATCAACTACAGATCTCTTCACTTCAGTAAAACGGCCTCGATCAGAACCAAAAGCCATAGACTGATCCTGGAGATCACACTCTCCACCCTGATCACAAATTGGACAATCCAATGGATGGTTCATCAGCAAAAACTCCATCACCCCTTCTCGTGCCTTCTTTGCTATAGGTGTATCCGTCTTAATTTTCATCCCTTGAATGGAACCCATAAATGAGTTATTTAAAGCTAACAAAGGACATTTATGAGTTTGAAAACAAATTAACACCAAATGATAAACAGAGTAGTATATCAATATTAACATAAGTACACATGATTATATAGAAAAGGCAATGAAAACAAATGATCTAGCTCGATAAAAATAATAATTACAAAAATAAAAAACAAAAACAAAAACGATTTAAACTTAAAATTGAGAGTATAATTAAGTCAAATGAGCTACAACCCATTCTTCGAAAAATCAAAAACCAGAAACAACTTGGAAGATGGAAATCCCGTGTGTGTGTGTGTGTGTGTGTGTGTGTGTGTGTGTGAGTGTGTGATATAGCATAATTTTATTTTTTCTTAAAAATATAGAACTTATAAGGAATCAATCAAACATATAATGGTTTTTAAAATTAAACTAAAACACAAAATGATAATAATCAAGTCCCATATCAATAATATAATAATTAGATAATGAAACACAAACATAATCTAAATTCTAAAGTATAAGTACATAGCAATATTCAGTTAAACACCTAATAAAGAACTCCTCAAGTCTACAAAGAAGAAATGTATAATTTGTTATCTATTGTAATAACACAAATTTACAAATCAAGCAACAAATACAGTGAAAAATTCAAACTTTAGCACTAACAATTGAATAATAAATCCAAATCATCAATACAACCAACAATAATTCAAATCCATAACAACAATAAACGTAATTACAATTATATGTATAGATATAAAACCTGGAAGAGCAGGCATGGCGCAAGAAGCCACGGGCTTGGGGGATTTTTCAACCTCAACGAGGCACATACGACAATTACCGGCGATGGAGAGGCGGCTGTGGTAACAAAACCTGGGAATGTCGACGCCGGCGACCTCGCAGGCCTGAAGTACGGTCATGCCCTTAGGAATTTTGACCGGATATCCATCGACGAATACCTCGATTGCATCGTCCGGGTTCGGGTAATGAACCCTAGCTCCGGCCACCGGGGTCCGATCTACGGGTGGAGGTGGGTTCGGCTGGACTGCAGCTGCTGCTTCCGGATTATTGAGCTCGGGAGTGGAGACGATGGCTCTAAGAAAGGCATTTTTGGTAGGGTCGTGAGATTTGAGAACCCTAGATGATCGAAGAGCTCTGGAAGCTATACACCCTAACCCCATTTCTCTCTCATTTAGTATTTTTGATGTAGCAGGTTGTCGACTGGAAATGGTTCAGGCGCGTGTACACCGTAGACCGGGTATGGTAATAGGTAACTGGTAATGAGGGGATAACCCGGTTTTCAGGTATCTTTCGGCCCTTCAAGCCTTTTATTGCCCAATGAAATTGAAATTGGGCCGAAGTTTATTGGTTTAAGGCCTTTTTTGTTTCAGGTTTTCTGACATAGCTTATGGCTTATTTTAGAAAGAAAAAGCTGAACACGTGGTGTTTGTTTCAGTTTATTTAAAATGTTATAAGCTCAGTACAACACCTTCAATTTACAATATAAAAATTTGGTATCTAAGTACTTATTTACCAGCTTATAGTTTATTGGATTTTTTAAGTATATAGTTTCATCTTATTTGCCAACCATAACAAATTGTTTTATAATAAGTTATTTTAAAAAAGTTGCGCTAAACATGAAATCCCAACTTATTAAATAAAGTGCTAAAAATAAGCTCTTAAAAAAGTTATAAACTATTTTAAAATTAGCTGGGGGCAAACAATGTCTAGAAGCCTCTGTTACAAAAGTAACATTTTACTAGTCGTAACATAGTAATATTACAATTATAAATTTGAGAATATTGTGTTATTTTTATACTTGTATAGAAAATAAAAAATAAAAGCCCAACAAAATTTTTGACAAATTAGAACCTTTTTTCATGTAAATGTCAAGTGACCAATTGTAGTTTTAGAAACATTAACACTGTTATAAAAATAACCATTGATGTCCCTCGTATTTTCAATGATATCAATCCTCAACTGAATAGGAATCTATATAATAAAATAGAGCTGTTCAAATCTCAAGATTTCAATATTCAACGGCATCAAATTAATTTAGACTTCAACACCCAACAGTCTAAAATCATTTAGGGTTTCAACTTCCAACGGTCACTAATCTATCACTCATTCCCCCCCCCCCCCCCCCCCAATTCAACATTTTTTTTTCAAAAAAATCTATTCACTCACATTTCCCTCCCAAATCAAATTCTATATACTATAATAATAATAATAATAACAACAACAACAACAACAACAACAATAATAATAATAGTAATAATAATAGTAGTAATAATAATAAAAATAATAATACTAATAATAATAATAATGATAACTATAATAATAGTAATAATAATAATTGTTATTATTATAATACTAATAATAATAACAGTTTTAGATTTTTCAATCTAAAAATATTGAATACAGTATTTAATGCCTTCAGACACGGGTTATCTCTAGTATAAATACATGATTGGAAGCCATTACGTTTGAGAGAGACAGCTCAGATATTCTGTAAAACCTCAGAAGATTCTCAGTTTGCAATACAACAGTAAATGGCTCAGCAAAAGCCAGAAGGGGCTGGTGGTATCAACTATTCAATGCGGGAAACGTTTCATCTGATAATTATTTGCTCAACACATCCCACCCCATCTCTCTCTGTCTGATCCTTTATAGAATTCCTTCGTTGATTAGTTAGATTGCTCTTTTGATGTTTTTCACAAGTTGAAACAATATACAACGATGAGAATCAGATAATGTTGTGTTGATGCAAGGATAAAAAATATTGAATACAAGGACGAAACAGTATAGATACGGTAAGACCATTATATATAGGGAGCCGATCCATAGCAAGCACTTGCTATGGGAAAAAACTGGGCAAATACCTTATTCACCGTCCAAAATTAAAGCAACGGATCAGATTTATTCTGGGAACACGCTCGTCCGCTAGTGCAACTAGCGGACGGTTAAGTAAAATTTTGATGACAGCGTTGCCCCTGTGCTAGTTTACGTCGTCGTATTACCCAAAAATTGCATTGGCAGCATCCCGTCCGCTACTTGCACTAGCGGACGCACATTAGAAAGTGCCCCAAATCTCGTCCGCTACTTGCACTAGCGGAACACACCAAAACGACACCGTGCGATAATGGTACTAACCAGATTACTGACACGCGTTTGGGGCGAAAAAACACGGAAGAAACAAAAAAAGCAATTAGAGATCCTGATGTACATGAGTTTCTCTTAAAAACAAACTCCAAAATTTAGTAATAATGTCCAAATATATTTCAGGTTCAATAATGAATCAAATTTGGTTTTAATGGTAGGGTTCTAAATCCTTTTTGGATGCTGAATATAATTATGGTTGTAAACGAGATATATATATATATATATGAAACTCTCTATTTTTTATTAGAATTTTAGTACAAATTATTTTCAACATCAAAGGAGTCTCCATAATTCTCAAGAGGTCTACTGCAAATTCAGAATCACAGGTCAAATCTCAAATTTCGTGCGGTAAGTTTGCAAGTTATGGCTGACGATATGTTTAATTCTACTTCTTCAGATTCTTCTCCTGATGTTACTATTGTTGAGAATTTTGGTCTTGGTAATATGCATGCTTCTAATATTAATGATTTAGAAACGCCATATGAGGGTCAAATTTTTTCTACTATCCAAGAGGCAGAAGAATTTTATAGAGCATATGCACGTAGAAGTGGATTTGAAATAAAAATTGCGTCGAGTCGAAAATACGCTCGTTCGAACAATTTGTCCAACAGACTTTTTACATGTAAGAAATCAAGAAGCCCAATTGCAAAAAAAAAAAAACATGACGCTGATGAAGTGAAGGATACGAAGGTGAAACGCAAAAGAGATTCTATAGGTCGCACAATGTGTAAAGCTAGAATGTTTGTCGTTCATCTTAAGAGCGAAGAAAAGTGGAAAGTGTCAACAGTTGAGTTGAGTCATAACCATGATCTAATCACTCCAAGCAAGGTGAACCTCATTGAAACACGAAGAAATATAACTCCTGTTGCTCGTACTTTAATTGAAACTTTAAATGATTCAGGAGTTGGCCCAAGTAAGATGATGAGAGTATTCAGTCAAATAGGAGGAGGGATCAATAATGTGGGTTTTAGTGCTATGGATGTTCGGAATGTCGTGCGAGACATAAGACGTGACACAATAGATTCAAATGATGCCCAAGCAGCATTGTAGTACCTGAAAAAACTTTCAGTGAAAAATCCTTTATTTTTTTACAATATCAAACGAGATGCTGATAACCGCATTGCATGCATTTTGTGGATAGATTACAGATCAATCATAGCTTACAAGAATTTTGGAGATGTCGTGACATTTGATACTACATATAGGACGAACAAGTACTCAATGCCGTTTGTTCCTTTTACGGGCGTAAATCATCATTATAATTCCATCTTGTTTGGTTTTGCTCTAATGAAGGATGAAACAGAGGATTCTTTTGCATGGGTTTTTCAAACTTGGCTTGAAGCGATGAACAATAAACCACCAGTTACCATTATCACTGATCAGGACAAAGCTATGAGCAATGCGATTGCGAGGATTCTTCCCAATACACACCATGCACTTTGCACATGGCATATCAGTAACAAATTTCCTGAGAAATTACACAAGGTGTATGATGAGTACCCAACATTTAAAGATGATTTTAATTGTTGTGTGTATAAATCATTAACAACTGAGGAATTCGAGGAGCGATGGGAGAAGTTAATGATGGATTACGAATTACATGACCATGAGTGGCTACAGTCACTTTATGACATGAAACACAAATGGGTTAAGGCGTACTCCAAGAAGTTTTTTGCAGCGGGAATGACGACTACATCAAGGAGTGAGGGAATGAATAATTTATTTGATGACTATGTGAATCCTACAACGAGTATTAAGGAATTTATCGTCAATTCTCAAAAAGCCATTGAGAAGCAGATCTTTGCAGAAAGAAAATCGGACTACGCAACTTGTCATCGGACGCGAAGTCTGACTATTGAATCTCCATTGGAAATGCATGCTGCGAGGGTTTATTCGAAGGAGTTGTTTAGACAGTTTCAGGTTGAAATAGTGAAGTCTCATAAGTTCATCAT
This sequence comes from Hedera helix, assembly GCA_947179155.2. Classification (NCBI taxonomy): domain Eukaryota; kingdom Viridiplantae; phylum Streptophyta; class Magnoliopsida; order Apiales; family Araliaceae; genus Hedera; species Hedera helix. The sequence continues at coordinate 41,400,322 of OX359267.1, read as the reverse complement.
GCAGAAGATTCAAAACTTAACCACATCGGATACGAAGACGTATGCAGTATACAAGGCAAACACCATTGAAGATGCAACCAGGTACTTTACTATTGTTACTAATGTTCAAACCGGAGATATAACTTGTAATTGTCAGAAATTTGAGCATTCTGGTATTCTCTGTAGACATATTTTGAGACATATGATTGCTAAAAGCACTGAACAGATACCTGATAAATACATTCTGAGACGGTGGTGTAAAGATGGTAACAAAGTTAATGCAGAACTACCAAAGATTTTGAATGAGACATATAATTATGAAGAATCACAGACGATGCGGTACAATTATTTAGTGAGGCTGCTCTTACGCTTAGCGTGTACCGGATCTTGCTCCATTAACGGTTTTAAGCATGTTGTACAGATGTGCATAGACAATCAACCCATCGTAGAGCAATTTTGACCCTGATGATATTAATGAGGGGAAGGTTTCACAAAATCAAGTTGAAGAAGATGACCCAGATGAAGATGAGCTGTTATTAGATCCTATTTGTTCACAAACAAAGGGGCGTAAAAAATCAAAAAGAATTAAGAGTGGGATCGAAGAGGCAGGGAATCGTAAACCATTACGCAAGTGTGCAATATGCGGGACAATGACGAATCATGACAAACGAAATCACTACAAAGTTTTAGAACAAAAAAATCCTTAAGTTTGAATTTATTTCTGTACGAGGTTGTCAGAATGTTTAAGTGCACTTTTATTTATTGTTGGAAATACCACTTCAATTTATCACACTTTTCATTTATTTATTGTGTTACAAAGTACAAGTCAACATCCATATGCCAAATGTGAAATTCATTCATCCCCAATAACAGACTAACAAGCACATAAGCAAAAAATGAGTACGTGATACTTGGCTTAACATTCAAAATCTCAGTTTTACTCTGATTCTAACATTTGTTCATTACAAAGGTAAGCTTGAGGAATATTCCTAGCTTTGCACATCCTAATTTCATGAGCAATTCTAAACCTAAATACATTCACATCGTATTCACTCCATCTCGGTTCTTTGGTAATGTTAACCCGATGTAAGAAAAAATCAATGTATTTTGCTACATATACGCCGCAGTCATATGAATTCCATTGTATTGGCCTATTCACACATACTTTAACTTTCGGCTTCGAATTAGGCCATTTTCCTTTTGGATTTGACTGACGCAGCAACAAAGGAATTACATCAACCTGTACACCACAAAAGTAAAAATTAATAATGCACAATACATCTTTATCATAATACCAATAAAAGAGGATAAAATTGAACTTACCACAACTTTGAAATATTTTTGGTATAATTGCGACAATGGCATACATGGTTTGTCGTCAAATAATGGATCAAGTAGCTGTACTTTCCATTTTTTCACACTCCAAACAAACAATAAAAAATGTGAGTTGCTTTCATTCACAACTGGAATAAATATGTAATCACATTCGTGTATTGGGGAGCCAACTTCAGGATTGATGTAACCTCTTAGAAATTTGACTATCTTCGCCTTGATTGAGCCCCCACTCTGCAAGTGTTCTGTAGCCAAGGCCGCAAAATATGTAGGCATGAAATAAAATAATGTCCATCTTTGGATTCCTTCATTCCACATTTTTGCTTCTCTCTCTCTCAAAAGCACCATGTATGCATCCAAAACGTTTGACCATAACCAACCAGTGGGTCTCAAAGAGTTAACGTCGTTAAAATCTAAAACATACATACCATTTGGATGCACATGAGAAAACTCTGAAGGATCATAAGTCGGGCTAAACCAATGATGATTTAACCACGTTATTTTTTCAAGCTTTAACTTCTTCACGAAATGACCTTGATTTGTACCCTCTATCCTCCGTCTGATCGGGAGTTTAGTACCGGGTCGAGTAGATGGGCCAACAATTGGTTGAGAGTCTTGGACTGGAGGTTGGGAACCCATCATGTCAACCTCCATTTGACCAAAGATGGGTTGAGCTGGACTTGGGTTTATTGGAACCCCTTTATAATTACTCATCAAGGGTTGGTACAGTCTATCGAATCATGTCTGATACATGCTTCTAAATTCTGGAGGCTGCTCAATTGTAAATATTTTTTCAAATATAGAATTTGCGGACTCAAGCTACAAAACAACAAAAAATAATAATATTGCATTAATAAAACAAGATAATCAATGTAGAAAGTAAAAAGCATAAAATGTATACAATAAATCGATAAACTTACACCGCTTATAGCAGCATATTGGTCAATGAATGCACGTGGTTCATAATCTGCCCCTTGAACCCTGCAGGCTGGCGGATGGTGTATCCGTCGTCGAGTAATTTCCCTATACCACCTCATATAATCCTCTGTAGATATACGGTCCAAAGCTTCCAAGACTTGCCCTTCTAAAGTCTCCATATACGCCTCCCACAATCGGATATAACTGGCTCTATGATTTTCATAATTTATTCTTTCAAACAATTTATTTCCCCCCCCCCCCCCCTCAATTCCACCATGTTTTCAGCATTAGAGGGATAAGCCTGTAAATATCCAAATTGTCTCATGAATCTGTCAGGCATTTGGAACTCAACCGTATCATAATGTATTAAAGGTATACGCGCGGCTCCACTTAATCTTGCTTCAAAAAAATCCCAGCCTAAGCGTCTATCGAATAACATATATAGGCGCCACACCCCATCTGTTTCCAACATGTTATCAAACTCTCTTCGGTAAAATAGAAGATGGTGATGGGGATTTTTTCGACGATGATAATCTTTTGAATTAGGATCATAATAGGAGTAGGCCCAGGCTAATGCCCTAGGTATCAACTTCTGCGACTTAGGCCTAGGTGTAGGACGACCAATGTTTAACCTCTCATGTGCCCACATCAAAACAAGAGTTGCACATCCTGCGAATTTTGTCGTTGTTTTGTTAGTAGCATCATGCAACCCCCTATACAAATGTCCCAAAACAGCTGGCCCCCAAGCATATGTCACTATCTCATCCAATCTGTCCAATAGCAACAAATATCTAGGATGCACAATATTTTTACTCTTCGTTGGAAACAAAACAGCACCACATAAGTACAACACATATGCCTTTGTGTGTTTAACCACATCATCTGGAGTTGAATCTGCGTGTAACCGGCCATATCTACGTCTTAACCAAGTCAAACTAATACCACCCCTTTTATAGCATGTTTCCCAATCATTTACAGCAGTTTGTCGCCCAAAAACCCTTATAAAATAATTTTTGGGATTTTCAAGTTCTCCGCAGGTCAAAGGTTTTCCTAATATGGGTAACCCTAATAAAAATCCAACATCCTCTAGAGTAATACTCATCTCTCCACAATTTAAGTGAAAAGAATTTGTTTCACTTCTCCAATGCTCAACTAGAGCAAATAAAAGAGTTGCATCTATTTTTGACACTACATCATGATGACAGAATATACCAAAACCTATTTGTTCCAGCAAAAATTGTTGTTGTTCAGTCAAGTTCCATTCACTTAATTTAGCCGACATTTGACAAATTTCTAACACACCTCTATCCTACAAGCCCAACAACATAAAATGTCATAACATGAATGTTTATAGCAAATTTTTAAGAAAGATAAAGTTCCTATAAATTAATCTACTTACAATATTTTTCCATAAGTCAGATGAAACGTGATTCTCTTGGTCCCACAGCACATCAGGATTATACGGTCCGGGATTAATATCCATAGCTTACCTAAAGATGCATCACAATATAATGCATTAAACAAAGTGGATGCAAGGGTAATATACACAAATATGTAATAAAATTTTGGCATTTTAATTATTCATCTCAGTTGAAAAATCAATCTCAGCAAAATGGACAAGTACCAACTACCAGGTGATATGTGCACTACAGAATTTTGGTCAATATATAGTATCCATGTTATGCAATTGACCCAAACTAGTAGTTTGTTAGCTTCTCATGTTGTAAGTTTCCATTACATGCCAAGCAACAACTAATGACATAACAAAATAATTTAATGCAACTCCCGAATTCCAACTATGTAACAGAACAAATAATATTCCTAACAACAATTCATCGCACTTGTAATGCATTCCCCCTGCAATTCTTTACCGAGTAATTTCATATACACAAAATATCACAAAAACAAAACTCACTATATCAAGCCACATTACCGAGTTTGTGAACATCTAGCATACACTAACCGTTGGTATTTTCGGGTAATGACAGAGGAAATCGCCGGAGTAGAGTAAGTGGCTCAAGTGATGTCCCTTATTTTCGCCGGAGCATGAATAGGAAATTGCCGGTATATTGCTATGGAGCACCGGAAATCAATGCTGGAAATCGCCGGCTGTTCACTTGCTCTTGATCTGGGGATAACGTGATAAAGCTTGCTATGAAATCGCCGGCTGTTCACTTGCTTGAAATCGCCGGCTGTGATGTTTTCTGGAATGTTAGGGTTTTTTATCCCCCAATTCGCTCGTGCCTTAGTCGTCCGTAAGTCAATCGTTTTGGTGTGTTCCGCTAGTGCAAGTAGCGGACGAGATTTGGGGCACTTTCTGATGTGCGTCCGCTAGTGCAAGTAGCGAACGGGATGCTGCCAATGCAATTTTTGGGTAATACGACGACGTAAACTAGCACAGGGGCAACGCTGTCATCAAAATTTTACTTAACCGTCCGCTAGTTGCACTAGCGGACGAGCGTGTTCCCAGAATAAATCTGATCCGTTGCTTTAATTTTGGACGGTGAATAAGGTATTTGCCCAGTTTTTCCCCATAGCAAGTGCTTGCTATATATATTTCAACGCAAGCAGACAATGTTTGATTAATGGAACCAAACAAAATTCTTATCATCCCCCTAATTTGCCCAGTTTTTAAATTGGCAGTATATGTTGAGTCCAACAGTAGAAAGGAGATTTAGGGGATATGTAGAAGATGACAAGTCCACTAACTAATTAGCGCCCAAAGTATTGAATGTCAATCCCGCTTCAAGGCTTTTGTAATGAAGGATTTAGTTGTAACTATTGAGAGGTAAGCCAAAACAGTAACAACAATGCCCACAAGAAGAATCAAATGATCGTAAGAAGAATCCTGAAGTGAGTACACCCGAAGCTGAATTGAAGCCCAATTGCTTTCTGACCATACAGGGTCTGCTAGTCCCATAGGGTCGGACGCATTGCTGGGCACCACCTTCCAAGTTTCAGACTCAAACTTCAAGCACGTGGAATATGCTGGGACATACCTGATATGAATAATCATGTATTACTTAGGTTCCAATCGATCAAGAAATTCAACACTTAATTACTCAATAGGAATAAATTAGTAATTACTCTATAGGCATAAATTAGTAGTGTTCCGTGTGGCCTACTTATCAATCTAATCAAATAAGGCTTCATGCTGCAATAAATTTGCACAACCCATCAGAGTCGCTGTGAAGGAATTGAGCATAGTGTACGTAAAGTGTGTTGGGAAATAATAGCAGCACCAAGTCAGGGCATGGCCATAGAAAGAAACAACCGTGAAAACAACAATGACAAACCACATTCCAGATTTAGCCTATGCCAGTTAACTAGGTTGAGTTGTTGAGATTACTAATGAGTTTCCAACTGGGTAGATTTCAGGCACCAAGGGTCTCATATACCGATGCCAATGGACAGTTCAACCACATACATTTCACTTTTCGTTGGAAACTCTACTTGGAAGGTTTGACATATTGACATCAGTTTAGCCCCATAGGTTTGCACAAATTTTCTGAGGCTTGGCATACAGTGCTAAACTTATTCCGTCTTGTATTTGCTCTCAAAAATTGAGGTGGAAAAAAGATGGAGCTTATTAACCTCGACATGAATTTATTCCACCACTGGTTAGTGATGTGAGAGCATGACTGGGAGGCTTAAGTTTTCAATCTGAATGATGCAGAACAAAAAGTTATATTTTTTGTATTTTTGAATTTATTTAATTATGGAGAAATTTATGCTGATTTATTGTATCTAATTAATTTTCAACTTTTAGTTAGGATTTTTTAACCTCAGATTAAGTTTGTTTAGGTATGAATAATGGACTTTAAGTTGGAGTATTTTAGTGACTTGATTATGTCATTTACTTTCTAGTTGACTTTCCTTTTCAAATATAATCCTCCTTTATTATAAAAGGGTATCAAATGTTGGACTGTAAGGAAGACTTTGATTATTAAAAAAATATCTTTGGGTTTTTCCCTTTCTCTTTGTTGGATTCCAATTATTTTCCTTGTGGATTCTAGAGTTGTTTACCTAGTGTATTCAAGGTTCGTCAACTAGAATGTTATCTAATATTATTTTGTCGCTTCCATTTTGCGTCAATTGGTATCAGAGCTTATAGTATCTTGGTATTACATCACAAAAATTTTAGGAATTTTTGGTAGAAACCGAGAATCCTAATTTTCATTTAAAAAAAAGAAAAGAAAGGTTAATGTGCATTATTGTTGCCGCTGTTAATGTTACCAGCCTCTAGTGTCAGCCGCCATAATCAGCAGTACAATCATCATCATCATCTCATCAGATTTCAATCTCATCTTTGCCGACTGAATAATCACAATCACCATGTATCGGGCCACACTGTTTTCGAGCCTTCGCAACTTCTTCTAGCTGGATTTGTCCCCAACTTAACAAAGGTAGAACTGTTTTTTTTTTTTTTTTTTTTGCATTTTTTTGCTGGTTTTTTATGTGCCTCTTTCAATTCAATTGGTAATTCTTTGGCCTCACAAATCCTATTCCAAAGTGATCAGCACAACCCATGTATTATGTTTAAGACAAGTCACGTTTTGGTGCCTATACCTTAGTCACACTATCTCACTTGTTTATCTGAATAGTTCTTAAACCCGCCCTTGAAATTATTATTCTTTTGGTGCTATCTTATCATGGTGTTAGACATTTGCCTACCTCAACTCATTCAAGACCCATGTCTACTTTCCATACACGTGCATAGCAAATCAAAGATGTGCAAGCTCGTTATTAATCAAAATAGTGAGTTTGATGTTGTTTCTAGTGCTCTCATGAAAAAGTTAAACCTCCGACCTGAACCAACTCCTCACTTAAGATCCCTTGGATAAATAATATATCACTTGCAGTTACGCATTCATGTGTTGTTCAGCTTTTATTTGGAAAATATAAAATGTTTGTTAGTTGTGATGTTTTGCCATAGGCCCATAGATGTAGCCGATATCTTGTTTGGTCAACCATGGATGAATTACTTTAATGGTGAATATTTTGATACTGACAATGTTTATAATTTTGATTGCACAAAGAAGAGAATATGCTTGCTTCCTCACAAATCAAAAGGGCAAGTTATCAAGGAATTTCGAAAATAAAATTTCAACTAGAAGAGTAAATGATTGAAGGTCATGAACAAGTGGAGTACAGAGTTATTGATAGTAAACTTGTCAGAGATTGAAGAAAATATGTGCTTAGAGGTTTTAAAGGGTCAAGATTTATAGGAGATGATTGCGGATACTGCAACCAACAAAATTGATGGTGAGATTGTTCCCATTCACTTGCTTGAAAACAATGAAAAATGTGACTTCATCATTCTAGAGCATTTGTTTGCAGTGAAGATAAATATGAAGTTGGTGGAGCAACATCATGCAATTATGGACCCACGAAAATTGATGCACAAATCTTGATTTTTGATACTTAATTGTTTCAAAATTCGAGATCGAATTTTCTCTAAGAAATGGAGAATGATGCGGGTCAAAATAGTTATATTTTCATATTTTGGAATTTATTTAATTATGGAGGAATTTATGATGTTTTATTGTATCTATTTAATTTTCAACTTTTAGATGTTAGGATTTTTTAGCCTTAGATTAAGTTTGTTTAGGCATGAGTAAGGAACTTTAAGTTGAAATATTTTAGGCATGATTTTAGGGATTTGATTATGTCATTTACTTTCTAGTTGACTTTCCTTTTTAAATGTAATCCTCCCTTGTTATAAAAGGGAATAAAAGGTTGGATTATAAGGCTGAATTTGATTATTAAAAAATTTATTGAGATTAATTTTCTCTCTTCTAGTGGATTCAAGAACCCTTGTGGATTCAAAGAACCCTCGTGGATTCGAGGTTTATCACTTCGTCAACTCAGAACGATATCTAGGCCTACCACGGGTACTCCTTCCTGCATCGCTGAAGGACTGAAAGGGGGCAATTGATGGGGCTGGTGCATAGTTGGCACAGTTTTCATCTTAGATTCTGATATTGGTATTTCTCTAACGCAGTATAGCAATCAATGATGTTTAGGAATTCATTGCATGAGAATTCAGATTCACAAAATCTGTGAAGCTAGAAAGATACCTGGTCGTTGAAATAACACAGACTCCCTTCCCATCTGTCTCCGCTCTGACACACAATTCACCTGCATTGCTGCAATCTTTTGGGCAAGCAGAATAATTTTTTTTAATTTTATGGGATGGATGTTTTATCTGCCAGAAAATTCCCAACAAATCTTGGAACATCACCCACATAACCAAGATATGGATTGGAAGAAGGTTCTCCCAGGATGACACCAACATAATGGCTGGGGCAGGTATTGATGGGTGAAATATAGTGATTCACTAACTCACACGATAAGCCAGGTTCACAGTTTAATAAGCAACCCAATAATTCTTCAACCAAAGAGGAATTCACAGTGACAGGACTTAGAGCTGAAGAACTCAATTCCTTTTTATCACTAGCATGAATGTACAGGGTTTGGGCAACAAGGGAAGCAGCTGCGACTATGGCTGAAGAGTTGATATTCGCTGCAATAAAGCAATATAAAACATGAGAAAAGGAAAAACAAAAAAAAACAGAAAAAGATATTAGGCAAAATGTAGTGATGAATCAGGAAAGGAGAAAGAATTTACAAATAACTCACTAAGGTCATCACGATGACTGTGATAGAATTTGCTGTTGAAAAAATTACCAAAATCTTCTAGAACAATTCCAGAGGTATGAGAGTCCTGTTAAAGACAACACAAAAATGAAATTTAGCTAAACCACAGAGTTATTTACACTCGACGTAAATACAGATTTGTAAGTACTATTTTTCAGCATAACTATGCTTCAGGATGTGAATCTTTTATCCATTAACAACTTCTAACAACAATGAGTTTGAGAAATATTCACATCAAAAAATTTGAAAAAACAGGGAAATAATGACAAGTTTTGCTTCTCCGCAGCCAGATGGGAACATCTTTGTAATTAATGAATTTATCATCAATAACATAATTTATGTATCTGTTTCTTGATGATGCAGTGATAACATCATTTTTGAGAATTATATTAGGCAGTTAAATGAAAACAAACTACAATATGGTTCACAAACCTTCTTCAGAAACGCCATCAACGATGATGGAGGTATCCCAGGATTAGAAACATTTGCTGTTGAAATCTTAATGCTTTCAGTCCTAAGTGATACTTGGGCATGCTCCAAGGCATTCAGTGTTTCACTTGTGCCAGATGAAACCTGCAAGACTACCCCATTTAAAACCCTTTTTCCAAGATCGACAGCTGTGATGCCGTCAAGGCTAGTATGTGTAGTTCACCGGCAGTCAAGAAACGAGGATGGAAGTAGGAACTAAACTGCAAGGTGCTAAAATAGCCTGGCCAATATGATTAACAGAAATTTATTATATAGTTCAAAGAAAAAATAATTTCTTACCCCTGCTGTATGAGCAAAAAACGTTTTAACACCCTCATCAAAGCTCTTTCCAACAGATCCAATTTCCAAAACCTAAAGAAATTTATCCAGCATAGTAATAGTTAGCATGTACATTCACTCCAACAATCACCATTCACCAAAATGATCAACATCCAAATAAGTTAGGAGAACCCAGCAGTCCAAAGCAGCAGGAAGCCAAAGAGTGCATGATATGACAAATAGACTTTATGTTGCAACAGGGCACTTATAGAAGGCCTAGATGGAAATACTCAAGGACTTGATAAATCAGCTATGAGCTATATCAACATAGCAATTACCACCTTAATACCTAATATCTTTTGGTTCTTCACTTGGGATGACATGTTGCACTTTCTAGATAGATTATCCCTGGTGTCTACACTAAGAATATTTCAGCTCAATTCTTCAGATAACTTTCAACTTGGGCATTATAAATTTCAACTTAAGCATTAGCCTTTATGGCTCCCAGATTACTAAAGGAAAGTTTAACACATCAATGTGTAAATGGCAATAACTAAATGTTAAGTCAGATAACTAATGATAAAACTTTTCTTATAACTGTATGGTTGAAGAATCGTGACAGACATCATTCAATAAGAAATTTTGGCTGGAAAAATCAATATTCATCACAATAACATTCCCAGATGATCCACATATGCCTATGGTCATATTGTAAATACACACTTATTGGGTTATTGTGTTTCGCATTGTCAGTCAATTGTGTTTCATTTTGGTCATGATGACATGAAAAACTTTGAAGTTTTTGTCAAAGATGGGGACTATTTGAGTTAAACGTGTAATAGAAATTCTGAAACCAAACAAACATCAGATTGAATCTTTTGTTCTGAAAGCGTCAGATAATATATTACAAGTAATCCAATCAGTTCAAGTGCCACCTTTTCGTTGACAAATACAGTTCAAGGACAATTCAGTTGTAACAGATTTAAAAACCCTTTCAAAATACAATAAAATAGTTTGACTTAAATCAGATAAGAAGATTACCGTTTCAATCAATGTATGGTTAAGCCCACTAATAGCATCCGAATGTTGATCGAGTTCAAGAAGAAATCTACAGCTACCAAGGTAGCCCCAAGCCTCTCCAGCGAAAACCACACAAACAAGCTATGCAATATCAGCAGAACAAGAAGTTTAGAATTAGATTAACCATAAGACACCAACGCTCTACTCTCGGGAATATAGTCCAAGACATGCATTATAAATTTAACATTATATTTGTTTATAAACATTATATTTAAAATTAAAATTATTAACTTAAAAAACGTTTTGCTTATTTTTAAATTTAGATTTAAAATTATTAATTCCAAAATTATAAGATCACTTCCAATTATAATATCATTATATATTTTTACAAAATAATTTAGAATATTTTCAAACTCAAAATTAAAATGATTCACTAAAAAATATAAAAATAATAAATTTTATAATGAGTAACACTTTTTAAATTATTTATAATAGTCATTATTGTATTCACTCAAATTAAAAAAATTCAAGTCAATTTTAAACTAAAAATGTTTTTAAATAATTTTAAAAAGTCTATAATGACATTATATTTTAGAAAAAAAGTATTTCAAAAGAAAACAAGAGAGACTTTTCATCACATTTGCAGTTTGGAACTGAACTCACTAGACATAAGTTTAGGATGGACATTACACAGTATGTAGTTCTGAACAAGTATTTTCTACCAAAATAAACTTAACCCATCAATTTTGATACATCCAATGTAGCTCATGCAGGATTTCTAATCCAGAAACATTCATTGCAATATCAAATTTATAAAAGAAATAATTGTTAATATAAAATAAAATAGAAATTATTGTTTTCAAGCAACACTGGTTGTACTTTCATACTGCCCTTGACATTCTCTGGATGATGTCCCTAAAGAAAAAACAGCAAGCCCTATTCGTAACTCTGTTCATCATTCCTCTGCATTCAGCATATTAAGGTTCCTCCCTTCCCCTTCCCAATACATGTTACTTCTCTGCCACAATGAGTTCAACTTTCTAATGCTTCTTAAAAATAACATGTCTGCACAGTAGCATATGTTTCACCATCAAGCAGCGGCAAAAAAAAAGTCAGAAATAGAAACACTTGATAGGACAGAAGGGTTAGATGATGAGCAGATTCGAGCCATAAGACACGTTGCTTCAGTGAGACAGCTATGTAATTCAAATGGAATAGCGACAACCCATTACAATCCGAAGTCTAGTTCAGCCCGCTTAAGCACAGATGTTACTCTCATGAAAAAATCTGGTTCCTTTTCTTTTACATCTTCGAGCGTCCTCAACTCATGTTCATCAGCCTAAACAGAAAACAAGACCATTTACTTGGCTCACAAAATAACATAGAAGTCAAAAGCAGCTTTCCATATAGAACTGAGAAGTTTGTCAAGATATCGATTGCCTACAGTTACTCCTAGCATCATTTTGACATGTAAAAATAAACTGAATTAAAACTTTTAGATAATCACATTATTGGATTACGTAATCATGGGGCACCTGACCAAACCATATGTTTATCTATACTAAGGCCTCGTTAATTCAAAGGCTAATTTATAGAATGATTAACATCGTCTCACTACTTGAATAAATTCCGTAAAAGAAAAGATTTCAAAACATAATTTGAGGAAAACTATCAAAGTTAATCACTACAGAGTTAGCTTCTGTTAGTTTTTATTAGTAGGCAAAATGTACGATGCCCATATTGATTGGAAATGCATATTCAATAGGCAATACCTCTTTGAATCTTAGAAGAATAAGATTTGATACCGAAGCTGGCTTTGCTCTATCCCATCTGAAAAGATGCCATTAAAAAATAAACACATTGATATGATTCAATTATGATAAATCATTTTCAAGAAAACATCACCCAGTAATAGCAAGGGTTTGATACTCTTCTCATACTTCAACAAGTATATTAAGAATTAACAAAGAAGATTTAGGTACTTTAAGAAATAATTAAGCATGGATAACATTCAGAACTATTGGTTCAATATTGATAGATTGTATGTTGTAGAATACTCGACTTTCCTAGTGTTACATGGGCTTCCATACCATGGTTTGAAGAAAATATTTTGAATGCACCAAGCTCAGGGTCCTGAAAGTTTGATAGTTCACACAGAAGAATCCAAGAAAGATTTATACTGTGGGAAGAACTACACAACTTAAACAAGAGTTAACTACTAGAGGGCAGGTGATAGATAAACTTAACCACTAGCTTCCAAGGGTCAATACAGAATTTTGTGAAACTTATCTAAACCTCTGCATGAGATCTCATGAATATTCCACAACATCATTTCTAAAGTGATACCCAAAATTATCATATACATCAATTATGCAAAAGATTCATCGAGTCATTCTGCATACATCTTTCAAAAAGTGGTGTTTCTTTTCATGATAATTTTAACCAAGAAAATTAGTGAGTTTTCTTGTTCAAGAATGTTAGAAGTCCATTAGCATGCATACCTTACAAGCATCAAGTCATTGATAGAGCGCCACATTCCACGTCCAACATCTTTAATAGATTGATCTCTTGCACTGCGTCCATGCCATAATTCTTTTGCAATGTACATAACTTCTTCAACATCTACCTAAAGAGATACAAACCAATGGGGACAAATATCAGATACATCATCATTAGATGAAAGCTAGACCAGATGAGCATTTAGCTAGACATAGAAACCGCCGGAAATCAATAAAGTTCACAGGCATGAAAGTTTCTTCAACAGAGGCAAAAAATTTAGTTGGTGTTACACTGTTATGATAACAACTAATACCTGGTTAGATCATTCTCTGTGCAATTCCAATCTATTTTCACTTAAAGGAGATAAACCGGAGTAAAGTCTCCATTTCCCAAAATATTGCAGCCTTCTATATACAGGAATACAGTTTAAATGTAAATCAACCCATACGCATCCACATAATAACCCAGGTGATCAATCAAGGAAACCATAACTCCTCAACATCTGGCAAGTTAATGTAAAGCTACTGTTATTAATTAATTTTTAACCAAAAAACATGACACAGCCGGAAAGGTACCCAAAGAGGTTAATCGATGTAGCTGCACTTACGACCCTTGGATTAATACATAGTAACTAATGTTCATAAAGTACCAGCGACCCCCAAACACCTAATAAAACCACATAAAACTGCATTCTTGCACGCCTTTTTGAAACCTCTAAAGAATGCTGTCATGTAGTAACCCCATCAAAGGCTAGCACCAAGAACCAGCCAACTACTTCTGACCATCAAAAGTACATCGTTAACTTATTTACTATAATAAAACTGCCTCTAACTTCTCCAGTCCAACATGATATTCAACGCTAGTACCGCAAAACAAAATAACAAAATATTATACCGAACTCAATGAATGTTCCCAAATATACAACTCACCATGAACTTGCACATGTTAGTGCAATGTTCATAGAGCTTCTCTTAAAAAAAATAATAGTAACAAAATAAGTAAATATATGAATATCTTAAACTATCGACAGAGCTTATTTAAGGCATAATCCTATTGTACTTTACCCTAGGAGCAACCCTAAGAAAGCAACCAGCCATAACAAAACTTTATCCTATGCCTAAAAACTAGATGCTCATTTTTTTTACAGGCTCAAAAAAAGAAAGGCATACACACACACACACACACATCATGACCGTCAATGATCAGAAATTCAAATTCCAATTAAAGTGTATGCAACCCCCACCCCCTTCCGACTTTCTTCTCCCCAAACTAAGTTCTTAGATGAAACAAAAGAGAGTAAACTAACTTTCAAACCCACAGCTCGACAACAAGACTAACAACACAGTACTAACAATAAAATCTAAAATAAAACACAAATTAATTGATTTGTCGGGTAGTGTTCTCAGTACACCTCTAGTGTAGAAGCAATAAGGAGATCTTTTGTAAGAAAATGTAAGCCTACATACCTGAACTTGCATAGAAGTGCCATATAATAATTCCTCATGCTCAATTAGGCGCTGATGGAGCATGCGGTAGTGATCCATATCAAAATTCACCACCGGTTCTGTTTGAACTTGCAACTCTGCCAGTTGTGTGAGAACATAGGAAGCCATGACTTGTCCAAAAATTGCAGGTATGGTTCCTAGAACAGGAATTATGCGAACTCTAAAACCTGGAACTACCTAATACCATGAATTTGTAGATTAGAATGTTTTTGTGGCAGGACACAGCTTAGTAGATTTAAAAGCAAGACCTAAAGAAATGGCAAAGAAGGAAGGGGGGATAGGGATACTCCATTATCTGCATGACAAGTATTTAATTTATAAGGATTAAAGCTTTAATGAACAAGTCAACATCCTCACTTGATAATCAGAAGGATTTTCCTCATCTCCACTAGGTCCCTTAAAGGGTAGAAGCTTTGCTTTAGGTTTCTCTAATGAAAAAACAACAGGAACACCACCTTCAATACCATAATCTCTTCTTAGACGGTGTCTCACCTGTAAAAAGGATGTTGCAAGGAAAACATTCAAAGCATGCAACTCAAGATGGTCAGAGTTTATTTTGCCAGTGTCCAACAATACACTCAAGATATTAAAAAGACAAAATTCTACTTGTTCTAAAGTGAGTTATTAACCCAATTAAAAGCTTTATCCTTACACATTAATTCTTGTCCTTTAAACTTGTTTTGTTAGAGTACATTTGTAAACTACACTACATATATCTTTTATAATTTAAACGAGTGACGATCATTTAGAGACTAATAAAAGTGACTTTTTATGAAACAGAGGGAGTAGTAATTCACGGTAAAACTGATTTGATTAGATGAGCAACTAACTTCAAATACTTTCAAGAAATCTAAAGGTTGTTTTAATAAAATAGCAAAAGCATCACCGCTCGAGAAAGTGGATCGTTGTTCGACTCTCTTAAATCAGCCACACGAATTCTTGTAGGGTCTGCTCTTGCCCCAGCTCCTGTTGCAGACAGAACCCTTAGACCCCTACGTACACATGCAGCAAGAAGCGAAACCTGTTACATAAAATTTAGCTGGCATATTAAAATTGAATAGTGAAACAATCTGACAGATAGATTTAATTGACCTCATTAACAGTTAAGAAACTATAACAATACCAATCCTCCCATATGACAAAAGTAACAAGAGTATTCACATGAGTTCTTGTGTTTGTGGGTGGACATATGTGTAGGTGATTGTATATACATAGTCTTTACAATATGCAATGACTTCATTTTATGCCCTCTATTAAGTGCGGAACTCTAGTCAATGAGGTCCTACGCCATCCACATTCATGTGAATACAAGTATTGCAACAAGTGTTAAACCAAACAAAGACCACGTGAAGTGTAATTATGACTTAAAAATATAATAAGTACCAGATTATTAACATCTTTTACTCAAATATCGGTTAGATATATATACCATAATTGAGCTAGCATTAGCTATGAACATTACTCTATCTAATGCGTCACAACAACCACGATTTAAAAAAATTTGCGGCTTCTAAAGGTCAGAGGCACAAAAGTAGGGAGCCTTCCGGGGGTTAGAGTCCTGGAAGGCATGGACTCTTTTTTTTTTATCTTCTCTCCCTTCTTTCTGCAACAATTTTCAGCAGTAATTCTTTCTTGGAACGACATTCAGGAACCCAAATTCAGTTGGTACATGGGTTTGCACCACCAACACCAAATACACAAATACCTCATGTGTTTAGGTGGTCGACCACCATGAAAAATGTCTATAAAAAAGATGGAGAAAAAGATTGAAAAAATGAAAAATAACACGCCTTCTGAGACTCTGACCCCCGGAAAGCTCCTTACTTCTGTGCCTATAACTTTTGCAATTTTTTTTTAAATCTTGGCCATTAAGATATCTTACGGTAAGGGATGCATTAGATGGAATGGTATCCATGCTAATACTAGTTATATAGATCACTCCCTTATATATATACACATATATTTGTATGTAATATATATGTATGTATGTATGTTTATATAAGTGACTATGTTCGTAATTTTATTTGTTTTGTTTTTCTTGCATTATGTCCTTTTACTATACTTTTATTTATTTATTATTTCCTTTTGTTTTATCTATTTGTTTATTATTGTTATAATTTTATTTTATTTTCTCTTTTATTAAGTTTTTTTCCCTTATGGTCCTTCTACCTTTTGATTGTCATATAGGACTCATTTGTTGCCTACCCCAACTAGATTGGGACAAAAGGCGTGTTGAGTTGAGTTATTTACACATCATAAATACATATATCATATATACATGTGAAAAGATCCAATAGCAACTATTTGTTATGGCCTATTTTGGATAAATAGATCTATAACCGTCCATAACAATCTAAAACATCCCAAATTAAATTGAGGAACCCATCATCCGCCACTATTAGTAGCAGATGCAGTTATAATAGTAGTTGATGGTCCAAATACTATATTACCCCTCATATATGCTATATAAAATAATAAAATAATATCATCCGCTGCTAATACTAGTGGATGAACATATGTAGGGTTTAAAGTTTATTATTTTGGGTTTAGTATCTAAGATTTAGTATTTAGAGTTTATTTAGTTTATTCTAGAACTACAGTTTTATACTATACAATATAATAGTAGGTGTAATAATTGGCGTAAGTTTCTAACTCCATACTACAAAATGCCCCTAGATGTAGTTACTGATCTCCATCCGCCAATATTACTAGTGGATGGTTTAGTATATTAGTATTATTTAGGAGATACGAGGGGCATGTTGGTAATTATGGCATCCATAGTAACAGAATCCACTAGTAATAGTGGTGGATGACGAGCATAATTTTTAAATATGGGTGGTTCTAGATTAAAATGGACGGCGTAAGATCTATTTGCTGAAAATAAGCCATAGCAAATACCTGTTATAAATCATATTCCTCTGTGTGTGTGTGTGTGTGTGTGTGTGTGTGTGTGTACACACACACAAACACATGTATATATTACTCAAGTCATATAGAAAATTCACTGTTGGGAATAAATGTTACACAAGAAACCAAAATTGTGAACAAGTACGTACCTTTGTGTCAATGTTATCAATACAGTCCAGAACAAAATCAGGGCGCCCAGAAAGGATTTCCTCTTCAGAGGATGCATCATATAACAGCACCTTTGCATCTACATGGCTCTCTGGGAATATTGATGAAAAATGCTTCTTAAGGCATTGAGCTTTTGAGGTGCCAACATCCTCTCTTGTTGCAACAGCATGGCGATTTAAAGATGAAAGCGACACCTTTTCACGTAATCACTAGTCACTGAATATTATTTGTTCCTCATATTGTAATATATAAAATTCTAATGCGTGTAAACCTGAATGTAAAATCAGTAGAACCCATTTTAATATGACTGAAGGCATTCCTTCTATTCCTGGCCTCAATCTCTTTGTCTAATCTAAATTTTAAATTTCCAAAACTCTAATTAAATGCAGAGCATCATCTTCTGAACTCTCTCATTTCACCTATTTTACCAAGTTTTGCCTAAAGTTAATACTATGCTAGTCCAGCTCATTCGTATATTTTGCTAAATACTGTGAAACAATTCTGTTCCAGAAAAGCAGCCAATTATATTATTCTTTTATGCTTGTCTTTAATTTTATTTGAGCACCTTTTCTAAATGAAGATGTCTCAGTTATTGGTGTGCTCTGGTGTACAATCACTAATCTCGAATATCCAACTCAAACTACATAGTAAAATAGGAAGTACAGGTGGCCTAAATCAGAGATATGATTGGAACATATTAAACTATATAATTCTGAAAGATCGAAAAGAACTTAGGATAAAAGTCAATTCACATACTCCATAAGCTTAGCCTGTTAAGCCCTCTTATGCCTTAAAAAATCAGAATACACATGCCATAGTGTTCTAGATTGCAATAAGGATGAAAAACTGAAGAACAATAAAAATAATATACCCTTTTTTATATGGGAGAAACAAACTACAACAATTAAACAGTAACATGAATGTTTGAGGAAACAAGAAAGCTATAAGCACTTTTGACTAGCCACTTAGAGAAATTTCCCCCTACAGGTGGGTGTATGTCAACCAGGATAGACGAAACTAAGAAACACACACATCAACATGAGGCCAGAAAAGAGCTTCAAAAACAGAAAATACCTGGTCAAAATCTACTAGAAGGAGCCTGCCGACCCCTGATCTCAAAAGCATAGAAGCAGCATGACTACCTACCCCTCCAAGACCAATGACTACAACATAAGACGCAGTCACTTTCTGTTGGGAATCGAGGCCAAAGAACTGAATATTTCTAAAAATATCAGAAAAGGAAGATACATGGAGTTACATTAAATTATTCATACAACTGACAAATAATATACAGATTCAAACATCTCTGTCCTTCATTGCCCCTAACCCCAGGCAGTTGTCTCTTTTATGTATGTATATCCTTTAAAAAATAAACACATGCACACACATAGATACAGATGTAGGCATCTCCAATATGGAATATATACATTTGTTGATAATGTTGGTGTGAAAGTAAAAAACATTCCAAAAATTTCTTAAATTCCAAATAATATACTAATATTATAGATTTAATCAAAGTATGAAAATATTATGACTGTTTGAAGTTTAGGCATATAATGCTCTCAAAAATAAATTCCACCAATATGAAAAAAGGGGAGAAAAAGATAAAGCAAAATCGCATCAAATAAAAAATCTGTAGTACCTGGTGAGGTGTTCAGAAACAATGTCGTCCTTTAGCATATCTAGACTAACCATCCCATGATTATTATCCCTAGGCAAATTACAGCCTTCTGCAGCTGTATCAGATATACATTTCTTACCTGTAAAGTGTAAGAAACTAGCTGTAAGGGCATGAGCTACGTCCACCTATCGCCAAATCAAATATGATAGCACATGCAATATATTGAGCACTCTACGGTGCTCATCTATAGCAACATATTCCCCCCTCCACTTAATGTTTAATCAGGTACTTTCTCCACCTCAGTACCTCTCTTACTTGGATCTCTACTTTGTGGGTCTTATGTAAAAGTTTCTCATCATATAAGAGATAACTATGTTGTAGTTTTAACAATGAAGTTACAATCTGAACCATGTCGGTTGGCTATCCATGTTGAAAATTGTCTTCACGTCATAAGAAAATGGAAGAACTTCCCAATTTTTACATGATTCATACCATAGTGTAGAGTCCTATTTGATATTAAAATATTGTTTCCTAGGTTCTTGGATCATCTTCTTTGAAAGAGTAGTGGATCTTAGTAATCATTGTACTTTGAGTTCTTCATAGAACATGTGAATAATGTGCTTTAACCAGGTTCTGCAATTTCTGAGAACTCCAGACTGATCATAAATGTGCACAAGATTATCAATTATGGTCAATCACCATGTAGAGAATGTAAAGTATTGGTCAACACTAAAATCAAAAGAATCCGACATAATAGACCTAAATTTTCATGTGTGCATATGTATGGAAGGCTGCTACTAAGTCATGTACTTCGATCATTAACATGATCCACCTCACTAATTGAGACATCTTTTCATGAAAATACAGAAACTTTCAGTTCATAAAATACTCGGTCAATTCTGTATACACTATACACATAAGCCCATGCCTCATACAATTTGATAAAGTATAAGGTGTTCAAATGGAAAAAATAGCACTAACATAGTAGAAAAATTACGCAAGACAAACAGACTTATTCCATAAACCTCAGAAAATAAATTAATTAGGTCTTCAAGTACCTACCATTGGATCCTATCCCCTTTCTGGTAGATTGATATCCAGCCTTTCTACAACATACACAGCATTTTGCCCAATTAATTAAACAGAGACCTTAACATATACTCCACAGTTAATAAACTTTTTTAAAGTATAATCTAGTTCCATATTTAATAAATGAATGAAACATACTTAATATCTTGAATGCTAAAACAAAGACCCAATTAACTAAACAGATACCCAAATTAACGTAATTTGAAGTACCTGGGGAGAAGCTTGAGAAGAGTAATGGTGGTCAGGGAGCCCAACAGAGCTCCAGCTCCGATCAAAGCCACAAACTTCACTCTCTCTTCCATCTTCCTTGTTTCCTTTCGATTCAGTTCAGTCTTTGACACGCCCAGAAATATGGAAGCTTTGACACCCAAAACCTCGGGCGGGGTTTTAGTAGGAAATTTTAGGGTCAATTACACCCCCCTTATCCCTTCAATATTGATAATCAGCATAAATAATCTCACACTATTATAATTTTTTTAAACTTGAAATTAAAATAATTATATTTGCATAAATTAATAAATTTTATGATTAATAATTTATACTTTAAAAGTAAAATAGTTTTAGATGGAATGTAAAATAAATTACGTAATTATTTTCTTATTTCTAGTTTTAGTTTAAAACATGACTATGAAAAGTATTATTAGAAATTAAGTCGGAGAAAATTAGTAATAATCTTCTTTTTCTTTTTCAAATTTTTTCATAATGGAATACTTTTAAGGTATTTTAAATGTATATTTGGTTATTGGCGATGGTGGTTGATGTAATAAAATGACAAAATTATTATATATATCTATTTTATTGAAATAAATTTTATTCCATCATCTCTCTCGCGTGAATTAAAAATAAGATGGAATGAATTTTTATTCAATCGAAATGATTTATTTTTTAAAATAATTATTAAATACTTTATTTTTTATTTTATCATTTATTTTATTCTATTTTCTCAATCCAAACACGAGTTTATTTTATCAAGTCACAAATTTTTTCTTTAATATTGAAATTTTAAATGTATAAAAAATAAAAATAATAAATGCAAAAGTTAAATTTTATATAATTTTATAATCGTATACTATTTTAGTTACAACCACACCTTCCGTTCAATATATATAGAAAAAATAATAATTTAAATAATTTTTTATTATTCCTGTATTATACTACTATATTTACAAACACAATAAATTTTATAAGAAAATAATAATTTCAATTTAAAAGTTATTTTTCTTTTTAACAACCAAGCAAGCAAGCTAAAATAAGTTTTCGCTTTTATTTTATTTTTTCCCCAAAAAACAGTGTTAATACAGAAAACTGGATACGAGAGCTTACTACTACTTCATACAACAAAGCGTCGAACAATTGACGAAGCGCTCCCTAAAGTGAATCTGGATTAAAGGCACCCACCTGTGGTAAGTGAAAACGAATTAAATTTGATTTGAGCCTTTGATTGTTCTTTCAATTCTGTTCGGAACCCACACAAATTTATCTTGATGCGATTTTTGCCATACAAGATCCAAAGTATTCCTATAAATTTTATGGTTTGTGCACATAATGTATAAGTTTAGAATTGCTTTATTATTTACCCAGAAAAAAGAAATTATCTTTCTATGAGATTAGATTAATGCCACCTTGTTTCAAGCTTAAGAACTTATTAATTTATACTAGTATTTGTTTTCAGGTATTGCTACAATGGATGCCCAGGCTAAAAAGAAGGCCCTATATCGTGCTAAATTGAATGCACAAAAGCAGGAGAAGCGAATCGAATCTCCTCTTGTAAGGTAATGCCCTAATAGGCTTTTTCTTGTGAAATACAGTATAGCGTATGGTCAACAAAATACTGTGAATTTGTTATTATTCCCTTACTTATAATAAAAACAAAAACAAAAGGGCATTCTTGTGTTTCTAGTTCATCTTATCTTCTTAAGGATTGAGGTTGTGCTATGGGCTCATGAACTTTGATTAATATTATGGTTCGTCTTTATAGTAAAATAAAAATAAAAGCTGGTATGGTTCTTCCAATACCCAGCTTTATTAAAACAAAGATTGCCTCATCATTTTTTATAGTAGAAAAAGTTCACCTAGTTATGTGCACTACAGTAAGAACATTTTATTTTATCTATATAGTTTTAATATCTTAATTATCAAATTTGGTTTACTGTCTTTATAAACATATAAAATACTGGAATCTCTTGATTATGTCATCGATTTGTCTTCTATTCTTTTGTGCATATAGGTATAATGAATATGATCAGCCTGTTTGTCGGGTTTGTGATGTTGTGTTGAAATCAGATTCCCTTTGGCTTGCGCACCAGGCTTCTCGTAAACATCATGAGGTAATATTGTAAAGTCCAACTTAACCTGGGACGGAGTAGCGTTTTCATGCAGTTAGAATGTAATTCTGGTGATACGTTGCAGATAGTTGTATAGTGTTCTTATATTTATTTATGTATAATGTCTATTGCCCAATTTTCTATATCATTCTTGTGTATTTTCCCCAATTATATATTGGTTTGCTACTTTGGCATGTCTACATCGTTTTTGCCACATTTTATGTTTCTGTGATGCAGTTTCTCAGCTAGTTCAGATTCTTTGATATCTGGATTAGCTTAAGTTCGTTTTAACTGCACCTGGTATTTTAGGACATCAATATACTAATTCGTTCATGTACTTTAGAATAACCGTATTTAGCAACAAAAAAAAATAATCTGAAATAATCTTATTTTGATAATTTGAAGTCCTAAGGAGAATCTATAGAAAAGTCCTGGAGCACGATGTTTCAATTATTTTATATGGGATACCCGCTCAATTTGACATATGGTGTACATTCTCTTCTCCAACTGAATTTCTAACTAAAATCCTACTTTTCAACAGGCTGTCAAGAATGTCAAGGCTAATGCTGCTGCAGTTACTCGGGTTAACAATTTAAAGCTCGAGTCTTCTGCGGAGTTGCCAAGGCCTAAGGATGAGAATGAACACTCATTAGAGTCACATAACATTAAACCTGATCCTCCGATGACATTGCCTAGAACTCGTCAAGTATCTCAACTTCCTTCAGATTTTTTTGATAATCATGAGAAGAGGCAAAAGAGTGGTACAAGCTTTGCATTACAGATATGTTTATTGATCTTTTTATCATCTATTCAGTTCTCTGTACATATATTCATCTTGTGTAAAGATGATACCTGGTTCAGTGAGTGGTTTGGTGTGCTCTTATCTAATTTTGCATAAGCCAAAATATTGCCTTTTTACCAATAGAAATTTCCTCAATTTGAGGATATGTAGTTAGATATTATATTACAGAAATCCATGTACAACCTAACACAGGCAAGATTCTAGGGTCTTCAGAATGCAAGAGATGACATATTGGTAATCTTGAACGTTCATTTTGTTGACAAGGATAATGGAAGCTTTAATATCTTCGTTATATGGCTGAGTGACTGTTGCAGTTGGGCAGAATAATTATCAAAATGTAGTGATACTTGAACGTTTTTATGTATTAGCATTTAAAATTCGGGTAAAGAAAGAGCATGTATAATACAAAAATCGTAGTAGGCCTGAACTTGTTTATTTTCCTAGATTCCCTGGAACTGATGTAGTTTATGTGGTTGCAGCTACTGAAATAGATCTCTGCATATCTTGTTAATATGTTGTAGTTCAAAATATGCACAATTTTGTAGTGTTAGATTATTAGCCTAAATCCAGTGAGTGACGTACTTATAATGTCATTAGGAATTGATGTTGCCATTTCAGAGAATCATGAATCGCACAAAAAGGCGTGTGGTTCTGCTCAAACTCAAAGGAAGGAAGCATTAGACTCTGGGAATGAATTAGACGGAATGCCTAGTGTTACTGTTGTAGAGACAAAAAATGATAAGATCCAGCCTCCCAGGGAGAATGCACATACAAAATTGATGGATGGATCAGAACCTAAGCAAGCAAAAGGAGCTCTTCCCGAAGGATTCTTTGATGACAAAGATGCTGATCTACGTGCACGTGGCATTACACCTGTTAAGCTAGATGTCAAGTAAGTTTCAGATTATAATTTATTTGAAAGAAATCTTAAACTCTCTACCCTGAAAAGCTATTAATGAGTGGCTATTTTCACTCTCTAGTTTGCTTCCGCTTTAGTGATATCCATCATTTCAGATCAATCCACAATCAAAACTAAAAGGTGCTTAGATGTAAAATTTTGTTGATAAATCTCTGCTTCTTTCTTTTGTGTAACTACTCGTTCAATCTTAACATGAATAACCCGTGGAACACTGATATGGAAGAACATTCATGCTTGGCAACCCCAAAAACCAATACAAGCTAACCACTGATGGTAACTGTTCCCTTGAATGCACTTTACGAAGTAAAAAATAATTCAAAGTAATGGATTCCATGTTATGATGTAAACTTATGCACTTGTTTCATGAGCAAATCTTTGTTCATTAATGTCTATGCTGTGATTGAACATGTAAAGTTGTGTTTCATTTGCTAAATGTGGGCAAGTATGTTCGAACTATTACCAACATGTTTCAACTGGAAGAAGTTCAGTATTGTATAAGATTTTTCATGTGTGCCGAGCCTTTTATAAGTTTCATCAACGTTTTTGTGCCATTTGCAGAAATTGTCCACTTTCAGTAGTGTAGAATTTAAACCTGTTGCATCATTGTACCTGCTTCAGCCTATTCAGAATTAGATGCATGACAGTTTATAACGTGAAACATGGCATAATTTTGAATTTATGGCAATCCTGATCAGGGATGAGTACAAGGAATTTGAGAAGTTGATCCAAGAAGACCTGCAGGAGGTCGACAAGCGTTTGGAAGAAGAAGAGGTCAGGACTATCATCCTTTTTCAAGTTTCACATTTCATTGCACCAGTAATCAAGTCTTGCAAGAGATATACTGAATTCCTATATGCAATTGTATCTTGCAGTATGATGCAGCTGACATGATAGAAGAGGCTGAGTCCGTGGAACAAAGGTAAGCATCAAATCTGGGAAAAATTGGTATGCTTGTGATTTGATTATTGTACTGCTTTGTTGTAGGCACATTTATAATTTTTCCCATTCATATCATTTCTCTGCAGAACCTAATTGTTCCCTTTTTATCATTGTCTGTCACTGCAGGACGTATAGGGAGAGAGTGGAAATGTTGAAGAGGAAGAAAATGGAGCTCAAAGCTGCTAAATCTACCATCCATGGTACAGGTCCTCAACTTGTAAGCAAAGAAGATAGTCATCAAGACTCATCTAGTGATGATGATAGTGATGATAACTTCACAGTTGACTGGAGGGCCAAACATCTGTAGACACTACCATTTGCTGGTACTCTCTCTCTCTCTCTCTCTCTATGGATATGTGTTTGTGCATTCTTTCCTTGCAACCATATCTCTGTTTGATGAACCCCAGATTTAATGGATGTCTTAAAGAAGTCAGAGTGCAGCCGTAATAGTTTCATACTGAACTATGGTCTATAATAATTATGCTCACTAGCTTCTTCCTTGGCAGTTGGTTGCAAATTGGTGCTTTGACAGAAGTTGCTGGACCTTTCGTCTCAATCAGTGATGTAGACCCACCCAATCTGATGCAGGATGAAACCCGATAATTAACTTTGATGTTTCTTATCACTGTTATGTAATGCTATCAGTTAAATGCGGAAAGGTCAACTAAATTTGGCACTTAATTAAGCTTGGTGCTTGGGTGTCGAAGTTACTGTAGGATCTGTCTCGAGTAAATATGATTGAACTTGCTGAGCCTTCATGCACATTTTGTTGCCATTCGGTCATCTGTTGCTAACTCATCCTTTTCATTGCTCTGTGTCAGAGCAGTCCTTATTAATCTCCGTTTTCCACAAAAAAAAAAGGTCCTATTTGCATATTTCGTAAAATTAAGGGTGTTTTTTTTGTTCCACGTTTATACTAAAAAATAATAAGTTAGTTTAGTACCGGTTATGATGACAAAATGAGAATATTGTGTCATTTTATATTACTATTAATAAATAGAAGAGATTTTTTTTATCGAACAAAAAAATCTAATAAATTGGATTCTTTTTGTGGAACAGGGAGAGTATGACAAAATATAAGCCAATCCAATGAGGAAAGTCCTCAGAAAAATATTTGAATGGACTTGATTCCTGGAGTGGGAAGTCTTTTGTGTTGGCAGAACCATAGGAAAGAAGGATGTCAAATTTATTTATTATTTTTGGCTAAATAAAGGGTGCCAAATTTTGTTAATGGTTTATGTGCAACTTTTGTTCATCCTTGAATTTATTTTTTAACATCAATTTAGTTGAGTACAGCAATCCAAGTAGTAGCACAGAACTAGTGCTGTTATATACGGAGTTCACGGATAGAGTATAGTTGGCAATTTGAAGTGATTTTAGAGGTTCAGATACACTGCTATCTCCATAAGCGAGGCCACTTGAGTAATACAATCGAGGAAGGTAGATATCAATGGATAGCTTCGAGATGTGGTGTACCGAGATGACTCACAGCTGCGTCAACCTCATGTTCATTAAATCGAATTTCGAGATACTCTTTCTGATTCATAAAAAAATTAAAATATGTTTTCACAAAAAGACTCCTGCTTTTTTTTATATATAATTATTTTCTTACAATAATATAACAATAACGTAATATCCTTAATTTTTTCGTCATAATTTTATTATCATGCGATCACTACGAAAATAATAACCGATAAACATGATTTGAAAATTATTTGTAAATTTTATAAATGAGATATTTTTTGTGAAAAGATGAGAACATTATCTTTTGATTTGAGCATAGCAATTAACAATAAATTTCTTACTTGGTTTGCCATTCAAGTGGCTAGTTCAGATCATGATCTAAGTTACACTGAACTGGAATTCAACTACTGATTTTTTTATATTTTTAAAATCAATTTCACTTTCTCAAATGCCTGCCAATTGTTTAGAGAGAAAATGGTGACCATATCATAAAGATGAAGTGTATATACCATAAGGTAGTAATTAATTAGAGCAATTGCAGCAGCAGCTTCTATTCAATTAAAGATGGCCACAGATTACAAATCTGACGTAGGGTTGAGGAGGGAATTAGACTGGTTTATTTTCTCCAAAAAGCTTATAGACCAATATCTTTTTGTTGCGACTCGAAAGATCCCTCTAAATTTGCATATATGTACGCAACATGGTGTTCTGTCTAGTTGTGAGTCATTGTTCCATGAGCGGTGGTACAACCTGGTTAGTTGGCTCATAATTAATAATTTTGTTTTTCTAAATTATTCTTTTGAGTTTCATCGACTGCAAAATATGTTGCAGTTGACCTTCCACGCCCCTCGCAAGTTGTTTGCGAGATTAAATTAAGTGAAATAATTAATCTCCTTCAGGACGTTTTAAATCGGATTAATAGTTTAGTTCTAAAATGACAAAATAAATATAATATTATTTTAAAATAAAA
Organism: Hedera helix; assembly: GCA_947179155.2. Lineage (NCBI taxonomy): Eukaryota > Viridiplantae > Streptophyta > Magnoliopsida > Apiales > Araliaceae > Hedera > Hedera helix. Next base: position 41,372,459 of record OX359267.1, on the reverse strand, counting down.
TTAACAATTCTTAAACTTGCAAACAAACGTAATAATAACATTTGAAAATATCAGTTTCCGCGAATATTTGAACGTAGTAGTATCTACTGTTAAAAAAGTTGATCACATGAACACGATTGGTCCTAAGAGCACAATTTATATTGGAGGTCCTGTGTAAAAAAAAATTTTGGGGGCCTTCTCACAAATAAAAATATTAATTTTTTTATCAACATCAATATATAAAGCACAATTCATGGGCCCTCCGAATCTAAGGGCCCTGTATAGTCGCCCCTTCTGCACCTCCTCAGGGCCGGCCCTGGACATGAATGAATTCCTTTTCAAATCATGTAAAAAGTTTCTAGAATTGATTACTTTACGCTGCAAAAAATGTAGCAAGGTTCACCCGTCATCTTGTGCTGATATGAAAAAACTTTTATTAGATTAGAACGAAAGTTCTGGCTACTTGTTTATTTTAAAATTAAGAAAATATAAATATTATGGGATATGTAAAAAGATCATGGCCACTAATTTTTTTTTGGCACTTTTTCATAGTTAAACAGAAAAAGAGTGAGTGGAGGGAATGGGACAAAAAGAGGACCAAAAAGAAAGGAGACTGAAAATCAAGCATTAAATTAGGACGTGAGAGTCTTTAATAATTTTGTTTTAAAAAAATTGTAAAACAGGCTTACCCTTTCTCGTCTTTTGGGCATATGTCCCCGTCATTGGATGAAGCTTTTACAAATAACACACGACTTATGTGAATACACTTGTTAACTTGTATTACTCCTATTTTGATGGCAACTTAACCTTGCATGAAAGGCCAACTAAATTGACATGGACGTTTAGGCAGGAGGATGCCTCCAGGAATCATGTATGTATCACAAAAAGCTCTATTATATATGGATTTTTTAACGATAAAGTAGGTATGATGGTTAAAGAGGTTTGTTCATTCTTTTAATTTTTAGAGTTCGAACTTTGGAATCAGCATTCAGAAGAGATTTCTCTTGAACTTATCAAGCCATTGTTGGAAGTACGTGTTAGGGTTTCGACACAGATAAAGCAGCGGAATTTAAAAAAAATTTCGAAACCCTAAGCCAGGATCCATGCAAAACCATATTAATTCAGAAGTTTAGATTATTTACCGATTATTCGAGATGGACATGAGACGATGGAATTTTGAAACGGTTTCGAATCTTCAACGCAATCCAGCGACTACGTCTCTACACTATCCACACGAACGCTTCGCGAACCGTCACACGATCTGCAGCAAAAGGGATCTGCGGTACTAGCCACCAAGATCAGGATTTCTAACCTATTTTTCTCTCTAGCCTCTTTCTGAAAGCGGCTAGGGTTTTAGTTTTTCCTTACGTGACTTTTAGACCACTGATATATCATATATATAGTAGTTAATAGGAATTAACTAAAACCTAAAATAAATAGAAAAATAAAATCCGAATTTATATATATTATATTTTAATTAAGTCTTACTTAATTAATATACATATATACAAATTATTCTATTAATTTAAATTCGTAATTTTTAAATACTATCAATCATATTGACATATTTAAAATACTTACAATTTAAATTAATTCCCTTTTAATTACGTTCTAAGTGTGTGACCTTATAGGTTATTATTATGTTGGCAATAATTTTAAAATCATATTATAAAATTATAAACAGTGAGCGGCATCTAATAATGCATCACTGCTACCCAAATAATAATAAGATCGGTGATTCGATACAACCTTTTCGTGACCAATGTTTCAATGTAATTTAATCATTTTAACCTTATATCCTAGATTAAACTCGAGGCATGGAATGTGTCATACTCTTCATAATTTAATCTAAGTTTTCTTGATCAATGAGTAGACTATATGAAACAAATCAATATTTGAGTATGGTCATGCATTTCATAGTCCTACTCAATCAAGAGGCCTATGGATATCACCCCTAATATATAGGAGGGTTAAATTCCATCTAGATCACTCATATTCCTCACACGATTCATGATGTACCCAATAATCACCTTTATTGTCCACCCTATTAAATGTGACATTTGATGATATCAAAGTACACAAATTCTCGTGTAATAATATAGCGACTTCAGGTCGGAGAATCATTACATCATTGTCACTATAAGAATTTCTTATGACACTTTGCATAATGCTCCATGTAAAATTCTCATGATGGGTCAGTCCAGTACATTGTTCTCTAACATGTACCTATGCATTGACTCAAATATCTCATATATTTATGACTAATGAGATTTGGCCATCAGTCAATCCACATACTAGTCTCAATACATCATTGTTGTCCCATTAACAATGATACTCGACTAGGGACATTTAAGAGCAATGATACTAATTATAATTATATAATCTCATGTTCAAGTCACATACTTAAAGCTATATAATTCGTATCATTATTCTAAGGGTTTTTATTATGTTAACATTTATATAACGCAGTAAATGAAATCATAATAAAATAATTCATTTATTCAATCAAATATAATATCAAAAATGTTAAGCAATTACATCAAATAATTAGCCTCTAGGGCATAAATTCTAACAGTACGTTCTTAAGATTGCCAAAAAAGGAATATAGTCTCAATTGACGGCTAATCTAATTCTAAAATATCCTTATCGTTCAAATTAAAAATAAAAATTTAACCTTTTATATTCACCTCGTAACATTTAAAATTACATACCTAATTCATTCAAATTTAATTAAAACCCATTATATAACTTTTGTGGTATTATTGACATATTGTTGTAGACTTTTAGGAGTGGAGACTGAGAAATTGGTTTTAGCTTAGTGAGTGGGCTAAGGACTTGAGAGGGTTTATGGTTTAAATAAACAGCTTGTGGTTTGAGGTACTGTAGGCTTCCATAAACCCCAATTACTAATTAAGGCCGTGGCTCGGCATTTCTAAAGTATTTTTGTTTTGTAATAGTATTTATTTTCGTCATTATATTATCTTGTTATTTATTGTTGAAATTCAATATATGCTCCACTGAAACTATAGGTTTATTGCTTAATTAATCCTCTGATATATATATATATATATATATATATATATATATATATATATATATATAAAATAAGCTCCTGTGGTTCATCATCTTCCGACGTCACCATTACTTGTGGAGACTCCATTGAAACCTGAACAAATAATTTAAAGTTAAAGTAATCTCTTTCCTAATAGTAGTAAAAATTAGGATCCAGATGATCTTTCCTAAAAGTAGTACTCGCCATTAAAAATTAGGATCTAGGTGATTTTCCGTATACGTCTATAATAAAATGCGTAAAAACAAGTTAAATAAGATTTTTATTTTATTTTTAGCAAAAGGAATTGTTAATCTGTATAAATATACTTCTTTCATGCAATGCATTTGGTTCGAATGGTACTACCCAACTCATTATATAAATATATATATTGCTAATTTGCCAAGGCTCGATCTGTCAATTTCATGGTTATTATAGGCCTTTGTTTTAGAATATAAATTTAATTTTTAAAGTCAATTTTAAATTTAAAAATATATTATATAAACTTCCAAAAATTTAAATTGATCGTGTGTTTCATAAGAAATTAAGTGCATCTGATTGAATTGTTGATGCCCACATGAATACAAAACCAGAGGCAACAAGCTATCACAATCTACATAAAGCAAATTGTTGAAACTAAGTCAACAAACTAACATGGGGGTGTGCCCTTTTTCAATTCAAGAACCACCAAAGCACCTAATCATTAATGACACGAATAGAAAAAATTCAGGTCATATGGCTTAGGCACAGTGGCCTATAACACTAACTAAGCCAACCCCAACTCAAACCTTGATCAAAGCCTCCTTATCAGTTAGTTCTAATATAATATTACCACTAATCTCAGCCAGTCACCCATAATCTTAGTGCATTGTGAGGCATGAATTTTACTAAATTCATTAATGAAAGTGAAGGGAATAATTAATAATCCATTTCAATTTTCACCCTAGACCAGCAAAAAAATGGAAGGCAATAGGTGCTAATATTCACGCTCAACTAATTAAAAACCTGTGATTTTTTCTCATTTCCAAAAAATAGGACATGGCATGCTGAATCAAATAATTGAATACCTATTTTCATTAAAATCCCGTTATGTATTGCAAAAGATTGGATAGAAGTATAATGTTAACCTAGTATATTAAATTCATCGCTAAAATACCGTCAACTATAATTATTCAAGCAACTCATAATAAAAAAATTGACATGTAAAATTGTAAGATATATCATTTTCTTTTACATTATCACCAAGGTCAAATGTAGTATGTTATAAAAATAAATAGATATTTATACTTAGTATGTTATAAAAATAGATATTTGGAGTACAATTGTATAGTTGGCGAATGCGTGGAGCTGGCATCAATATCTCCTCTTATTAGCTAAGGTTTGTCTAGGTCAAGTCACGAACTTGCTTAATATTGAAATATGGATTAACAAGTCACAAAATCAATTTGATTAGAATTTGAGAACTGTTTGGTTAAGCTAACATTAATTACTAGGTTAGTAATTAAGATAATGACTTTAGAGAAAATTTTATACAAGAAGAATGGTGTAGCACATCAATATTGGCACCATCAAGCATTGACTAAATCCAATACATTAATCGTTCCGTCCTAATTTACGTGATCATAATCTATGTGATAACTTTGAATAGGAACGTGTATGTGTGTGTGTGTGTGTATATATATATATAGAGTGCAGACCCAAATGGAGGAAAGAGTGTCCCTCCAAAAAAGTTGCAATTTTTTGTACTCTTAGAAATTTTTATAAATAGTGTAAATTTTAGAGGACAACATTTTACATTCCAGTTTTAATGTTTTACGGTCTTTCGAATTTTTTGATTAGGGAGAAATCTAAAAATTATATATTTTCATTATTTATGGTAAATGTATATCTTAATTTTATATTTTGTTTACATTTTATTTATGTCTATTGAAAATAAATATAAATACATAATATCTAAACACTATATTCATCTTAATCATTAAAAAGTGGGATATGACATTAAAATTCGTATCATACTTCACTTTTTAATAGTTATGATAAATATGATATTTAATTTTATATTTTGATATTATGTATATAGACTTGTCCGTCTATTAGTGTCTTGACCCTTCTTAGCTATTGAGTTTGTTAGAACATAGCTTTGAAATTTTCTTATTAAAAATTATAGCATTTTATTTGTTTGGAATATCCGACTTATTTATATATATATATATATATATATATATATATATATATATATATATATATATATATATATATTTGAAATCGCAATTTTTACATAATTCACAAAGTATTTATAATTCATTAACCGAAATCATATCTTGACCTAAAAAATTAACCTATTAAATCTATAATTCATTAAAATATATACATCAGTAATCTTTTTCTTTACATTCTAATATAAAATTTTATTATTATACAGTACCTTAATATTATATATATTTTTTTCTTTTAATATATGGGAGGATTCATAAGCTTTTCTTTATGTTTTATAGAAAGAATTGTAGCGTTATACGCTATTCAACTAGAAAACACATTAAAATTGATAAATGAACATATATTTTCAAATACTTAAATAAATAAATAAAATTGTTCGACGCAGTGAACATTAGGTATGATGTCTGGATCTGGGATGTAGCTAGCTGGCACATGACAATGTTCTTTATAATTAAAAACTAGCCCAAAATCCATTACCACCTGTATAAACATCACATCATATGTGGATACTGAGTTCTGAGATTCATATGTATTATATTACTCCCTCTCTCCCATCATCAAAACGTTAATTGATTTTTTATGCATATTAAAAAAATAATAATAATAAAATTATTTATATTTAAATTTTTATTTAATTATATATAATTTTTTGTACATAATTAATAATATTTTATAAATATATATAAAAAATAAAAATATAACAATTAATATTAAAGATAAATTATTATAAAAAATAAATTATTTAAAATTAATAGACATTTAATTTATGACTTTTTGTTGTTGTTGCTACTTTTACACATACACTTCCAACACACCACTCGATAATTTAGGACTATTTAACATAGAGAGTAATAAAAATTTTTATTTTAAGACGGAAAAAATACTATTTATTGCACAAAATTAACGAAAAAGCAAAGGGATCTTGGAAAATTAATAAAAGTGATATTATATATAAAATAAATAGGACACAAGCTACAACAATGTTCAATTTAATTAATTTTTAAAAGGTCATAGCTTGAGGTATTTTGTATTAACAGTTTATTATGATTCATACATTGCGTTAATGAGGAAAACCATTAGATTTAACACGTATACCTCAATAGCCGCCATTTTCGGGGGAAATCGCCATTATATTTTTTGGTTTTTTGTGGATAAGCTCTAATTTGGACAAAACTTAATTGAAGTAATACAGCCGCCTTCTTATGGAAACTTTATTATTACTTCATGCTCCAATTTGTATATATAAAATTGAAGTAAATTTTTATCTGTATTAAAATTATAGATATATTTTATATTTTATTTATTATAAAATTAGAGTTATTTTTTATTTTAGAAATATAACATTAGAGCCTCTCTTTTCTCTCTTTTTTCTTTAGACAAAAAATTTGTTCTTCGAAACTTTCGGACTTAAATTTGGAGAGGGTCTTTTTGCTCACTCAGTGATCATTTTGGTATATTAATCTCGTATGTTATCGTTATTTTCTTTATTTGTGGAGTTTTTTTTTTTTTTTGTAAGATTTAATTTTATCCTATTCCGGAGGTAAGTGTCTTGTTCTTTTTCTCTAAACTCATTTTTCTCCTTTAAGAAGCTTGGATTCTCTCCAAATAGAGAGTTCATTTACGATTATGGATGATTGCAAATATATTAATTAGACGTAGTATGCGGCATGTCATCGATAGTTGTGATTTAAATTTTATTTTTTATTTTTTTACTTAAATTTTGAAAGTTTATAACTTGATTTTTTTTTTATAAATAAAGTAAATATTCTTTAAACTCTATCATACATGTAATTCACATATTTCTAATTGGATGAATCTTTTATGATGTTGTTATAGGGTTCGTCAAAATAAAAAACATCATACAACTATTACTAAATTCTTAATAAATATTAAAAGTACATTTAAAAATATAAAAAATAATAAACAATCTTACTTTACAAATTGTTATTTGTGTATATATAGTCGTTAGACATGGCAAACGGGTTGACCAAATCCAAATGTACCTAACTAAGGAAAAATTATTCAATACATCGAGAAGAAATGTACAGTTTACTTCCTTTTCTCACATAATAGTGCGGTTCATAAGTGATGGGCCAAGTGACTTGCAAGTTTTTTCATAATTTTTTTCTTTTCGTTAACCTTCCTATTCATTCAATCAATTTAATTTATTCTTTAAAAAATTATATTATAAATTTTAAAAATAAACTAATACAATATATGTATAAAATAAATAATCTTATAAGTAACAATAGTTATATATTTCGAAATATCATAATTTTGATAAATTTATAAGTAAAAATTATTGCATTGTAATAAAGAAAATTAAAATGGGTTGTTAAGCTCTTTTATTATTATTTCTTTAATAGGTGGGTTACTCATGTTATGAGAAAAAGAATTAGTAGACTAATTATATAATAATATCAAATTATCATTAGTATTATGTGATAAATCTTGAACGTATGAAGTGAAATAAATTTTATAAGCGAGTCGAGATCACTCGCAGACAGAGTCAAAAATGCCCAAATTTTTTGACTGAAATATACAAGTTCAAAACCTAAATTTTAGCAGACATAATGGGCCAACTCTTGAAGTTGGACTAATTTTACCAAGTTTAACCGTTATACTATAAATTATACATTTTGTATAATTATATATATATATATATATAAACACACAAAATATAATAGAGAAGTGATATTTTTACATGATTGTTTGATATTTGTAAATATAAACTGTCGTTATAGATCTATAACGACGGTCAAAATCGTTATTATAGACCTATAACGATACTTTTCATATGAAAATATTAATTTTTTTTGCAAAACTCTTGAGCATCCATTTTCTTATTTTCTTCAAAAAACAAATTTCAATTCAAATTATTTTAACGTTTATATATGACGAATATTTGACATTGAGATGATAAAAAATTATGGGCAGGACAATTGTTTCTGAGACATGTATGCCCTTGTCACTAAGATAGTCTGAGCCATCACAAGTCCATAATAACCACACACAAAAAAATAGTTATTATTAAGGCGGTTAAGGTTGTCAAAATAATATTATCACAATAATAAATATCAATTTAATAAAGTGTTAAAAGAGTCGACAAAATAATTATAAAAATTTCGCTTAATATATATTTGTTATAAGAATATCATTTTTATTATGTAAATATCAATAGGTATTATTAAGGCAGTTTTGTCCAAATAAAAATAATGTCTAATGTTTAAACTTTTTGTGTTATATATCAGCTCCAACGAGGTAAATCAAGAGGTCTAAAGAGAGAATATATTAACTCATTTATGATTTTCCTTGGAATGCCTATAAATAGATATACCGGTTATAAGTTATAACAGCTAAATCCTGTGTGTCTAAAACTATATCCATTATTCCAAATAGCAGCTAAATCCTCTCCCTTCGTATTCCTCATCTTTCCCCCTCTATACAAGTATCATATATTTGCGGCAATCCAGAAGGATCTTTATTCAAATGTGTCGTTAAATCTCTAATTTATATGATCATATCTTGAAATTCCTATCCGAACGCTATTCACTTCTTTTCTACCCCATTTGTAACGGTCTCAGCTCTGAATTCCCCCCTAATAATATCCTTATTTATAATAAGTCTCACAAATCAATAATAACACGATCAATCTGGTCGGAAACCAATCGACTGGAACGATTCAATCCAACTGTCGGTTCATAATCAAGCTGTAGATTCAATCAAGTTGTTTGTTCGCAAAATGACGATGGGCAGAAGAAGTAGCAGAAAGGAAGAGGGAGAAAATGAAGAGAAGATTAATGGAAAAGAAGAAACAGAGGAATTTGATGAAAGGGAGTATTATGAGGTGGAGGATTTGAGCGACGGAATTAATTCGTCGAGGGGACGTCATTTGGCTCGACTAATCACTAATGAGTTGGAGCTGAGTTCCGACGACATAACTCGGAGGATGTATAGCAGTGAAAACATCTTCAAAGGTCTCAAAGATCTCTCTCAAGGCTCCTCCATTCATCCCGATAACAGGTACGATCTTTGTCTTCTCTCTATACAAATCATATACTTTCCCTCTGCAACATATTGATCTGTATTTATTTACACTAATATTTGTGACATATATGGTATTTGTGTAATTAAAATAAATACTCCCTCCTCTAAACTGATGGCTTAAAAATACAAATTAAACTAGTCAATAAGAAAGGAGTATAAATTTATTTTTTATTTTATCTTTGTATTAATATTTGTGTTAAATATTTTAATTGACTTTTAGATTTATGGAGATAGAGTAAATTATTTAAATAATTTATTTATGATGTGATTGATTTATTTTTTGAAAAAAATATTCTTCGATTAATGTAAAATTTTATCTAGTTAATTTATATATTTTAAACATATTTTTGAAAATAATTTTTTTTGTTGGGGAAGGAGAGAGTAAATAAATATTTGAATATGTAAAATATAGCTAAGAAAAAATGAGAGAAATTTTATGAATAAAAGGTCGAAGAGGGACGGAAGTTACAAAGCGACACAGTCTCAAGAAGATAATTATTTTCTTTACTCTCTTTTAGTAATAAAGATAACTTGTCTATATATCTAGTTGCAATAAATATCATAATTATTAATGGACACAATAATATATTCTTTTTTTTTAAAAATAATAAATACATTTTTTAATCTATTTTAAAATTAAAATATATTTATTTTTGTCAATTCTAAAATTAGAATTACAATTCTATTTTTAACATGTTATTATTGTTATTACTTATTATTTTTAGTTAACTGAGTACTAAATAACATCAGTACGCTATTTTAAACTAATGTTTGGAATTTGTTTAAAAAATAGTTATTTTATAAATATATATTTAATTTTGAAATGGATGATATATAAATATCTATTTATTATATTCACAATAAAAGTTTTTAAAATATTAGGATCAAGAGAATTTGAAAGGTTGTCAATCAGTTTAGGTCCTTTAGGATGAGTGGATGACTATGTATTCTCTCTCCAAAATTAAAAAGCAAATGGTGCGCCACAGAAGCCTTGAAGAGTTCCCGCCACACGTGACATCTGCCGAGAGGACGGGAAACCTTCGGTATGAGTGGCTCCCACTGGTAAGGCTCACTGGAAAGAAAGCTATTGACGGAACTTCCGGCTTTAAGGCGGTTTAAAAGAATTCAGGCCTGTAGTTCCGGACAAGACAGACTGGGCTTTACGATAAAGTACCTCATGTGCTCTATGCTTTTTGACAAAATAAACTACCTAATTATTATTAGCCTAAAAAATCACACGGTCTGGGGAGTTATGATTTTGCACTAGACTAGACTAGAGGGGCAAAATTATGAATGGTAATTACCCAAAAAAAAATAAAAATAAAATAAAATCTAAGAGAACCCATGACAAAAATAAAATATCCATTGAAATCATTAAAATTCTCCCTACACTTTAAACTTGAAAAATAATTGCTATGGTCAATATTATATGATTTCTGCAAATCTCTCTCTTGAATCTTCTTATATTGTGTTTGTGAGTTTGGAGAGAAAAAATAAATTAAAATTTTTGAGAGAAAAAGAGAGGAAAAGAAAAGAAATTTTAATGTAAAAAATAGTATATTACGATTTTATCCTTATTAAAAACTATTATAAGAATAATTTTGGTATTTTACTATATCGTCTAAATCTTTAGAAATTTTTTCAACTTTGGGAGAAAATTTTTGAAAGAAAATCTCCCCTCTTCTTTTCTTCTCTCTCCTCAAATCTCACAAAACAAACGAGAAAATTTTAATTTCCTTCTTAAATTTTTCTCTTTCTCATTTATTTTCTTTCCTTTTTAAAACTCAAGTACAGTGTATTTAACTCAGAGACGAACTTAAACACACACAACCTTTTTACCTACTTCAGTTGAACTTAAACACACACAACTTTTTTATCTACTTCAGTTAGGTTGTGTTAGATAAATATGAATGTTGAATGTCAAGATATGAAGAGTTTAGACATTTAAATAATGTATATCATCTATCTAGAATTGCATATGAATGAAAAAAAAGTTGTTTGATAATTATTATTATTTTCAAAATGTTTGAACTACACTATTTTATCATTTTAACCATTTGCGTTGTCTAAAAATTTTATTTGATAATTTTAAATATTCAGTTTAATAAAAACGAGTGAATAATATTGCTAAATGCATTTATATATAAAAAAATTATATACTCTAGTAAATAAATATTAAACAAATCACCTAAAAAAATTAACAATAATGTATAACATGATGACTATTACATTAGATAAAAAAATGTGTCAAGTTTAATAGAACAACAATATAATGTAATAGTTCAAGAGAAGACTTATATTTTCTCCGTTTCAAAATATAAGATCATTATTGACTTCATAAAGTCAATTTAAAATATTTCAAACTCATAACTAGCATGAATTTCTTTGATTTTAGTTTATACGATGATGAATATTGAAAAATATCAAAAAACTAATACTCATTTTAAGATTTATTGTTTTATAATTTTTAATCATCTCAATTTTAAATTAGAAAATATCTCAAATTGACTTTTCAAAATTCAATAATAATCTTAAAATTTGGAATAGAGAGAGTATAATATTTATTGAGGCTATTTTTGTCCATAGATTTAAAATTTTCATTAAGAGGAAACTCTTAATGATTTAAACTTAATTTTCTATCTTACCGATTTAGAGTCATTAAAAGGGATATTTTTTTACCAAACAACTTCAAGCCTCTTAGCGAATGAGATAGTGAACTGTTAAGAGACATTAAGATGCAATCAAACATCACCTTAATCAATCTTTGTATTACTTATTATTAATATTTTTAGGTAAATTTTTAGTGGGCCCATTGCTATCTGTGCCAGTGGTCACTAAAATGTTACAATGTGACACCAAGTAAAAGGAGCAGGGAAATTCAAATATTGTATGGGTAATGAGAAATTAGGAGAGCAGTAAGATGACTCACAAAATCTATAGCACTTTGGTACTACTAATTGTCTTTAATTTACATTCTTTATTGATTTTTTTAGTTTAGTACGAACTAGTGAATTAATTCTCCAAGCAATATCACATTTAGAGCTTGGGTTTGACAGTCTGTTTTCTATTGGTTGGAAATTATGATTAGAGATAGGGAACCCTACTGTGAATTTCAATTTGTAAACTGGCCTATGAAAATAATTCATCTAAGTCGGCTAAACCTTTTGTTGGTAGAGCGGTTAACCTAAAGCATGAATCACAAACTATTTATTTATACATAAATATTTGAACCTCGTTTGATATTTAGTAAATAATCTCTCTCACAGTATTATTGCTTCTAAATCCCCATTTTTTAGTCAGGTTACGAATTAGAGGTGCATTTATATGGACACTATAATCAGAGGCATGCAGAAGAAACTTTCACACTCACATGCAAGTTTTGGCCAAACACACTTAATTGCATGGATGCTATTCCTTTTTTGTATTTCATTCATGCAATGAGGTCCAATGCAGGTGGTATCAGGCATGGGAGAAATTTATACTGTTATGGGCAATTTATTCGTCTTTCTTCACACCCTTCGAGTTTGGGTTCTTCAGGGGATTGCCCACAAACAGAAACCTCTTCTTATTGGACATTGCCGGGCAAACAGCTTTTGTTGTCGACATTGTGCTACAATTCTTTGTTGCTTACAGAGATAGGCAGACGTACAAGATGGTTTATAAGCGCACTCCAATCGCTCTTCGGTTAGTAATTTTCACTTCTCTTCCATATTAAATTAAGAGATCTCTCGAGTATGCTAGATCTATTAAAATTAGCTATATATCTTCTCATTTTCTTTTTGTCTATAATCTTTTGTAGGTACTTGAAATCTCATTTCATCTTTGATCTCCTTGGCTGTCTGCCTTGGGATATTATCTATAGGGTATGACTCTTCATTCCAATAATCTTCTTCTCTCATTTTTTTGAGGTTCGTGCAGATATTATAAGGTTCTATTTCCTTAATTCTATACCACAGAGCCTGGTGTTTCAATAATATTCATATTTTCAGAAATCATCTCCTTCAGTTTACCTTTTCACTGTTTTATTTAAGCTCACTAAATATCCCAAGAATGTGCATTGTTTTCTAGCAGTTAATATTTCCAATAGCCATCATATCACCTAGGTTCCATTGATTTTATTTATAAATTCTTTCCAGCATGCATAGTCAATAATACTTTGCATATCAATGTTCATACTAAAATCTCATCATCAATACATTGTAATTGCCATTATTTTCTTGGATCAACTTACCAAAAAGAACCTTTTGCATCATGAAGTTGTGATAAGAAATAGTGTATAAAATTATAGCTATATAAACTCAACTAATGTAGTGTATTCTTTAACAAATACTATCTAGATGTGGTTTATAATTGCAAACACTTCTATTTTATCGATATATTATTATTTTAATAGCGGAACACCTTTTAACTAGTTATATCGCTATACTTCTTGAACTGATCATAGGAGTGAGTACATAGATGTTGATTCATGCATATATTTTTCATATGGAATTCTCGAATCATTAGAATTTGGTCAAACTGAATATAGCTGTACTTTATCACATACTCTTTCAGTTCCAAAATTAGAGATAGCAAAGGTCTACATATTGTCTTATTAACCATTTTAACGAAGATATAACTACTGTTATTTGATAAATTTCACAACAAAGCCATTATCTTTGATAGTTCATATTTACATTATCTAGACTTATTTTGTTCTTTGCATAATTTGTATTAATTAGGCTTGTGGAAATAAAGAAGAAGTGAGGTGTCTTCTTTGGATTAGATTGAGTCGGTTGCGGAAAGTTTTAGCTTTTTTCCAAAAGATAGAGAAGGACATACGGATCAAGTATCTCTTCTGCAGGATTGTAAAACTTATTGTTGTTGAACTCTACTGCACTCATACGGCAGCATGTATCTTTTACTATTTGGCTACCACTCTGCCACCTGAGCAAGAAGGATATACATGGATTGGAAGTCTAAAATTGGGTAGCGACAGTTATTCACACTTTAGAGAGATTGATCTGTGGAAGCGGTACACTACCTCTCTATATTTTGCCATTGTGACTATGGCAACTGTTGGTAAGTCCTTTTCAGCCACAAAAGTATTGTAGAATTTGTAATTTTATGTTATCTCCATGCGTCTATGCTTTCCTTCTTGTTTAGATCGAAGAATAATTTTTTTCAATAAAAAGCTCTACGAGTATATGGAAAAGTCTCCTGATCTTATACTGAAATCAAGAGAATTAATAGCAAGAAAAACCGTTTTGCTTGGATTATTTTTTAACTTGTAGTTGTATTTATATTTTTTTGGGATAAAAGAAAACTATTTAATAGTTAGAATAAGATAAGAAATTGCATCAAGGGAGGAGAAGACTACGCCAACAACAAAATTCAAGGGAGGATAAGGCTAAACTATAGTTGATTTCAGAAGAGTTCCAAGTGAAGTTAGCAAATAAAAATTCACAAGGTACGTGGTTATGAACCACAATGGCAAAGAATGGTCTTGAAGAGAAGTCTCTGTAAGTGTCCAAAACCCATGTCCATGAGTCAGGAAAAACAGAAACATAGAGAAAATTGGAATTGAATGATCAAAATAATGAACTCTACAGTCTCCCTATTGTTCAGGTTGTTGAATGTTAAATCACTAACATAATTCAGGAGATGGAGTTCGCGTTTGAGCAATTATACTGTTATTTGGATTACAGTATATACTGTTGAGAAAAATGGTTATGTATAGTTGTCTTCGCCTTTTTAAAGTCACTGTGAACCTCTGCTGAAATCTGCTCATAAAATTTATTTATTGGAACTCTCACAATAAAGAAGACTATGGAGAGTGGACTATGAAATAAATAACCTTTTGAAGGGTGATGTGAATGATGTAATGCAACTATGTGATTGACAGCTCAATGCTGGGGAGGGAAAGGCTAAGCAGAAAAGTTGTGATAAGTGAGAACCAACCAATCATCCTATATAACTTTGTGAAATAATATTCAGTGAAGTAGGTACATCTTTCTTTATTTTTTTTGGGACTTATGATAAATGCAATTCTTTCTTAAAACAGTCTGACCAAAAATTCTCCTCACATTGCACTTTTGTTTTGGCTGATTGGAGCTTTGTGTTGTGCTAATTGGATATTAATTTCTGCTACAGGTTACGGAGATATACATGCAGTCAATCTGAGAGAGATGATATTCATAATGATTTTTGTATCTTTTGACATGGTCCTTGGAGCTTATTTGATCGGTAACATGACAGCTTTAATTGTGAAAGGATCAAAGACAGAGAGATATAGGGATAAAATGACAGATATCATCAAATATATGAACAGAAACAGACTTGGGAGGGACATTCGTAACCAGATCAAAGATCACTTAAGGTTACAGTACGAGAGCAGTTACACTGATGCTGCTGTTCTTCAGGATCTTCCCATCTCCATTCGTGCCAAGGTAAAATAGAAGAAATGACTTCTTGTTTCTCTTTTGTAGCCAAGTATTTAAAGTTGGAGAAGTACTTCATGTCTGTTTTTCTTTACTCTTTAGTGGAGATTTGATTTTCAGCGTATTATGATAGCTCTTTCCTTCTTGCAGATTTCCCAAACCCTGTACAAGTCATACATTGAAAATGTTTCTCTGTTCAAGGGGTGCTCGGCAGAATTCATCAATCAGATTGTAAGTTAATTTCTTTGTTATTTGAGTTCACATAAATTGTAAAGAACTATCATTTGCAAAAATCAGGTCTAGAACTATTGATTCACTGAAAGTTGAATATTAGTTGTCCCATCTGTCACCCACAACCCAAAAATTGGGACAACTAAAATGAGATGGCGGGTGTAGTAGATTGGTCTCTTATATTTCTTCTGGAAACAATAAATATCCGTCATCCATATAATTCATTGAACATGATTCTGCACTTTATGTTACTGAAATTTAAACCCTCTCATCTGTTAGAGTTGTTAATCTTTCGAGGATGCTCCAAACTATTCTCATTGATTGCAGGATAATATCCACAACATGAGGTCATATGATGAATTATTATTTGTAGTATAGTATACCAAGGCAAATTTAATTGTTATGTAAGCTGCTTCTCTTTCAATTAAAAGATTTTGAAGACCCAAAGTTGATTAAATATTGATTTTAAACGAACTTGCGTGCCCAAATTCTGCATCTTGAGAAAGTTTGTTATGGGTTTGTTGGGGAGCCCAAACAAAGGACCTTGATAACACTATTAGACCCAACTTGATCCAAAAAGGTTAGGGCCTAATGTTGTACATTAAACCTTCAAGGTCACGCTTTGCAACTGATGTGGGACTGCACAAGTCACATGTTACCTTAACATTGGGCATTGTGGACATCTGTTTATTTCATGTTTGATTAATGAACTTCAAACATCATGAAACAGGTAACGGTGCTAAAACAGGTGCCCGGCACCAGCTCTAGCATCCATGACTGAAAAGATAGATTTTTCTAGTCATACAATCTAATTTTGCTTCATATGAATCAATGAAGTTTTTCTTTAACTATTATACTATTTGCAGGTAACTAGAGTCCATGAGGAATTTTTCCTGCCAGGGGAATTGATAATGGAACAAGGAAATGTGGTTGACCAACTTTATTTTGTCTGTCATGGTGTTCTGGTACGGCCACTTCTTTACTTATTAATTAAGCTCCTTTCTTATTTCATCATATTCTTCTTCATTTATCTTAGATAGGATATATAATTTTCAGTTCCATGTAACACTTGTTTCTATGTGTATGCTCATTTCACTGAACTGATCTGATGTGGTTACAAATTAGCTGGTTGATAGAGGATATTCTCTATTTGGAGATTAGAACTAACTCTTATCATTGTGAACCATCACAAATCCGATATGAAATCAGTCAATATATTTAAATTTTCTGTCTATTGCTGAGATCTTCTCTGCCATCCTGCCCTTCCCTCTTCTCTTGAAAGAAAAGTCAGTTTGGGAGAAATTTTCATTGTGCATACTGGGTGGGGAAAATGACATTCAATATTTGCCCTCCTTTCATCCCGCCGGCATTAAGATACAACAGTTATGCGGAATCAATTAGATTTCTGATTTGTTCCCCGCTGACTTGAGTTTTAAACATCTCAATGGTGTGACTAAAAAACAACCATTTTAATGCAGGAGGAGGTCGGTATATGTGAAGATGGATCAGAGGAGACGGTTTTACTTCTAAAACCTAACAGCTTATTTGGAGAAGTTTCTGTTCTTTGTAACATTCCTCAGCCTTATACAGTTAGAGTTTGCGAGCTATGTAGGCTTCTTCGTCTCGATAAACAATCATTTTCCAATATCCTAGAAATTTATTTTCATGATGGGCGAAAAATCTTGAACAACCTACTAGAGGTAATTTACAATAGTGCATTGCCTTCACTTGGATATTCCTGCGCTTCTTTTCCATCTTGTAGTTATACTACATATAAATGCCTGGAAAAACCTTAAAAACAAGTGAAAGTTTTTGATTTTCAATGTTATTGTATTTGTATATAAACTTCTTAATATCCAAGTATCATCTGCACATCAGTCATCTGATAATATAAACTGTCAGGGAAAAGAATCCAATCTCCGTGTGAAACAACTGGAGTCCGATATCACCTTTCATATTGGAAAACAAGAGGCAGAACTTGCTTTGCGGGTAAACAGTGCAGCTTATTATGGCGATCTATATCAGCTGAAAGGCTTGATTCGAGCTGGAGCTGATCCAAATAAGAAAGATTATGACGGAAGGTCACCACTGGTATGAGTTAGCTAATTAAGATCCCAGCATTGTCGTTTTAGTTGTTTTACTTGTTACAATTTTATGATGAGGCGAAGATTATAAAAGGGGACATTAAATCATGGGTCATATTTGCTTAAACGTCCTTCTGTTTAAATTTACACTACCCAATAAACTTTTAAGGATAACTGAAAGATTCACCAGAATTTAGGTTTTTGACCGATGTTTGAATCAAGCCCAAACCAAGAAAAAAAGGCAGCATTATATTTTTGGAGATACCAGAGTGCTGCTCTTGTGATTTGTCAGTAATCAGAAGAATGTGAAGGAAACAAGTAACTGTAAATTGAATAACGGCAGTATCTGCTTATTCTCTTGTAATCATCTAGGAAGCATGGATACTTCTAAGACCATTACCTATCGTGTTGTGTTTTATCAGTGAAGTTACTTTAAGATCCCGTAACTTTGTGCAATTTTTTTCCCGACATGTTTAAAATTTAAAATAATTTTCTTCAGTTAGGAAACATATTCACTATTCAGAACTTTGGACACTCATTATTGCGTGTCTAATAAACCTTTTAGGACAGTTTTTACAAAAAGAACGTGTCTTCAACATTATCTAAAAAGAGTATGTTTTTCACAGCATCTTGCTGCATTAAGAGGATACGAAGACATTATACTTTTCCTCATTCAAGAAGGCGTAGACATCAACATTTCAGGTAACCTTCATACAAACTAATATATATTGTTTGTTTTTTAGCTTTGATCTGTTTCATCCTCATTGTAGTAACTCATGTGGGTGGTACCTTTACTGCATAGATAATTTCGGAAACACGCCACTATTTGAAGCAATCAAGAGTGGACATGACCGAGTTGCTTCCTTACTAATTAAAGAAGGAGCCTTCCTGAATATTGATGATGCTGGTACTTTCTTGTGTACAACAGTTGCAAGGGGGGATTCAGATTTGATTAAAAGGGTTTTATCTGGAGGCATTGATCCAAACTCAAAAGACTATGATCACCGAACTCCTCTTCATGTAGCTGCATCACAAGGATTATATTTATTGGCAAAGCTGCTTTTGGAAGCTGGGGCCTCAGTTTTCTCAAAGGACAGGTTCAATTATTCTTACCTCTACCATGATAAAAATTCTTATTAATTCAATTAGTTGAGCCTTCTACCAGTTTCCAGCATTACCTATTATTTATATTTTGTTTCTCCAACATATGTCATCAAGATATATAAAGACTTATCATGAATGTAGCTGTGCAAAGTTTTACCCTAATGCCTGCACTCTTTAACACTTATTTTCATATAAAACAATTTGCTCCATGACTCATGAACAACCTACATTAATTCAATAGGCTACCCCAGTTAGACCCACAACTTTCTATATGTTGAGGTTTGTTATCTGGTTATGCCACTTTGAATCTTGCCCATGCAATGGTCATTGGTCAATGAGATCTAAGATCTCAAATTGCGTATGTTCTACTTCTTGTCATCCCCATTTTGTGAGTGCTTGTGTCTGCAATTTTTCTTTTTCTTGTTGGCTTAAGGTGGGGAACTTATGAGTATATGACTGGCGAGTAGTTGTTTATGCAAGTTATAAAAAAAATGATTGTACCAAATGTTGGTCTGTCAAGTTTGGCTTGCAAATGAATCATTTCAGTAACTGATTTTGATTTTATATCATCCGAACCCTAATTTACATGCACATTCACAAAAATATATTGTTCGCAGAATTAATAAGATCTGGACTTTTCTGTTTTGCAGATGGGGAAACACCCCACTTGATGAAGGTAGAATGTCAGGAAACAAGAATCTGATCAAGCTACTGGAAAATGCAAAATCTACACAATTGTCTGAATTCCCTAGCCAGTCTCATGAAATCACAGGTGTGGAGACTTTTGTTTAATGTAAATTATGCCATCAGATACTGGACATTCATTACCTCAAATATTCTCAACTGCAAAACAGGCTATAAAGGAGGGATATCTGTTTATCTCCCTATTTAGAATTTACTCTCACTTCATCTGCATCCAGGCAAACAGGCGTTGCATTTCCTCTACCATCTCCTGCCGAGGGATTAAAACATAATTATGATTAGTTATTCACCCAATTTTTCTCTTCTTCAAAGCATGAACATGATTAGTGCTCTACCATTTTCCCCTTCTTTCATATAACAAGTGGTCCTCTTCCCTATGCTAAATGTTACTAATTTGATCAATTTAAAAACTTGATGCTAGCGTTGCTTTTGCCCATAGAACCTTAATGTACGTTCTTTCCATTTTGTATCGTCATATTCTTTCTTATCTGGTACCATATAATTTCAAAATTGCTTCCTCTTTCGGGCAGTCTAATAAATCTTCAGATCTAAAAAAAATACAATTTCATTTCCCTGAAGTTTTTTGTCATATGGTTTTTTCTTTGTCTAATTACTTTGTCTACAAGAGTTTCTTTGACATTTGATGTGGCCAAAAACATACTAATGAAATGCTTTGACCACTTCTACGAGCTATTTATCAATAGATTTTCCTTTTATGATGACAGATAAACTGCACCCTAGGAAATGTACAGTGTTCCCTTTCCACCCTGAGAAGCGAAACGAGAGTAAAGGATACGGAGTTATGTTGTGGATTCCACAAACCATTGAAGAGCTCATCAACAAGGCAGCAGAGCAGGTAAAAGCTCCGGATAATTCTTGTATATTATCAGAAGATGGAGCTAAAATTCTTGATGTGGATATGATAGCTGATGGTCAGAAGTTGTATTTAGTCAGTGAAACATACTAGATACAAGGCCTCGTGTAAAAAGTTATCCTTTTGCACCTGGATCTTGTGTCATATTTTTGGACCAGCTAAATATAAATAAAATCTAGCAGTTTGATGATGAATTGTGATCTTAAAAGTCTGTACTCTAGAGGATTTGAAAATTATTAAGTTATCAAATTCAGAGTTGGTTTCTAGTTCACAGAATTTTGGTTCGATCCATGTCAGAAAATGTATTTAATCTTGAGCTGGATTTGTTACTTCTAGGTTTGGATTTTTTGGGATTTTTTTTTTCAGCGTATGCAAATGTGACCAAAATTAAACAATTTAGCATTTCTTGCCAGAACCAAGCCACTTGACTCAAAGTGAAAAGGCAATTAAATTTTTTAAAAGTATATAATATGGTTTATATTGACTCTAATTTTTTCACCCCTTTTCCGCTTCAATACACTATTCACGTGCGTATAGTTTTCAATACTTTCAAAGATATTTAGGCGTGAAATAACCAAAATCCCCTAATTCTGATACATTATTAAACACTGGTGGTCTGGAAGTTTTATTCATAAAAATTTAGGAATATTAAGATTCAAAGTCTTAGAATTGAAATATTGAGGTTTAAGTTCAAAAATACAAAAAACTTGAGATAGGCTAATAATATTTTCTTTTGACTTAAATACACTTTGTACTTTTAAATTCAGTAACATTTTTACTTTTTTTCAAAGAATCTCAAAAAGAAGTCCTCATAATTCAGTATTTATTTTGTTCTATAAAGCAATGTTAGTAACATTGATGAAAAAGTATAGCTGATATAACTGAGACCTGCATTGCATGTTGTGTTAATAATAATGCATTAGGCTTTTGGTTGGCACCAATCTCTCTCCAGATTAGTACGTGTCACTAGGTAACGTGGTTTTTGAGTTATAATATTAATTGTGCAAAGTGTGTGTGTGTGTGTATATATATATATATATATATATATATATATGTGACCTTTGCACAAACCTGCTGTCTATTTGCACTAAAGTAATTGATCCGCAGCACTAATTATACAGGGAAAACTTTAGTACGCTAGTAATCTTTTTCTTTTGATCACTACCCATATATTTTTATATATAGGTGGACAACATTCGGCTTATATTACTTGGGAGTTGGGATTCTTCATCCTCTTCTTCTCTAATTAAGCAATTAAGATCGACATAGTTAAGTACGTAATACAAAAATCCCGCATATGTAATTTGCAACTTTTTATGACTTTTAGGCCGGGGGCTTGTAGTGTGCCAGATTATGCAGGTAATACAAGAATGAGAATTGAATCTCGAAAGATTCTAAACCAGGTTTCAAACTTTTATAAATGGTATCAGTGCTTAGGTGGTCGGGCCTTTAAAAGATTCTAAGATATGGTTGATAAGGAAGTTATAGCTCCTAGTGAATCAACATCAGGAGCACTTCTCAAGCTGACAGGCATTTCAGCAACGAATGACAGTGAGGGAAGTGTGAGTGAGTCACAGCAATGTTAGCTTATCATTTCCATCTGTTAGTTAAAGCTAGAATTTTCTGTAATTAGAGGTGTTAGCGTTGAAGTTAAGCTGTCGCCTTGTATATAAAATGAGTACTTGAACTAAGAATGAAATATTGAAATGAAGTGTTTGAACAAGTTGTTCATTATTTGAGTTTTCCAGTTGTAACAGATGTTACTTAAAGTACTTTAATAAGATTAGCCATATCGTAGCATGCAGTATCAGATTAATTAATTAAGCATGAAGTTAATATTGGATGAAGTTGGTTAAAACAAGATCTAAGGGGAATTAAGAACAAAAAGTACCATAACTAAGTAAAAAAAAGAAAAACTTGAGCAAGACTTCAGAAACTTCATAAATACTACACTATGATATATATGCATCTTAATTTTATTCAATTTTGAACAATTACATACCAATTAAGCTCTACCAGTACAAACTACATATACTAACAAAGCACACACACACACACACACACACACACACACACATATATAAATAAAATCACGGTCCTTTGATGTGTTGAAGTTGTTGGAAATGCTTCTGTGCTGCTCCCATATTACCAGCAATTATTGCTCTATCATCAGTTTCTGAATCATCATCACAATGATGAGAGGAGAACACAAGAGAGAAAAAACTCAAAACACAGCCCAAAAGGGGAACAGATGAACACATATTACCTTCACCTCTCTCCGCTGAATTCATAGCAGATCACTCTCTCTATATGTATATATATATATATATATATGTAGTTGCTGCTCAAAGTTTGTGTGTGTGTGTGAGAAATATAGAGTGAAGTGGTGGAAGGACATATATATATATATACTTATTAAATTCGATGGTCCATTGCGTGGCTACCAAGCCAAGTTGATTATATGTTTGTTAATACTAAGTACCTATGTGTTGGTGAAAAAATCACTGAGTAAAGTTGGTATAACTTTTTTCTCACCCATCAAATCAGGAACAAGTAACGGTCATTTTTGTCTAACTAAGATTTTTTTTGCAATTTAGAAGCCCAATTCAGGATATTTTTTATTGTAAGAATTTGTGTGAATGATCGGAGGTCAAAAGCTAGCATGCAATTCTAACGCTAATTAAGTTGGCGACTGAAAATCGGTGAATAGAAAAACAATCGGTCAAAATCGACAATAGATTGACAAGCATAGTGTGTTTTTACCATATTTTTAATCATACGGATGTATATGTTCTCTGGACAATATGGGAGTTAATGGTGTCCACAAATAAAATAGTTTTTCGCTTGATCTTATCTTTTGAGCGTTTTTTTTTAGTGTCACTTCGTAGGTGTTAGTATTATTATTTAAGACCTAGTTTGTAGCGAATTATTATAAAGATGATGTGAGTAACTATAAATATAACTATATATAGAGGTCAATGTACACATAATTATTTTCATTCTCATACATTAGAGCAATTTAATACCTCCATTATTGATATTTTTTGACCAATACTGATTCTAACACTAGAGCTATCCCCTTACAGCCTAAGCTGTTAAGCTTTTGGTGTGCTCATTATTTGTTCCCTGTGCAGGTTAACTTGTTGTTCGATGATTTGGTAGGCGAACAAAATTTTGACATTAATATTGGCGCTAGAAAAAGGTCTTATTCAGTGATATCATTTTAATCAGCAACTTTACTTTAAGTTATTATTATGGCTAGTAAGGGGAAGGCAGTGCCAGATCAGGAGAGATCCTCAATCACATCATCGACGCATCAAGTTAAGAAGTCGATGAAAGATAGCCTCGACCCTAGTAATTCAAAATCTAAATCGACAAAAGCCTAATTGGCATTAGTCCAATGCTAATTATTCTCCTATCCAAGTTCGCAGATCCTAGATCTGTGTAAACACAAGACGATCCATCAATCTCGTACCCATACTTGGGAGGATCGAGATTCGAAACATAGTAGGCATAACGAGAGTGAATTGATTCGGTAATGTAAAATCAAATAGGCAAAGGATGCACTTGAGGCTTTACGTCTTCAATAGGAGGAGTGGGACGCTCAGTTGGCAAAATTAGAAAGAAAGGGAGAGGTCTCGCCTACCATTCAGGAAGGGGATTGAGAGTCAAAACCTTAAAGCTGAACCTGAACACACAGTTTAGTTGGTTCTCTTGAATGCCTCCTATGCTGAAAAGCTTTTTCTAGAGATGTAGAGGTGATATGTAAGACCCCGAATTTTATGAAATATAAAAGTTAATTTTTCTTCATATATATTTTTCATGAAACAGTAAGTGGTTAAATTGACAAAATTGAAAGTTAAGGATGTTATGTGCAAATTTTATTTTATCGGACAATATTCGCTTTGTCGGGGAATATTCGTTTGGTCGGGGAATATTCGTGTCGTACGACGGCGCCGAAATAACAAATTATTGGTGGACCCCACAACGGAATATTTGTCGGATATAGAAAACGACAGAATTAACTTTTTTAAATAAAAATAGTCAACGGAACTGTTAAAATACCGGTGATAAAAGAATAGTAGCATACGGTAAATTATGGTATTTTCTGTAGCACACGGTACTCTACAGTAGCACACAGTATTGCACAGTGTCTCATATTATTGGTCTGATAATTGACACTGTAACTGTTGTGCATCATTTCATCAATAATTGTCACTGCATAATATTTTATGTTATCAATTCAATAATTGTTGTTACACAGTATTTTGCATTATTGATTCAATAATTATCATTACACTGTATTTTATATCATTGAGTCAATAATTGTTGCTGCACTGTTTTTAAAATTATTGAACCTAATAATTGTCACAGTAGCAAATATACTGTAATTTATATTATTAAATTAATAATAATCTGTAACGTGTTTATTACATTATTGTTGTAGCATTATTTTATTTTATATGTTGAACCCACAGGAAGAATAAATAAATAAATTTAAAAAAAATAAAAAAATAAAAATAAAAATTATTAATTAATTTTACTATTTGCATGAATAGTAACATCTGGACCCTATGTGGGGGCCACATGTGAAATTGGTGAAGTTTGGCAGCCGACTACGCTGCCAATTTAGAAAGAAGGAATTTAGGCAGGCGTGCATCACGCCTGCTGCCACCTACCACTGCATAGTGCCTTATTTTCTCCTATAAATAGCTTGCTCAACTGAATAGAAAAATCACACCTAAAACATAAAATTTTTCTATAAGAATTTTATCTATAAGAATTTTATGAGTTTTCTCTGAGAATAGTAAGGTTATTTTGAGAGTTTGAAAGCCAAAAGGAGTGCATGAATTTTTCAAGTAAGTCTTTTGACGACTCAAGTTTTGGCTGTGTGGGCCTAGATTTGGGGGCGTTACAGTTGGCATCAGAGCTTAGGGATATGGTCTTTAATGGAGATCTGGGGTTAGAACTAGGAGGGGAGAGACGAATAGAATCAGTCACTAGTGCGTCCTACCTAAATTAGATTTTTATCTAATAAATTGATTTGAATATAGGGACATGAAGTGATGAGTCAGTTTGTTTGAACTAACAATTATTTTGTAACCACAGTTAAGTATGGCATCTGGAAATCAAGAGGTTAACTATGGAATACCCGAAGCAAATGTAGCATAGAATCAGGAGGCCCCAAACAATCCTCCTGCCAACTCAGGAAATAATGTTCCTGATAACATGATGAACGATGGATTCTTTAGGAATTTCATGCAGTTCATACAGAATCAAACAAGAGGAAATCCAGTCAATAATAACGGTAGAAACGCTGGTAATTTGAGGATGGTCACTGTCAAGCAATTTAAAGAATTGGGACCACCTGAATTCCACGGGAAGCCTGACCCACTCAAAGCGGAGGCATGGCTAAAGCAGACCACAAAAATACTTGATGTCTTACAATGCGCTGATGATCAGAAGGTGCCATTTGCCACTTTTATGTTACGAGGTGAGGCGAATCATTGGTGGGAAGCGGTAAAACGTATCCAACCTTCAGCACTCGAAATGTCTTGGACAGAATTCGAAGAACTGTTTAACGAGAAGTATTTCCCAGAAAGCATCCGCCATATGAAAGAGGTGGAATTCATTAAGCTAGAGCAAGGAAACATGACAGTCTCCTAATATGAAGCTAAGTTTGCCGAGTTATCTCGTTTTGCCACCCATCTAGTGGATGACAAAGCACGAATGAGTCGGATGTTCCTAAGAGGTTTGAGACTCAAAATTCGTCAACAACTTAGCTCTCATAAATTCAGTTTGTATTCAGATGTTGTGGATATGGCTCAAATGGTGGAACAGACAGATGAAACATTGCAGCCAAGAGTTAATGATCAGCATAGAGAAAGGAATGACAACAACCACAGGAACGAGAACCATCGAGGAGGTAACCAACACTTCGGTGGTAATTCCACATCAAATAACAGAAGAGGAGAATCCAGTGGGAACAATTTCAAAAGAAAGAGATTCCATAATAATTATGGAAGGGCACCAGCACCAGCACCGACCCCAGTTTCAAGGGGAGAAGATCGACCACCAGTGAGATGCTATAGGTGTGGTCAGGAAGGTCACATCAGCCCAAACTGTACACAGCAGTCCAAAAAATGCTACAGTTGTGGGAAAGAGGGTCATCTTGCGCGGTTTTGTCCTGCCACAAAATCGAGTCCAGCTGCAATGATGATACCAAAAGCTAGCGCGGATAAGGGAAAATCTGTAGTTCAAGGGAGAGCTTTTGTTGTGACATCCTAAATGGCACGAAACTCGAACGAGGTGATAACCGGTAAGCTATTCATAAATTCTCGTGAAGTCTACGCTTTGTTAGATACTGGCTCTACCCATTCTTTTATCTCACCTGCATGTGCTCAGCGTTTAAACTTAACTCCTGAAAATTTGGACTTTGACTTATCAGTTGAAACCCCATTAGGAGAAATGACCATTACATCTACTGTCTATAAATCTTGCCTAGTTCAAATCAACAACCTCACATTACCTGTTGACCTTATTTATTTGGAAATGCATGAATTTGATGTGATTTTAGGAATTGATTGGTTGACTACCCATCATGCTAAAATTGATTGTTTTCATAAGATTATTAGTTTTCATATTCCTAATCAACCTGTCATGCAAATTCAAGCAACTAAACCATTGAAATCTATAACTGTTATTTCTAGCCATAAAACCATTCGTTTATTGAAAAACGGATGTCAAACCTTTTTAGCTCATGTCACTGATTTGAACAAAAATACGTCAAACTTGAATGATATTCTCATTGTTAATGAGTTTCCTGACGTTTTTCCTGAAGAACTTCCTGGTTTACCCCCAAACCGTGAAATTGAATTTTGTATTGATCTTGAACCCGGTACCAAGCCCATTTCCAAAGCCCCATACCGAATGGCTCCCATTGAACTTCAAGAGTTAAAAGTCCAATTACAGGAATTGTTGGATACCGGTTTCATTCGTCCGAGTGCATCACCTTGGGGTGCTCCTGTTCTATTTGTGAAGAAGAAAGACGGGAGTATGAGATTGTGCATTGGCTACCGAGAATTGAACCATGTCACCATCAAAAATAGGTACCCGTTACCTCGGATTGATGACATGTTTGATCAATTGCAAGGTGTTCAACATTTCTCAAAGATTGATCTCCGTTCTGGATATCATCAGTTAAAGGTTAAAGCTGAGGACATTCCAAAGACTGCTTTCAGAACTCGTTGTGGGCATTATGAGTTTTTAGTCATACCTTTTGGACTAACCAATGCTCATGCAGCTTTCATGGACATGATGAACCGAATATTCAAGGAATATTTGGATCATTTTGTGGTTGTCTTTATTGATGACATCCTCATATACTCCAAGAGTCGCGAGGATCATGAACAACACCTGAGATTGATACTCCAAAAGCTCCGTGAGAATAAATTATATGCCAAGTTGAAGAAATGTGAGTTCTGGCTTGAGGAGGTCACATTTCTTGGGTATGTGATTTCTAGTCAAGGAATATCAGTCGATCCTGCGAAGATTGAAACGGTGCTAAATTGGGAACAACCCAAGACAGTAACCGAAGTCCGAAGTTTTCTGGGCCTAGCTGGTTATTATCGGAGATTCGTAGAAGGATTTTCTTGAATCGCCACTCCATTAACTCAGCTTACTCGAAAAAGCACAAAATTCATATGGAGCGAGGAATGCGAGAAAAGTTTCCAAGAACTCAAGAGGAGACTGGTTTCAGCTCATGTTCTGACCATTCCATCAGGATCAGGAGAATTCGTCATATATAGCGATGCTTCAGGCAAAGGTCTAGGCTGTGTCCTTATGCAACATGAAAAGGTTATAGCTTATGCCTCTCGACAACTCAAAGATTATGAGAAAAATTATCCTACTCATGATCTAGAGTTGGCAGCAGTCGTTTTCGCGTTGAAGATCTGGAGACACTACTTGTACGGAGAAAAAGTGGATATCTATACGGATCATAAAAGTCTCAAGTATTTCTTCACCCAGAAGGAACTCAACATGCGACAACGACGTTGGCTTGAGCTATTGAAGGATTACGACCACACAATCCAGTATCACCCGGGAAAGGCAAACGTTGTAGCTGACGCTTTGAGCAGAAGATCTTATGCGAGTACAAGTGCACTGCTGACAACACAAAAGTGTATTTTGTACGACTTGCAAAAGATGGAGATACAGCTAAAGACACCAGGGACGCACTCGAAGATTGCTCACGTGCGAGTAGAACCGGCTTTAATCGATAAAATTAAAGCTGCGCAAGCTACCGATCCGGAACTGATGAACATGATGAAGAAAGTACAAGAAGGTGTCATTCACGAAGCAAGAATCGACGAGAAAGGAATACTTCGAGTCAACTCTCGACTCTGTGTTCCTAACGATCCTGAATTAAAGCATAAAATCATGATGGAGGCACACAACACGCCATTTGCAATCCACCGAGGAGGTACTAAGATGTATCGAGATCTTCGACATACATTTTGGTGGAACAATATGAAAAGAGAGATTGCAGAGTTTATCTCAAGGTACCTAACTTGTCAACGTGTCAAGGCAGAACATCAAGTACTTAAAGGTCCATTACAACCACTTGAAGTTCCCGAATGGAAGTGGGAACACATCAATATGGACTTCGTGACGGGTCTTCCAAAAGTTTCTCAAGGCTTAGATGCAATTTGGGTGATCGTAGATAGATTGACCAAATCTGCTCATTTCTTGCCTATATGAGAAAACTTTTCACTTGAACGTCTTGCCGGTATGTACATAAATGAGATTGTGAGATTGCATGGCATGTCAGTTTCCATAGTTTCTGATCGAGATCCTAGATTCACTTCACGCTTTTGGATCAGTCTACAAAAAGCTATGGGCACTGAGCTACGATTCAGTTCTGCATACCATCCTCAAACGGACGGACAATCGGAAAGGACGATTCAGACCCTCGAAGATCTTTTAAGACTTTGCGTACTAGATTTCAAAGGAAGTTGGGATAAGTACTTGCCATTGGTGGAATTTTCCTACAACAACAGTTACTAAGCAAGTATAGGTATGACTCCATTCGAGGCTTTATATGGACGCAAGTGTCGCTCTCCAGTATGTTGGAATGAGGTAGGAGAAGCAAAACTGTTGGGACCCGAGTTGGTACGCTTGACAACAGAAAAGATCCAAATGATCCGACAACGAATACAGACCGCACGAGAACGACAAAAGAGTTATGCTGATCTTCATCGGAGAGACGAAAGTTTCAACGTCGGAGATCATGTATTCTTACGTGTTTCTCCATGGAAAGGGGTTACGAGATTCGGAAAGAGAGGAAAGCTCAACCCTCGATTTATTGGCCCATTTGAAATTCTCGATCGAGTAGGAACCGTAGCCTACAGACTAGCCCTACCACCAAGTATGTCTCGCATCCATAACGTTTTTCACATATCTATGTTACGTAAATTTGTGAAGGACCCAAACCACGTCATTGAGTTAGAACTGGACGTTATAGCCAAGGATTTAACGTACGAGGAGATACCTGTCAAGATATTAGATAAGAAGGAGCAGATCCTACGCTCAAAGGTTATACCTCAAGTTAAGGTTTTATGGAGAAACCAAGATACTGAGGAAATGACATGGGAGCTAGAATCTGAGATGAAATCTAAATATCCTTACCTCTTCGAAATGCCAGGTACGTCAATTTCGGGGACGAAATTTCATAAGGAGGGGAGATTGTAAGACCCCGAATTTTATGAAATATAAAAGTTAATTTTTCTTCATATATATTTTTCATGAAACAGTAAGTGGTTAAATTGACAAAATTGAAAGTTAAGGATGTTATGTGCAAATTTTATTTTATCGAACAATATTCGCTTTGTCGGGGAATATTCGTTTGGTCGGGGAATATTCGTGCCGTACGACGGCGCCGAAATAACAAATTATTGGTGGACCCCACAACGGAATATTTGTCGGATATAGAAAACGACAGAAATAACCTTTTTAAATAAAAATAGTCAACGGAACTGTTAAAATACCGGTGATAAAAGAATAGTAGCATACGGTAAATTATGGTATTTTCTGTAGCACACGGTACTCTACAGTAGCACACGGTATTGCACAGTGTCTCATATTATTGGTCTGATAATTGACACCGTAACTGTTGTGCATCATTTCATCAATAATTGTCACTGCATAATATTTTATGTTATCAATTCAATAATTATTGTTACACAGTATTTTGCATTATTGATTCAATAATTATCATTACACTGTATTTTATATCATTGAGTCAATAATTGTTGCTGCACTGTTTTTAAAATTATTGAACCTAATAATTGTCACAGTAGCAAATATACTGTAATTTATATTATTAAATTAATAATAATCTGTAACGTGTTTATTACATTATTGTTGTAGCATTATTTTATTTTATATGTTGAACCCACAGGAAGAATAAATAAATAAATTTAAAAAAATAAAAAATAAAAAAAATAAAAATAAAAATTATTAATTAATTT
The DNA here is from genome assembly GCA_947179155.2 of Hedera helix. NCBI lineage: Eukaryota > Viridiplantae > Streptophyta > Magnoliopsida > Apiales > Araliaceae > Hedera > Hedera helix. The sequence continues at coordinate 41,341,224 of OX359267.1, read as the reverse complement.
TACTATTTGCGTGAATAGTAACATCTGGACCCTATGTGGGGGCCACATGTGAAATTGGTGAAGTTTGGCAGCCGACTACGCTGCCAATTTAGAAAGAAGGAATTTAGGCAGGCGTGCATCACGCCTGCTGCCACCTACCACTGCATAGTGCCTTATTTTCTCCTATAAATAGCTTGCTTAACTGAATAGAAAAAATCACACCTAAAACATAAAATTTTTCTATAAGAATTTTATGAGTTTTCTTTGAGAATAGTAAGGTTATTTTGAGAGTTTGAAAGCCAAAATGAGTGCAGGAATTTTTCAAGTAAGTCTTTTGACGACTCAAGTTTGGGTTGTGTGGGCCTAGATTTGGGGGCGTCACATGATACATGCATGCCTCGAGCATCACCAACGAGTCGGTTCTCTGGACTATGTTCGAGATCAACGGGATAAGATTCCTTCGAAAGATATCCCCAACCCTATATGTAAAAAGTAGCAGAATTAAAGCAAAAGATAGCGGCTGCCCAGACGAACCAATTTTCATTGGATCCAAAGTCGCTTTTCACTCCTGCCATTGATGAGGTTCGGGCTAACCCAACAAGGAAGATGCCTCCTTTGGAGACCTATGATGGCATAGGTGATTCGTATGATCATACACATACTTATGAACGTCTTATGTGCTAATATAGTCATTCAGATGTGGCTCAATGTTAAATGTTCGTTACTACTCTAAAAAAGGGTGCTCTGTAGTGGATGACTTCTTTGCCTCCAAAACTCTATTAATTCTTTGCAGAAACTTTGTGATAAGTTCCATGAGCAGTATGGTAGTAACCAGAGAATGGGGAAATTAACAGCTTCCATGATTCAAATTAAACAAAGGCCTACTAAGAACCTAAACCAATACTTGATGAGGTTTAGAGAGGTGGTCACGATGGTGGTGGATTTTAATATGCCATAGGCGCTCGACTTCTTTACGATGGGCTTAGATGTTGAACGTTCTTAGAAGCTCATGAAGGATATCATGTTTAATCCCCAGAAATATATGTCGGTGGCTTATGATTGCGCTAAAAACTTTATCGCCATTGACGATTCAATAGAGAGTCTTATATAGTAGCTGAGGTGGAGTGGTTGATCAAGGGATCGAGACAACGTAACAGATGTATGTGGCAGAACATGGATGAATGAAAATCACCAGGAGTTAATAAATCCTCTTTTTGGCCAAGGTATGATAACAAGGTTTATACTTCGTTAAATACTAATCTGGTTAAGATCTTAAAGGAGATTAAAGAGAACCCTTTTTTTTTAAGTCGGCGCTAGTAGAAAATCATTGATCTAGGGGGAATAAGAAGCTATTTTGTCTTTATCACCAAACCACTGGGCATTCAATCAAAACATGTTGGAGGCTGAAGGATTTGATAGAAAAAAATATTCAAAGTGGGGAGTTGGTATAATATGTAACACGTCGGGAGGGCCTACCCCAAGTTCTATGTAACAACCAGAAGGAAGAGAAGGATTAATATTCTGATCGATATATGCACCTACGACAGGTGATTAACATTATATCAAGGAGATCGACTGGGAAATTATCAGACAAGAAGCGAAAAATACCACAGACTTAGTTATGGCAATATCTAAACAGGTTGTAAAGGTTGAAATGCCTTATCATAAGGCAGTGATCTCCTTTTTAAATATGCGATTGAACCACGTAAAGGTGCTTTGGTCATAATAACTTAGGTTGGCCCGGTCGACATGAAGAGAATCATGATAGATAATAACTCTTCGGTGGATATAATGTATAGTCATGCTTATCAGCCTTATGGACTTAGAGGGACAGAAGATAAAGGTGGGATAAGAGTCGCCATTATACGGGTTCAACAATGATCTAGTGCATATGATCAGAACTGTGGAACTGTCAGTGGTCTTTGGTACGTCACCTCGACAAGTGCAGATAAATGTTAAATATTTTGTTGTTCAAGCTGATTATGTATATAATGTCATATTAGGTCGAACCACATTAGCTGCCTTTGCATACTGTTACTTCAATTCTTCATTTCCACATCAAGTTTCCTACGCTTAATAGGGTTAACGAGGTAAAAATGGATCTTGATATTGTCCAAAAGTGTTATCAGCTTACACTTACATCATCATCAGTAAGGGTCAGTAAGAAAAAACAGACATAAAGATAGAGGTAGAGTCATTTACTAAGGGAGCTGTTGAACTTATAACTCTTGTGGAGTTAATACCTTACAATGCCGGAATGACAGTGAAGATTAGAGTTGGGTTAGGGGAACCTATTAGAACGAGATTGGTCGATCTACTTTGGCAATATGCCGATATATTTTCCTAGACTCCTAGTGATATACTGGGTATTGATGAGTTTAAGACAGTATATCAACTGAGTATAGATCCGGGAAGGAAACCAATTTGACAGAAGAGGTGAATCTTTGTTTCAGAAAGACAAAAAGTAATAGACGATGAGATAGCGAAGCTTCTGGATGCCAACGTCATCTTCGAAATAGATTACCCAGAGTGGTTGGCTAATGTGGTGTAAGTTAGAAAACAAAATGAAAAATGGAGAGTTTGTATTGACTATACAAATTTGAACAAAGATTATTTGAAGGAATTTTATGCACTTTCTCATGTTGATCAATTGATTAATGCTACATCTAGGCATGCTCTCTTAAGTTTCTTTGATGCATTTTTGGGATATAATAAAATTTTGATGTATAAAGAGGACATCCTGAAGACAATTTTCATCATAAATAAGGCTATATATGCATATAAAAGGATGTCATTTGGTCTGATCAATACAAGAGTGACATATCATCATATGATGAATAGGGTGTTTCGCAGGCAGATCGAGAGGAATATGGAGGTGTGTGTGGATAATATGATCGTTAAAAGAGCCTCGATTCAAAATCATTTAGAGGATTTGGAGGATAATTTCTAAACCATCCGAGATTATAATATGCGGCTTAATCCTGCTAAGTTTACCTTCCTTCTCGGGTTAAGAAAATTTCTGAAATATTTGGTTTGAAAAATGAGAATTAAAGCCAAATTTCTGAGATATTTTCTCATCTTCAGTGATTCTTAGTTGGTGGTTAAACAAATACAAGGTGAGTATAAGTCATGGGAGGCACGGATGATAAAGTATCTTTATGAGGTAAAGTTATTATTACAGTACATTGTTTCTTATTCCATCTAAAGAATAAATCGTGTCGGTAATGTTGTGGTCGATGCCTTGTCTAAATTAGCTACAATCGAAGTGGAGTCTTTTAATGGATTTGTTTATTTAGAATTTTGAACGAGACTAGCATTGTGAAGAAGGTGGCGATGGAGATTAATAGGTCAAATTATTGGCTTACACTGTATTTAGAATATCTAAGTGAAGGTCAGCTTCCTTCAGACAGATTGTTAGCCAAACGAATCAAGTACTGAAGTGCCTATTTTTATTTGATCAATGGAGATTTATATCGGTCGACTTATTCATCTTCACTTTTGAGGTTTCTTGTTCCATCAGAGGTATTATATGCTCTTCGTGAGGTACATGAGAGATTTATGGTGATTATATGAGTGCAAAAGCATTGGTGTACAAATTGATCAGTCAAGTTTACTACTGGCCTACCATGTTTTAAGATATGAAAGACTTGGTGAAGAAATGTGTAAAATGAGAATTGAATAGTCTGGTTCCACACAAGCCACTTGAAGAGTTATTATCGGTGCTATCATCGATTCCATTTGCTATATAGGGCATTCATATTTTAGGGCCTTTATTGAAGGAGGGATCAGTTGACGTATGCGGTGGTAGCTATTAACTACATAACTAAATTAGTTGAGGCTAAACCCCTTTGGAATATCACTGAGTAGAACTGTCTATAATTTTTTAAGGAGTCGATGGTGTTTCAGTTTGGGATTTTGATGGTTATGGTGTCCAATAATGGTGCTCAATTTGTTGGGTCAAAGTTTGAGAAATTCTTAAAGGATTTGAACATTCAACAGCGAAAGATTTCTATGGCTCGACCCCAATTGAATTGTTATGTAGAAGTCACTAAGTGGACTATACTGAATAAGATTAAAAGAAGATTAGATGAAGCTAAGAGGCGATGGCCTGGAGAGCTTCACAGTGTTTTATGGTCCTATCAAACCAATCCTCGAACCACCATAAGAGATTCACCCTTTAGGCTTGCTTATAGGATAAATGTTCTTATCCTAGTGAAGATTGGGTCTTCTTCCCTTCGGATAACCCAATTTAAGGAACTATATAATGATGAGGGCCTTCGATTGAACTTCAATCTACTAGATGAAGTTTGTGATGCTACAGTGTTAAAACTGGCAATTTATTAGCAGAATACTACTTGGCATTATAATAAAAGAATTACACAAAGAAGGTTCAAGGTTGGGAACTTGGTGCTTCGGGAGGCTGAGACTTCGACTTCTCAGAATATGGGAAAACTGATGCCTAATTGGGAGGGTTCTTATGTAGTCATTGAAGTGTTGAAGCTAGGGACGTATTGTCTTTGGACTATGAATGCGGTACAATTAAAGAATACATAAAATGTAGGAAAGTTTTATAAATACTATCAATAAAATGTATATTCATTGCTAATATGAAGCTAGTTGATTTGATGTATTTATCATTCATCATTAGTATTAATAAAATAAAAAATTCATTTGCATTGAATTTTATATGTGTACAAGATTACATATTACAAAGTTTGTGAAAAAAAAAAAAAAGAACGTAAGTCTAAGGGTCGGGCTTGTCCTTGATCCCCTCATTATTATAAAAGCCTAGTGAAGCGAGGTCGAAGCCGATCGTTTTTGATTTTTTATTTGGCATATTGATATCCTTTGTCGTACTCGTTAAGAATGGCTTTGATTAGTTCATTGGAGGATTTGTGTTCGGCGATAATCTTTTGGTGAATGTCTTTAGATATAATTTGGCTTTGTTCTTTAAAAGTCTTCAGCTCTTATTCTATTTATTGGGAAGCCTTAGTCAGGTTATTTATTATGTTACATTTATCTCGTATGTGATCGGCCATTTCGTTGAGACGTTTCTTTTGGTCATCGGATTGGGCTCAGAAGTCTATTCGTTTTTTCAGAAGAAGTTTTCTTTAATCGACGAGGTCAAAATTTTGCCATCGGAGGGTTTTGTTGTAATGTTCTAGTTCTTTTACATGTTGTTGAATGGGGGAATTATTTCCTCTGGCTTCTTCTAGCTCAATTTTTAAGGAGGTGACTTTAACTTCTAATTCTTGTATACATTGACTCGATTTGTCGTCAAGGAGGAGGAGTCAACTGAACGTTGTCAGGGCCTAGTATAAGAGTAAAGTTAATCAAATAATAAAAGGGTTAATATTTTACACGTAATGTGGTGGATAAAGGCAGGTCCCAACCTAAGTGGAATATGGAGGTGAATGGTTGTGGACTGAATGAAGATGAAGCTGAAGATGGAGGGATCGAGGATGGGTGAGTTTCAGTGATAGTTTGGGTTGAAGAGGTAACTTTAGTTCATTTTGGTTTAGGGGAGTTAAGAGTTTGGTCTTCAGGGGCTTGAAAGTTTTTTTTTAGGGGTTTCGGTGAAGTTTGTTTGGGTTTGGTTGTAGTCGTGGGGCGAGGAAGAGAGACGGATGGGCGAGCTTTCACAAGTCTTATTATTTTTCTTAATAGCTAGTTTTTTTTGGCATTTGACAAATCGAAGGTGTTTTTGCTTTGAAGAGGCAGAGCAGTAGGAGGGATGGAGGTGATGGGAGTTAGTGAGAGAGGCTTGTTTCATTCACTACTACAAAACAGTAAAAAGATAACACTTAAACAACAACGTTTTCATAAAAAACGTCGTGGTGTTTTTTTTTACAACGTTTTTAAAAAAAACGTTATAGATACATATGCAAAAACGTTATGTATTTATAAGGGACAATAATTTGTTTATAATTTATAACGTTTTTTTAATGAAAACGTTATCTATTTAAAAAACACGGAGCTTTAAAAAAATGCGCGAAGCTGAAAACTTGAAATTAAAACACGGAGATATATTTCTGATTATTAAATGAATAAATTTTATAACACTGAAAGGAATGATTCCCCGATCCAAATGAAAGAAACATCACCTCATCCTCCCGAGTGAAGTAGCTTTCTCTCGCCCCGATCGAACTCATCTACCTCACTCATCCTTACAAGTGAAACAGCTCTCTCCCCTTCTCGCTCAATCTAGCTTCGAAGTCACGACATTGTTAGTCAGTCCCAAATTCCCAAGCCCAAGTCCGCACGGACCAAACCCTAACGCTATCACAGACTCGAATCGTCTCATCGGCGGCCGTGGCCTAAATAGAAGGTATCGCATTGCAGTATATTTTGTTTTTTTTCACCACTTTCGTCTTTTTGTTTTTGTTTTTGATTATGTTTATTAGTGAATCTGAGGTGGAGCAAAAGGCCTTCTTCCTTTCACTTGAGGATTTCGAGAAGCCCCTGCCCTGAAGCGGAGGAGGCTGAAGACCATCCAAAATCAACATAAAAGGTATATAGATAATAAAGGATGCTACAGATCTCGTACTATTTGGTTTTTGTTTTGAATCTTCAGATGCTTAGTGTGGTGGTATTGAGTTAGATGCTACAGATATCGTACTATCTATTTTTTTGTTAATGTCATGGAAAAGCAGAATATCTGTTAGAAGTTTCATAAACTTTATGCATAATATTTAGACTAAAAATTAATTACACAATTTATATAATATTGGGTTTATCTTTATGTCTAATTACATGTTTATGTTTTTAATGAGATATTTGAAGTCTGTATTAGTCTAGACTACGCAAATGCTATGCTTTGGGTACAATATTGGAATTACAGAAGAATAATTTATTTGTTTAGTGATGTGTTTTGCAGTCCTCTTCCTAGAAGTTGGAACTTAGTTGGAAGTCATCATCTCTTTTTATACATAGTGTTGCAAGTTCATTTCTTGAAATAACGATCTTCAAGTAATTCCATATTTTGGTGAATTTTTTGAAAATTTAGTTTTCACTTTGCAACTTGATGGTTGGTTATGGAATACTTTGACTGTGTTATGTATAATATGCCTCAGAAGTGATATGTGACTATATCTGTTATGTGTATGTCGTATCTGTATCGTCATCCGCTTACAAAATCTTGATTTTCATTGTTAAGTTTTTCATTGTTATGTGTATGTCGTATCAGTGTAGGCTACAGGTCATCCTGCATTTTAAGAAAACGCTAAATTAAGATCTGAGAAAAGTAGTGTATTTATAGGAAAATACCTTGATGAATGGATAGTCAGAGCGGAGGAGGTAGAAGAATTGAATAGGTCTATGAGCCTATAATCAGCTTCCGAAAGACCCATTAGCTGAAATCACCTATTGGTCTTGCTTCCTTGAATCAAAGTTTTGTGTGCTGCAGTGTTTCATAAGAGTGACCTAGATACCTGCCTTAAACGTTTCTAGCGTGTCTTAGAACTGTCTGCTCAAGATAAATGACTTGGGAGTTGTGAAAATCCACAAATTCAATGCTACAAATGAAGTCTATGTTTCCCTAGCACATAGTATATGAAATGGACTGCCATAGTAATGTGATATTTTAGTTAGCTTCTACTACTAATACCAGTAATAGTATAATGATTAGTCGGTTCTAAGTGATCAGGTGATAAAACTTGTCCCAATTGCACTTCATTAATGAGTAATCTAAGATGCATTCTTACTGGAGGTTGAAACTGCAAGTTTCTTGTCTACTGGTGATTTCAAATATTATACAGATTTGCCTATATAGCTTATATACATACAATCTTGTGTAATAATGTTGGTTATATAGCTTATAGGATTTTCTGCTTATCCCCTTCCCTACATCCCAAAAAAGATTAAATGATTAAAAAATAAAAAAATAAATAAAGAATAAGCAATCTTGGTTCTTATTTATTTTAAATCCATAGTTAATAATTATCACGTTTTTGAAGGAATGAATGCCAAAATTAAAAATAAAGCATGAGGCCACAAACAAATCAGGTAGATTAGAATATACATCTACTAACCAATCAAACATATTGAAACATGCATAGTACGTGAGTATATATATATATATATATATATATATATATATATATATATATATATATATGAATCAAATAAGTTCTATTACGATTAAATCATAACTATTATACCAAATCAATTTCAATAGCAAAAACAAGCAAATCTTGTAATTTAACATAAGATATGCAGAATCAAACTACGCCTAATTAAAAACAATGGATTATCAAATATATGTACGCTTAATTAAAATTATTAATTAATAATGTCAAGTCTTCAATATAATACTAAATTGTTCAGAAGAATTGTGGTTTGATTCATTGATTGCAGGGTTGGAGTAAGATTTAATTAAGATGGATAAGTCGTGGATGTGTGTTGATAGAAGGTCCCGAGAGTATGAACTAGGGGTTGATGAATTCTTGAGGTTTGCGGTAGAGAACGCGAGAAATGTGAATCTTATTCATTGCCCTTGCGTAAAATGTGGAAACATTTTAAAATTTGGTGTTGGAATTATAAGGGATCACTTGTATTTGAATGGTGTTGATACTAGTTATCAAACTTGGATATGGCATGGAGAACCTAATATGTTAGATGCAGATGCAAATGAACCTTTTGTAGGCACTAATGAACAAGGCTTTGTCTCTGAAACAGTAGACATGGAAGATAATGGTTTTGGGGATTTCTCAAATGATCCGTGTGAGTTTCTTAATGTGATTGAGGATGGAGATGAGCCGTTGTACCGTGGTTGTAAATTTAGTAAGTTAGCTGCACTTGTTAGACTCTACAATTTGAAAGCGAAGCATGGGTTGAGTGATGTTGGTTTCACAGAGCACTTGCTTTTTTTGACTGAACTTCTTCCAGAAGGTAACCAATTACCTTGCTCCTTGTACGAGGCAAAGAAGACTTTACATGCCTTAGGAATGGATTATGAGAAAATACATGCTTGCCCTAACCACTGCATCTTGTATAGAAAGGAATTTGACCAGGAAACTAATTGCCCAAAATGTTGTCTCTCAAGGTGGAAGATGGATAAGAATGAGCATGTAAGAGAAGGGGTGCCTGCGAAGGTGTTGTGGTACTTTCCTCCTATCCCGAGGTTTAAACGTATGTTTAAATCTAGCAGGACATCTGAGAGTTTGACTTGGCATGCTAATAATAAAATGAGCGATGGTCATATGCGTCATCCATCAGATTCACCATCTTGGAAGCTAGTGGATGATAAGTGGCCGAAGTTTGGTAAAGACCCTAGAAGCCTTAGACTTGCTCTTTCAGCTGATGGGATCAATCCTCATGGTTCTCTTAGTAGTAGATACAATTGTTGGCTTGTTATAATGATTATTTATAATCTTCCGCCTTGGTTATGTATGAAAAGAAAGTTCATGTTGTTGACTTTGTTGATCTCGGGTCCTAAACAAGCCGGTAATGATATAGATGTCTACTTGGAACCATTGATTGATGATTTGAAGTGTTTATGGGAAGGGGTTCCAGGGGTGTATGATGCATTTAGAGGAGAATACTTCATGCTCAAAGCACAATTAATGTGGACTATCAATGACTTTCCTGCCTATGGGAACTTATCTGGATGTTTTGTAAAAGGTTATAAAGCATGTCCTATATGTGGCGAGGATACACCTAGCCATAGGTTGGTACATGGTAACAAAGTTTGTTACATTGGCCACCGAAGATTCTTGCCTCAAGATCATTCATTTCTGAAGCAGCGAGTAACATTTAAAGGAGAACAAGAATTTAGACCACCTCCTGTGCCACTAACGGGAGAGGAGGTATTTAGAAAGGTTGATGCTTTGACTCATATTGTTGATGACAAGGATAACAGACCTTGTTGGAAGAAGAAGCCAATCTTCTTTGAACTAGAGTATTGGAAGTTTCTTCATATTAGACATTGTCTTAATGTTATGCATATTGAAAAAAATGTATGCGATAGCATCTTTGGTACATTATTGGAGATTCCGGGGAAAAACAAAGATGGGGTTGCAGCTCGGTTAGACCTCTTAGAAATGGGGGTTAAGACTTATTTGCGACCAGATTTTGGGGGAAAAAAGACACGTTTGCCTCCAAGTACTTGGAATCTATCGAGGGCAGAGAAAAGAGTTGTATGTAATTCTTTGTATGGCATGAAAGTCCCAGAAGGTTACGCTTCTAATGTTAAAACTCTTGTATCATTGCAAGACCTAAAACTCTATGGGCTTAAATCTCATGACTGTCATGCCTTAATGCAACAATTGCTCCCTGTTGCCTTACGTTCAGTGCTGAAAAAATCGGTGAGGTATGCAATAATCAGATTGTGTTTTTTCTTTAATGAGATATGCGACAAAGTCATCGACATTTCAAAACTAGATAAAATGCAAGCTGATAGAGTGGTAACCTTGTGTTTGCTTGAGAAGTATTTTCCACCATCATTCTTTGATATCATGATTCATGTCGTGGTGCATCTTGTTAGAGAAGTTCGATTATGTGGGCCAGTTTACTTTAGATGGATGTATCCATTTGAAAGATTCATGAAAGTATTAAAAGGGTATGTACGTAATTGTAATCGGCCTGAAGGTTGCATGGCTGAATGTTATATTGGTGAAGAAGCTTCAGAGTTTTGCGAGGAATATTTATCTGATGTTAGCTCTATTGGGATCCCATCGAGGAAAAATATGGGTCATACACAACCCTTATCTGGTGCTACCGTAGAATCTATGGAGCGTGACATGTTAGACCAAGCACATCGTTGTGTATTAGACAACACGGATGAAGTTGAACCATATATCAGGTAATTTAAACGTTTTTCTATATAAGATATCAGAATTCTGTCTTATAATTCAACCACTAAAATCTGATTGTATTCTATTTCATGTAGTGAACATATGATACATCTGACAAATACTTATCTGAGATTCAAAAAAAGAAAAAAGTGGCTACAAGATAAGCACAATCGCACATTCATTGGTTGGTTTCGCAAAAGGGTAAAATTAGGTTTATCTTTGTAAATGTTTACTGGTTGCTCTTGCTTGTTTCTTGATTTATATTATTTTGGATTCAGGTTGCACATGAACTTACACAAACATCCAGTGACATAACGGAGACTTTGCGGTGGCTTTCGGATGGACCGTGTATGGAAGTGCTAAAGTATAAAAGCTACATTGTTAATGGGCTGCACTTTAACACCAAGTCACGTGATGATGTGCGAGCTGTTCAAAATAGTGGAGTGCACCTAGTGGCAAAGACAATGCATCTTTCTAGTGCAAAGGATAAAAATCCTGTTGTGGGAGACATGAGTTTCTATGGGGTCATTCAGGAAATATGGGAGCTAGATTATCATAAGTTTAGAGTACCTATGTTTAAGTGCGATTGGGTTGAGAATAATAATGACATTAAATTAGATGAACTTGGATTTACTTTGGCCAATCTTGGTAGGATAGGTTTTAAAAATGATCAATTTGTTATGGCTAACCTAGTCAAACAAGTCTTTTATGTTGAAGATCCTGTAGATTCTAGGTGGTCAGTTGTGTTATCAACCCCAAATAGGGATTACAATGATTGCGTCAATGACGATGAGCTAGGGGACATTGTAATTGACCACGAACCCTTTACAAGGGGTATGCCACCTGTTGAGACATTTGATGATGTATTGAACAAAGACAACTCACAATACATGAGAGCTGGCTGTGAGGATATTTGGATTGATAAGGAATAAGAACTCAATGTACTGAATTATTTTCCAGCAGAATGAACAATTATTTTCCAGTACAATGTTTATTTTCCAGCACAATGTTTATTTTCCCGCAGTTGTATTTAGAACATTGACTTTATGTAAGCAGCAGATTGTAAATGGTCCATTAGTTGTATTTTCCAGTAGAAACTTAATTATTTTCCAAAAAAATGTTTATATTCTGAATGCATTTTTTAACTAATTAAGCATAATGTTTATTTTCCTGCAGAATCTTCCTCCATGATTACTAAGCGGTTTTCATCCCCTGAAAAGAGGAAAGCCGTTTCATCCTCTTCAAAGAGGAAAGCTGTTTCAAAAAATGCAAATAACCAACTTGCCACGGCTAGTCAAAATCAGCCAGCTGATTCAGAGGCTCACAACAATCACAGTGGTTCAGAAAATCAAAATCCAAAAGCTGATATTGAGACAAGCTCTAGTACCGCAAAAAGAAAACGAGGTATTAATACAATGCAGCGAATAGTGAAGCGAAAAGTACATGGCGTGAGAAAGGTTGTGGAGTATAACAAAAGGGGGCAAGCTCGTGGGAAGACAACAAAGGAAATGCAATCTTACGTTGGGGTATTAGCACGCACAAAGGTCCGAATTGACATTAAAAATTGGAAAGCTGTGGAGCTAGATACAAAAAAGAAGATTTGGGAAGATATAGAGGTATGTGTCATGATTAAATTCCCCAAATAAATTGTTATTTTCCTTCATTATCACATGCATTAATATTTGTGAGTGATCTGTTTATACGTAGATGGCGTTTGTGATAGCTCCTCAAAGCAGGAAAATGGTTTTAAGATCAGCAGCATGTAAATGGCGAGAGTTCAAGTCTAGACTGACCAATACCTATGTTTATCCTTTCGAAAATGAAGAAGAAGTCTTATGTAACCCCCCTGAAGAATATCCTTTTATTGAACCTGATGCTTGGAGAGCCTTTGTAGCCCATAGGTTTACAAAAGAGTTTAGGGTACATTTTTCTCCATTTTTATTGGAAATAAATCGTTGCTTTTCAAATAACATAATCACCTTTCCCTTCATACTTTGCAGGAATTACATAAGAAACAACAATCAATACGTGCACAATATCAGTATAATCATCGCTTGTCACGCAAAGGATATGCTGGATTGGAGGATGAACTGGTTAGTAAATTTTTTGTAATTGACTTAATTATTTGTCCATATTAAGTGAGCTTGATAGATTATTGTCTCTTTAAATGAAATAGTTGGAAAAAATGGCTGAAGATGACATAGATCGAGCAACATTGTGGAGGAAAGGCCGTGAAGATAAGTATGGGAATATTCCAGATGAGAAGACAGCTGAGAAAGCAAAGGAAATAGTAAGAAAATGAATTGATGTTCTGAAATTTTTCTGTGGGGCAGTAAATTTTGGTTTCTTTGTGGCACACCTGTTTTTTTTATTGTTACTGTCATTATTTGTTAATGCATTAGGATGAAGTGAAGAAAAAAGTTAGTGAAGGTTCGTTGACTGTAATCGGCAGCCATGATATTCTTACAATTGCATTGGGGACTTCAGAGCGTGCTGGACGAGTTAGAGGTGTGGGAGGCTATGTGACTCCAAGTTACTACTTTAACCAACCAAGACGCCAAAGAGAGTATTTGGGCGAGAACATTAAAGAAACTGTCCACAAACTTCTTGAAGAAGAGCGAGATAAGGGCCAAGCTATTGCACCAAAACTTGTAACGGAAGAGCGAGATTTTTGGGTTCAGAAGATTATGCAAATAGAGGCAAAACTTGACGGAAAGTATACCGCCCCAGGTGAAATAATTCCCCCGGGTCACTTGACTCCCCCCACCCTTAACGGTGCACATGTTTCAGACAAAGCAAGTTGTTTTGCTGTTAAAAACTCCGACAATCCAATTCATGAGGAGGCTGAACAGAATGTTGAGAACAAAGACAATGATAACAAAAAGATGTCACCATTAAAGATATATGTCATGCATGGAATTGTGATTGGAGTTTTACACATTATTGATTTCATTAATATATTTTCTTTTGTTTATATCTAGAAACATGGAAAATGCTTAAAGTTCGATAGGACAAGTGATGAATCGTATAACGTGCACCCCATGCCAAGCTCATTAAAGGTGTTGTGTAGATATGCAAAAAATGTTCTCCAGTTGAAGGGAGACACCATAAAAATTGTGATGGAGGAGGAAGTTTTTGGGTTTGCTCGTCCAACCCATATTTTGATTGAAGACATTCTACAAGTTGGTGCCATGTCAGAAATATCAGGCACTTGCATAGTGATGTACATGAGGTATAATTAAATAAATCCTATATGGTACTGTGAACGAAAACTTATTTAACAATGCTCAATTATTAGGTACTTATATGATGTGTTGAAGAAGACAAATATATTAAGGATGATTACTTTTGTTGACCCTGCTCGAGTTGGTGCTAAAGGTTGTGGAAGTTTTTCTCAAAAAACACGTTACATAGCATCTCAGTTTTCAAAAGCACATCCTGGCACAGTTTTCCTGATACCTTACAACTCCGGGTTAGTACTTATTATATTTAGTTCGATCTGGAATTAATGGTAAAGTTCTTTACTGTTTTGTAGTACTGACTACAAATATGTTTGGGGCTGATTTTTGTATAGATGTCATTGGGTGTTGACCATTGTCAATCTGGACAGTAACAATGTGTATTTCATGGATTCCCTCAAGTACCGTAGAATCAATGAGGAGTGGAAACAAGTTGTGAACACGTATGTTATTCCAAATTACTTTGTTTTTAATGTAGTTCAATTGGAAAGTTTTACAATAAAATCCCTTCTATTAAATCGTCTTTCTAGTTTTATGTGCATGATGTTATATGCGTCACCCTCTTGCTCATGAAGTGCCATTAAAGCTCACAATGGGCAAAGCAATAATCAAATACGAAAATCACCACAATGGAGAATCTTGGTGGTATGTTAGATTATACGTATAAATATATATTTAATTAGCATAAGATGTTTATTTATGGACATTTGTTATTTTTGTTGATTTATCATGACCTAATTACTAATTGTGTTTAGGGAACTCCTGTACAATCATCACACAAGGAGTGCGGGTATTTTGTGATGCGCTTTATGAAGGAGATAGTCGAGGATGGTAGTTTGGACTTTGTAGCCAAGGTTAGTTATTTGGTCTAACTATGCTTGCAGCTTGCTTGTCTATGCTAATTTAAAGAAATTCTTTTCTAAGTTTGTTCTGCATGTACTGGACAAATGATGTTATGGATATGAATGAATTGAAATGAATTGAAACTTACCTTTCTCTCTCTATCTTTCTTTCCCTCTCTATCTCTAGTTCTCTCAGTGTTTCCCTCTCTCACGAATTCAGCAGCTTGCTGAATTCTGCTTCTCCTCCCTCCTTTCTGTTTTCTGTTACTGTTTCTTCTAAATTTCTGGCCAAGCAGTTCTTTGGTTCCTGACATTGCACTTGCAGTTTGCAGCGATCATATATCTATCAATAGTTGCACTTGATATCAAAGACTACTTATTTCAAAGACTCAGAGAGGATAAATACAAACACATTAGTTATAACTTGTATGCTAGTAAAGAGATAACATAAGCGAAACAATCTTAGATGAATTGAAAAGGTATAATTTTATTTATATTCTTTTTGCCGTTGACATACAGTTGAGTAATCACAGTATGATATGATTCTGTTTATTCCTTTTAGTACAGAAAGAGAACGTAATGTAGAATTACTAATTAGACATATAGCGCCCCCCTCCCTCCCCGGGACAGTTATTTCTAGTACAAACATAAATCGACGAATGCAATCCCAGTCGGCCTGCTTGGCATGTAAATCATTTAAGCTCCAAACAACCTGTAAGTTAGACTGTAAATTTTTCAGTAAAATTTTCTTAAGCAAAACCAGAACAATCAGAAAATTACTACTATTAAAGTATACTATTTCTTACTTCTGAAAGCGGGATTGTGGGCGTTTTGCTACCGCTTGTGGTTTGATATTTTCCTTTGCCACTTCTTGTTTTTGAGCTACAATACTTGCTAGAGCTACCTGCTCTGTTGGATATCTGTTGCTTTTACTGTTTTGTCTTCTTTAGTTGTTCAAACCATGATGATGGCTGAGTTTGGCTTGGAGATGCAGTTTAGTTATTTTGTTTTGCAGTTTTGGGTTAATTGTGGGTTTATTTGTGGGTCTGCTGTGTTTTGCTAACATTCTAATTTGTACTAAACTCGGCCAATTAGTCTACGTACAGTGGGAGACTAATTTTTTGTTATTTTATTTCAGTGGGATAAGGCAAATAGATTAACGTACACACAAGAACAAATTGACGAAGTACGGGGTGAGTGGGCAGCTTATGTGAGCAGCTACATGTAAGCCTCAAGTTAACAGTGGATGTACATGTTTAGATTAATGTATTTTGGGAGTTAACGGTGGGTGTACAGGTTAATTTAGATGAATGTATTTTGGGAGAAGGCTTTTTTTGCACATGATTAGGTAGTAGTGCACCACAGTTAGTTTGGTATATTTTGTGGATAGTTGGTATATTTTGTGGATGTTACTATTTGAAACTGTAAACGTATGGTATTATTGGATGTATTTTGAAACCGATAATGGTTGATACATTTTGGTTTTAAATGAGAATTTAGAGTTTTTTTTAGCTATATATCATTGCATTAATGAGAAACTGTGTATGTATTTTCAAATATGGTTGAAGTACAACTTTTTTTCAGTTACACTACAACTGTTTTTCAGTTAAACTACAACTTTCTGAAAACGTTGTTTAAATGGTACCAAATAGATGACACTTTATAAAACTTGTATAAATTTGTTTAAATGTTGTACGATGTAACAAACTACAACATTTTAAACCAGATATGTGCTAAATAGAAGACACCTTTAAAACGTTGTATAAATGAGGCTAAACGTTGCGTAATGTATTAACAAAGATATATTATAACATTTTTATGTTACACTACAACATTTTAAAAACGTTGTCTAAACGTACTACAATAGATGACATCTTATAAACGTTGTATAAATTAGTCTAAAGGTTGTGTGATGTATCAAACTACAACGTTTTATACCAAAAAATGTTGTGGAATGATACCATCTACAACGTTTTCAAGCATCTGAGTATTTATTTAAAGACAGTGTACAACGTTTTTTTAGTAAAAAACGTTGTATTATGAGCCAACTACAACGTTTTAAAAACGTTGTGTAAAATGGGTCAAATAGATGACACCCTTAACCTCGACGTTTCTGGGAGAAAATTACAACATTTTTTAAGTGTTATCTTTTTACTATTTTGTAGTAGTGATTCAAGGAGATTGAATGTTGTTGGGTTTTAGTTTTCGGAGTCGTTTTTTATGAAGGGTTCGACAGAGGCTTGAAAATGTGTGTGATCAATTGCGGCTTGAAGATTTCACTGAAATATGAAAGGTATATTGCATATGAGGCAGTTAATCTTTTCAGAATTTATGTGAATAAATCAAATACTTACATTTGTGGTTAAAGAGTCAGGATTGGTCGGAGAATATATCAATTGACCAAGGGGTCTTTGGCATCTTCGCGTAGAAGGCCTCAAAACTCTTTCTAACAAATCAGGGGGTTTGATCGAAGTTGAAGGACGTTTTTGAGGGTTCACCTCAACTCGGAAGGAGTTGTATGTCGAAAACCTTGATGAAGACCTAGTATGGATGCCACCCTTTGTTATTTGAAGGTGTCTTCATCCATACTTAGCATCTGGGTTATTTGTTTAACTGTCTGAAGTTGGGTTATTTGGATCGACCATAGTAAACATAGCGAAAAAGAAGTCCAAGGATGGTTGAACTCTATATTCATGGCAGAAGGCTAAGAAATAGATTAGATGGATGTAGGAGTTTAGTACTAGCCGAGAGAACCCGATTCCCATTAAGGCAAGGAAGGATGAGATGAATTCGTGGAAGGGGAAACATATTCCATACCGAAAAGGCGTAGATGGTACCCAACTTCTTTTGGGGCGTTAATACATCCTCTCAGATAAGGTTGGGGCGCGAAGGTCGTACTTGGCAGGAATTTGGTATTGATTGCGAAGATCGGGGAAGGATACGTTCCGATACTATAGATGTGGAGTTCATGTGGCTATAGGCCTTTTTGGAGCTGTATTTCTGATGAATCTCCATCTCTTTGACTTTTACCTCACTTAATAGGGGGTTAAGGGTGTCTTCAGTGGACACTGATGAAAGGAGTTCAATGAGAGAGGCATTAAATGATTTGGATGTCCCATTGACCAAGGCTAGAGCTGATTGTTTGTCGGGAGTAAGGTTTTATGCCATTGATTAAAGGTTTGGGGAGTAAAATTTGCTCTAAAGAAGAAAGTTTACACTGGAGAAAGACGTTTAAACTTGTTAAATTTTCTGAATGGGCTTATGATTTGAATATAAGGAAGTTAAATTTAATTTAGAAACTAAAACGATCATGATAAACACGATTCCCTATGTGCAACGCATTTAAGGAAGGGGATATTTTTGTTACATCATGTGCAGAGACGACTGTTGAGGTGTTTGAAGGTCATGACCGGGGGATGTTGTCAGCATTGACATTTTGTTACTACTCGATCTCTTATTATAAAATTTTATAATAAGAGAGTAGAGGGTAATGTTGGGGCAAAAATAATTAGGCCTAGTTTGAATATTTTGTTGAGGCCCATTACAATATATTTTGGCGGCTTAATATTCTAGAAGGGTCGTCAAAGTCCAAATTGACTTGTGATTTTTTTTCTTATTTGGTTTCTTAGTTTTACGAAATAAAGATTTTATCCGATTATGAAAATTTCAGTTTTATAGAAACTTTAATCAGGACTGTTATTCCTAATTGGTCTCGATCGAGTTATGACAAGGTGGTGTGAGTAACTATAAATACAATCATATATTAAGGTTAAGGTACACACAATTATTCATTCTCATACACTAAAGCATTTTAATACATTAATTGTTGACATTTTTTGACTTGTACTGATTCTCACATCGGAGCTATTCTTTGACGGTCCAAGTCGTCACCCTATTGATGCGCTCATTATTTGTTTTTTATGCAAGTTAGTTTACTATTTGGTTATTTGACAGAGGAACAAAATTTTGGCTTTAACAATCAGGTTATTTTAATTTATGCAAAGACATATTTGGGATTGTTCAAAAATCCTAACAGCATGACCACTCAATTTAACCATAATTTGTTGCTGAATTAGGATTTGCGGTGAAAGTTAAGCTGCCCATCACCATGCACTTGTTTTCTACAAATGGCAGTTGAAAATTCCCATTTAAGGTGCACAATGTTTAGTCTTAAATTTATCTTTCTTGATGAACAAGAGAATGAGAATTAAATGAAACATTTGACTTATCCTACTAATTATTACCTACTTCCATCCTAAACTTAATAAATAAATAATTTAATTTTTGATGTTTTTCTATGGCATACTACAGTTCGTTATATATGTACTTGAACTTGAAGGTTAGTTTATTAGACCTGATTTCTTTCCTTCCAAAAAATGAATCACATAATTGAACTTGGATTTTTTTTCATTATTTTTAGTAATAATTAATATTTACTTTTTATATTTAACCTTGATAAGCAAATTATTTTTTTAGTATATGATAAATCTTAATATACATAAAAATAAATTTTAAATTCTTGGATATGGGGAGTTAATATACATGTAACATAATATTGCAACTATTTAATTGAAAAAAGGGGTGGTTTAATAATCTTCGCAGCATAATATTATTAAATTCAATTTATTCTTTTTCTTTTTTCACCTTTTTAGGGTTTGGTCTTCGTATTGGCTCAAATAAATTTACTTAAAAAACATTTATTTCAGTTGCTAGTACTATGAGTGTGTAACGGTAATTTATCGTATTGTATCAGCGCGAACTGTACCGTATCAAATATTGAATTTATTTAAAGATGAGTACCAAAACTAATATCAATTAAACCGGTATCCCGTACTAATTAAGTTGGTCGATAAATATCGTGAGTACCAAACTTTTTAAAACCCAAATATTTTGCAATTATATAAGCCCATATTGAGAACCAAAGAGAATGTCAAAGAAGGCAGTCCACTTTGAGACCCAAAGAAACATTAAGTTATATCCAAATCAAACCCTATTTTTTCCTTATTTCCCCAGTAGCCGCCTTGCTCTCCATAACCACGTAAAGTCCACAAGCATCTGTTTTTGTATCCAACGCCCGTTCAAGGACCAAACCAAAAGAAAAGTAGAAGTGAAGATTAAAGAAGAAGATATGAATACCCCACCACATTGAAGTTAGATTATCACTAATTAATTACCATTTATCTCATTTCTTCGTCATCTTCTTTAATTACCTTTCTATACAGCAATCTGGGTTAGAAATAAAAATGTTGGGCTGAAGTGCAAGCATGTATATATATTTGTTATGAATATTAACATGAGCTTATCATATGAGAGACAAATTTCATATGAGTAGTATGAGATATTAATTTGGGATTTATATTTTCTCTTGAACAGCTAGTTTTTAAGGTGAAAATATGAGGTAAATCCCAATTATGGTGCCGAAAATGCCGGTATTTATGTGTTTATTGTACTGCTGTTGAATTGGTGTCAAAATTTATTGAACCGGTCAGTTCGGATGAAGCGATTTTAATAAAAACCGATAATATCATTAGATTTGAACAACCCTGACTAGTACCAATAATTTCAAGAAAAATTATTCAATATCTCATGAGTAAATGAACAGTATACTCCTCATCTCATATAACAGTGTGATCCACATGGGGGTTTATTTTACCGCTATCGAATTGGTGTCAAAATTTATTGAATCGATCGTTCGAATGAACCGATTTTAATAAAAATCGATAGTATTATTAAATTTGAACAACCCTGACTAGTACCAACAACTTTAGAAATTAATGTTCCAGGAGCAAATAAACAGTATACTCTCTCTATTACATAACAGTGGGGTCCACAAGAACGTTTATTTTACCGCTATCGAATTGGTGTCAAAATTTACAGAATTGGTCGTTTCGAATGAACTGATTTTAATAAAAATCGGTAGTATCATTGGATCTGAACAACCTTGACTAGTACCAATAACTTCAAAAAAAATTATTCAATACCCTAAAAACAAATAAACAGTATGCTCATCCTCTCACATAATAGTATGATCCACAAGAGCCTTACTCCTTATGGATCCCATTGTTAAGTAAGAGCCCTTGTAGACTTCACTGTTATGTGAAAGAGGAGTATATTATTCATTTATTCTTGGTATACTGAATAATTTCTCCAATTTCCACTGATTCTTCAATTTGCCACATCTTAAAACTGCCTCATAACCGTCAAAAGAACGGTCGAGATACCTTCTCACACATTCCAGATCCACTCCTCAACCGTCAGATCGTATAGCCGATCTTTATCCCAGCTCAGCCCATCAAATTTCCAAATGACGCTAATACCCAGAAACAAACAACAATTCTTTCGCATCTTCTCTCAAATCCAGGTCTCAGTTTGTAAAATTCAAAATCCATCAAGGCATTTCCGTAAAGAGATATTGCTCTAGCCCTTCAGATTGAGCGGGTAAATAACCATAACCAATTATTTGAATTCTCTGCAACAAACTTCTTCTCCTCTTTCTCTCTCCAGTCTCTGTTTTCCCTCTCTTTCTACTTAGATCTCTGTAATTGAAATTTCAAGAACTTAAATTCTTGTAGAAGAAGATCCAGAAGCTTAAAAATGTCAATCCCAAAAAATATTCTCGATGCCTGTAAGAAGAGGAAGAGAATCTCAAAGATCTACGGCTTCCACACATTTGCAGATCCTGGATACCCAATTGCTCCGGCAGGCCCATTTCGTGACAATATCAGATTCTCTCTTCAACAATGCGGTGAAATTGAGGATTACACGATTGATGGCTTTCCAATTTGGGTAACTTTCTTACTCCATGAAAACAGAGGATTTGTTATTCCTCTATACACCATTGAAGAGAGTCTTAAAAATTCTTTCCAACCCTTCTGCGACCAATGCCGATGCTCAGGTAACCCCTTCAATTTCATATCCTTTTGATTGTTTTCTTCAATTTCCCAATCGGGTTTTATGAATTTTAATCTGGGTATTCAGTTTTTCAGTTGAATTTTGGGGATTAGTCATCAAGGGTTTAATGGGGTTTTGGGTATTATTGCTCTGTTTCAGGCTGGAGTCATCACTTTGTTTCTAAGAGAAAGTATCATATGATAATTCCGGTTGATGAAGAGTGGGATAAGCCTTTACATGATGGGGTTTTTGTTATGCACACCCATCTTTTACATGGGTTGATCCATTGTAATGGGTTTGGACATCTACTCTGTATCAATGGATTAGAAGGGGGATCCAAATTCCTATCTGGTACAGAAATCATGGACCTTTGGGATAGGATTTGTACTAATCTTCACACTAGGTAACCCAAATTCTTTAATTTAATCATATGATCTATTGGCTTTGTTTATGTTTGATGACCAGAAATTTCTTGGATTTAAGCATATGTACTATTTGTTTTTAGGACAGATAGGTTCATTCAAGATGGATGAATATAAAGATATCCCTACTCGTCGAGTTACTTTAATAAGGAAATGGAGTTTTAGAGATGTAATTTTGGAGTGCATTTATGAATCGTAAAAAATATGGAAGCTGAAATAAAATAATACCTCGAGTGAATTTTTTTATACCTGAATCTGAACCAACAGGTCCTGTTACTTGATTTGTTAATATTTTTTTTACTAGCTTTCTTGAAGTGAAGCTTGTATATTCTTAACTTTATGCTGGATATGCTACAATTTAAATGTACTTGTGTGTATTGTGTAGAATATTGCTTGTAAAATATATAGGAGTATATTTTAAAGGGACTCTGAGCGAGGTTTGGTTTTAGTCTTCTTTCATGTGTAATATTCAAGTTGTTCTTTGTGTTAATTAGGGACTCATGCTTCTTCTGAGCAATTGCTGTGAAATGGTTCAGTCTTTACTAAGTGCTTTCATATTTTCATAAAACTGTCTTTTTCATGAATTTATTTAAGCATATTTGGTTATTGTACAGAAAAATAACAGTGGAGGATGTGTCCAAGAAAAGGGACATGGATCTTCGGTTGCTTCACGGAGTAGCATATGGACCCCCATGGTTTGGTAAATGGGGATACAAGTTCTGCCATGGGAGTTTTGGAGTAACTAAGTACCAATATGAAAGGGCTATTGGAATTCTCAGCTCTCTAGAACTTGATAAGATCGTTCCAAGATTTCTTTTACACAAAGCTTTATGGAGATGTCAAAAGGATCATATGTTGTTACAGAGAATTGAGTGAGCCCCAATTAATCACAATCCAGGATCTCTTCAAATTCATGCTTTCCCTCAAGTCCCAAGGTCCATTGGCTAGAAGATTACCCATTGATGCTATTCCATCAAGTTCTTCAAGAACTATAGCAAGAACAGCTGTGCAGAACAAATATATGGCGAACGAAAAAATTGGGAAGTGCAAGAAATTTACCACTGTTGCAGCCAATTTGGACAGCAGGTGGCCTATAAAAAGAATGGAATATGTTGCTGAGGTTGTTGCTGAAGCGTTGAAAGAAACTAAAGCAGCAAATGGGGCTGGAAATTGTGGACTGACTAGGCAAGAAGCTCGGGACGCTGCTCGTGTGCATATTGGAGGCACAGGATTGATTGACTATGTTCTTAAATCAATGAACAATGTCATTGTTGGTGGTTGCATCATTTGCCGTGCTGTGAATCCGAGGACTCGTGTGCTGGAATACACCATTCAGGAGGTTGAGAATGGCGCTGCTCAGCCGGATCAAGAAGTGGATTTAGCTCCTCAACCAGTTCTGCAGCCTAAGGCTATAGTGCCTGGAAATGATGTGTACACTGATATTGAGTACTTGTATAATAATGTGCTGTTGGATTATCCAGATTCAGAAGTTCTTGAATTGGCTGTTGGAATGGTAATTGATAGTAAGCACTTTGTTAAGGAATGACCTTTTATAGATGAGCCTGATCAATTGTTGAGGTTTATTTGCAGGGTGATGCCTAATTTGAGTGATTTGGAGATTGAGTTTACTAGGGGTTATCCACTTGGAGAGGAAATTGTGATTCCTTTGCATTTCACAGTTGGCGATTTGAAGGAGGCTGTGCAGAATGCAATGAGGGATACCTACTTTATCATGGAGCAGATTGTGGTAACTGATGTTGAAGGAATGGAGGGAGTGGAAGATGGAGAAGTGCTTTTTGGCGTGGTTGAATCAGGTGCTGAGCTTTGTATGAGAGCTAGGGGAATGGATTTGGATAGCGAGTTGAAGTATGAAGGTGGGGAGGAAAACTGGACAGTGCAATGCAAGTGTGGGGCTCGGGATGATGATGGGGAGAGGATGGTGGCTTGTGATATATGTGAGGTATGGCAGCATACTCGCTGCAGTGGAATTGATGACTCTACGACTATGCCTCCGTTGTTTGTGTGCGAGAGCTGTTGTGCTTCCCTTGCGCCAACAAGAACCATCCAGCCTAGTTATGAATTCGAGTGTGCTATTCTTGAGGATTGTTACTAACTGAGAAGAGCTTCTTGAAGTGGAAAGTAAAGGATTTCTGCTGCTGAGGACTATACATTTGTTGTAGATTTTGATTGCCATAGACTAGATAAAATTGTACAGCTGATTTAGTTTTTAGAAGTCAGAATTACCACAGAATTCTTTTAGTCATTCATTGTATGCGCACTTGTAAGCATTCATTTTTTCTAAATATCCCATCTGATATGCTATGATGTTTGCCAAATGGCGTCAAATGTTTTCAAATTTAATTCTGTAAATTCATTCAAGTGTAGCAATAGATTTCAAATAAATAACAGGGAAATATGGAGATCACTAAACTGAAATGTGTCCTCCACATGAATGGGACACATGATTATATTATTTATCACAGTAATAATTTTAGCAGTGTGGAACTTAGAAATGAACCCCTCAACACTGATTCATTATCAAAAAGTCACTTATATGCAAGCAAGGAAGCTTGTCTCACTTCTTTAAGCATTGTAAGATGGTAAGAAAAGTGAATTGAGCAGCTGTATCTATTGCGGATACTCAAGATGTTGCACTGCCAGCTGCAATAGCACAGCCAACGGCATCAGCAGGACGAACAATTGGAGCACCAGCAGCGCACACAGCTGCACCGGCAGCACACACAGCTGCGCACCAGCAACAGGCACAGCGGCACCAGCAGCACAGTCAGCACAGCCACATTGTTAGCATAATAGACAAAAGCTAGTTGCAAACATCAAGGCTCAACCGCAGGGAATGAAGTTGTCAATGATGAAATGTTTAAATGATGTAACAAACGTGGGATCCAAGTATAGGAGAAATTGTGCAGGTTTAGTCGAGGCATTAGGCCAGTCCCAAGATATGTCTGTGCCCTTGGTTTCCTAAAAGCTAAAATCTTTGAACCATGCCATAGTCTTTAAGCATACCCCTCTGTCATCTCATTTGCTTAAGAAAAGAAGAAGCATATGGGATGTCAAAATTCCGTGAAAAATTGTACTTTGAGCTGGAGAAAAATATTGAAATTGAGAGAATTGGAAATGCATGCAACAAATTTCTCTGGTTTGATAACTGGCATCCACAGGGTGTGGAAAGCTAAAAAAATGTTGGCTTTTTTTGAAAATAAATTAGTATGGTCCTCAAAATCTAATAATAGGTATACAGAAAATTCCAACTAAAATACAATTTCCCCAATTCGCACATGAGAAGTACTAGCTAGGAGCTCAGCTAAGCTTGATTCTGATAATAATATCGAAAGAATGCATCAATTCCTAAAACATCCGGTCATTAGTCATGTAAGTCTTTAAGTGTTGAGGTCACAGAAATGACTGCCTGATTGATACAATTTCCAAACCAACAATTTAAAGTTGAAACAAGTGAAAGTTTGAACACAAGAATTTTGAGTAGTAATCTAATTTATATTCAGTGGGTTTATTTAGAAGTTTTATTTTTATTTTTTTAAAAAGAAACTATATTATTATGATATGAATTATAAGATGCGTAAAGCTATATCAGAAAGAAAAAAGAAGTGCATTAGCTAGTTGTCAAAGGGGGAGAATTAAATATTATATTAACCCACCCCATACTAATTGTAATAGCCCTAAGTTCTCAAGTCCCTCATCATGTAAATAGAAAACTATCAAGTCTTAGTCCCACATCATCCCTTTAGCAAAACCCAATTTATTCCTTAGGCTATAAATAGGATGCTACCCTTCTTGTTTTCCTTCACCAACTTAAGGACCTCCAATTTGAGTAAGGATCTTGTTGGGTGAGGATTTTTTATAAAAAGATCTCATTAGTTAAATTTTCGTTATCGAGAACATAGGCAATTTGCGGAACTCGTAATTTTCGGATATGTTTCTTATTAATTTTATGTATTGTTATTATTTGTTTTATATAGTTTTAAATATTGTATTTAGTTTGTTAGTATTTGATATATTTAGTTACTAATTAGTATTTTTGCATTGTTATTATTTTTGTAGCTTTAATTATTGTTTTTTATTTAGATTATTAGTAAATAGTTTTAGTTTAGTATTATTGGTTATAATTATTATTTTGTATTTAGATTATTGGTTAATAATTTTAGATTAACATTATTAGTTTTAATTATAATTGCAATTTAGATTATTACTTTGGCATAATAATAATATGTTTAAAAAATAATTAAATATTGAAAGAATATTTTTGGTAAATATACTTATAGTTATTTTGAAAAAGAAATAAGAAAGCTGTTAAATAATAGAATTATTCTAATGACATTTATTTGTTCTAAATTTATATTTAGGAATCGTTCGACTATTAAATTTTGTGTTCAGTAATATTGAGGTAAGTGACTCTCCGAGCTGTTTAGTATTTTCGAACTGTATAGTGTAAATGACTCTCCGAGCTGTTTAGTATTTTCGAACTGTATAGTGTAAGTGACTTTATGAGCTATTTAGTATTTTAAAATTATCGTTTATAATTATATATACTTTAGAAATTATTTGGATGCCTAAATGTGTTGTTTCAAAAATTGTTATTTTTTATTTAAGGCTTCTATTTGAATGAAAATGTTATACTTATATTTTGTTAAAAACCCGGATCAGGTATTAAAATAGAATTTTGATTGAGAAAATGAGATTATATGATTTTGAACTATGAAATAAGTATAGTTTTAAATATCGAAAATATTGAGAAATTGCTTTTAGAAACCTCAATCCAACGATGTATTGAAACTGTTAGTGTTTACGCTAGTTCCGGAACAATTTAGGACCTACTACGACGCATACCATTAGATACCCTTCGGGGGGCGCTCTTCGGAGCGCGTGCATGATAAGATACCTTAGTAGGGGGCGTATCATTGACATTATCCAACATAAGGGTCGTGTTACAGGGTTGCTGTAACCTTAGTCGCAAGGGCTGTGTATTAAAAGATGCATTGAATATATTGAACATATCAAAATTGTTTATTGAACATATTGAAATCGTTTTCGAATTGTGTTTTATAATTATTGATTTTGATTTTAAATGAATATATCGACTATTATTATCGAACAAGAAAAGATTATTTTCAACAAGTATGTTTACTATTGTTATTGAACAAAAAGTTATTTCGAAATTTTTTTGCAAATTGTACTTGATCCACCTAAATAGTAAAGACTGTTATTTGCTGGGCTTTACAGCTCACCCTTACATTAATTTTTACAGTATACATTATTAAGAGCCAAGCATTGTGGATACTTTTGGGGAGGGCTGAAGTTCTTTTAGTTATGACAGTTATTAGTATTTTGAATTTGATAAGACTTATGTACAAGGGACTTGTGTCTCCAAATTTATGCTTTCAATTTTTAGTTATTGAACCTTAGTGTAATTTTGATAATGAAAGACAGTTTAGTTTCAAGATGGTTTCATTATTGTGTTTTCGTTTGGGCTGCGCTATTGATATTGTTGTCTTGCGAGCCTTCGGGCTTGCGGCGTGTGACACTTCGGACATGTAGCGGGTTCGGGGTGTTACAGAAATAGTATCAGAGCGGTGGCCCCTCGCAGTGTGTTGGGTTGAAAAACCTACACATTCCCTGGGAGTGATTTTGGGAGTTAACTGTGGGTATAGTCTTGACTAAATTTAAGAATTTAGAGTGAGAGATAGAATAAGGTGAAAAATATTTGCATTGTCTAATTAGTTGTTATTTTGCATTTTGAACTTAAATTTTTACGGATTAATATTTCGTTTACTATTGAATAAATTGATATATGTTTTGATACTAGTTTTGTATAGTGTTGTTTAGTAGGGATTGCTTTATTGTGTAGAAAATACCGCCTAGAAGAAGTAACCCTACTAACAATGATAGTGGCGCTGATGTTATGACTCAGCTAGTTAATACTTTAGCTCAATTTGTACAAAATCAACAGTATGGGCAATGTGGTATAGTAGCAGAATTCAAGCGATTGAACCCGCCCATATTTGAATGAACTACAGACCCTGCTATCATTGAGAAGTGGATTCAAGAAATGGAGAAGGCATTTGACTTGTTAGGGAGCACTGAAATTAATAAGGTGACGTTGGCAGTTTACCAACTGCAGGGTGAGGCTTATGATTGGTGGCTTATGGAGAAAAGGAAGCACGAGGGAAATCTTGAACCCTACACTTGGACCATGTTCAAAGAGACATTTACCAACAAGTACTTTCCTAGAACGATTCGAGCACAAAAGGAGAGAGATTTCATTAGGCTAGAACAGTGGAACAAGACGGTTACTGAATATGAAGCTGAGTTTGCGAAACTCGCTAAGTATGCACTTACCTTAATACTAGATGAGGTGACAAAGGCCCATAGATTAGAGGATGGGTTACGAGTCGACATAAGGCATGCTGTTGCGTCTTTTGAGCTACCCACATATGATGCGGTGCTCCATAAGGCTTTGGTTATTGAGAAGGGCCTAATAGAGATTAAAAATGGGAAGAATGTCAATCGAAAGAGAGAAGAACCTTCAGGGGGAGAGTCGATTCATGGGGGACTGGCGAAAAGGATAAATTCTCAAACCGGTAGATTTTGGGGAAATCAAGTAAACCAAGATGACAAATTGAAATGTGGGAGATGTGGTAGGAACCACACATACAAAGAATGTCATTGGAATACGGGTGCGTGCTTTCATTGTGGAGAATTGGGTCACAAAATTGCGCAATGTCCCAAGAACCCTCCACCTGCAAGGAAGGATGAAGTAACCATAACAAGTCTAAGGTTAACTCGAGGACGAGTGTTTCAACTTTCAGGCAACCAGTACTAAGGTATGTAACTCTTTTATTATTTGAATATGTTATTTTTAGATATACGCTTATAGTCTGAAAATTTGGAGGATTAAGGGGGAGGTAATGTAATACCCCTAAGTTCTCAAGTCCCTTATCATATAAATAGGAAACTATTAAGCCTTAGTCCCATATCACCCCTTTAGCAAAACCCAACTCATTCCTTAGGCTATAAATAGGATGCTACCCTTCTTGTTTTCCTTCACCAACTTAAGGATCTCTAATTTGAGTAAGGACCTTGTTGGGTGGGGACTTTTTATAAAAAGACCTCATTAGTTAAATTTTCGTTATCGAGAATGTAGATAATCTGCGGAACTCGTAATTTTTGGGTATGTTTCTTATTAATTTTATGTATTATTATTTGTTTTATATAGTTTTAAATATTGTATTTAGTTGTTACTATTTGGAATATTTAGTTAGTAATTAGTATTTTTGCATTGTTATTATTTTTGTAGCTTTAATTATTATTTTGTATTTAGATTATTAGTAAATAGTTTTAGATTAGTATTATTGGTTATAATTATTATTTTGTATTTAGATTATTAGTTAATAATTTTAGATTAACATTATTATCTTTAATTATAATTGCAATTTAGATTATTACTTTGGCAAAATAATAATATTTGTTTAAAAAATGATTAACTATTGAAAGAATATTTTTGGTAAATATACTTATAGTTATTTTGAAAAAGAAATAAGAAAGCTGTTAAATAATAGAATTATTCTAATGACATTTATTTGTTCTAAATTTATATTTAGGAATCGTTCGACTATTAAATTTTGTGTTCAGCAATATCGAGGTAAGTGACTCTCTGAGCTGTTTAGTATTTTCGAACTGTATAGTGTAAGTGACTTTATGAGCCATTTAGTATTTTAAAATTATTTTTTATAATTATGTATGCTTTAGAAATTATTCGGATGCCTAAATGTATTGTTTCAAAAATTGTTATTCTTTATTTAAGGCTTCCATTTGAATGAAAATGTTACACTTATATTTTGTTAAAAATCCGTATCTAGTATTAAAATAGAATTTTGATTTAGAAAATGAGATTATATGATTTTGAACTATGAAATAAGTATAGTTTTGAATATCGAAAATATTGAGAAATTGCTTTTAGAAACCTCAGTCCGACTATGTATTGAAACTGTTAGTGTTTACGCTAGTTCAGGAATAATTTAGGACCTACTAAGGCGCACACCATTAGATATCCTTGGGGGGGGGGGGGGGTGCTCTTCGAAGCGCGTGTATGATAATATACCTTAGTAGGGGGCGTATCATTGACATTATCGAACATAAGGGCCGTGTTACAGGGCTGCTATAACCTTAGTTGCAAGGGCTGTGGATTAAAAGATTCATCTAATATATTGAACATATTAAAATCGTTTATTGAACTTATTGAAATCGTTTTCGAATTGTGTTTTATAATTATTGATTTTGATTTTAAATGAATATATCGACT
This sequence comes from Hedera helix, assembly GCA_947179155.2. NCBI lineage: Eukaryota > Viridiplantae > Streptophyta > Magnoliopsida > Apiales > Araliaceae > Hedera > Hedera helix. Next base: position 41,310,723 of record OX359267.1, on the reverse strand, counting down.
TATTATTATCGAAGAAGAAAAGATTATTTTCAACAAGTGTGTTTACTATTGTTATTGAACAAAAAGTTATTTCGAAAAAGTTTTGCAAACTGTACTTGATCCACCTAAATAGTAAAGATTGTTACTTGCTGGGCTTTACCGCTAACCCTTACATTAATTTTTACAAGATACCTTATTAAGAGCCAAGCATTGTGGATACTTTTGGGGAGGGCTGAAGTTCTTTTAGTTATGACGGTTATTAGTATTTTGAATTTGATAAGACTTTTGTACAAGGGGCTTGTGTCTCCAAATTTATGCTTTCAGTTTTTAGTTATTGAACTTTTGTGTAATTTTGATAATGAAAGACAGTTCGGTTTCAAGATGGTTTCATTATTGTGTTTTCGTTTGGGCTGCGTTATTGATATTGTTGCCTTACGAGCCTTCGGGCTTGCGGCATGTGACACTTCGGACATGTAGCGGGTTCGGGGTGTTACACTAATATTCTATACTACCGATGTGGAATCTGTTTGTTGGGCAGAAATAATTGGGCCGAATTCAGGTGATCTTGGTAAAGTCCATTACAATATATTTTAGAAGGGTTAAAACACAAGTAGACTTATGATTCTCTGACGTATTTGGTTTTCAATTTTTATGGAGTAAGGATTTTATCCAATTATGAAAATTTTAGTTGTATGAAAACTCTGACCAGAACTCTTATTTCTTATTGGTTTCAGACAAGTTATGGCAATGTGGTGTGAGCAATTATAAATACAGCCATATATTATGATCAAAGTGCACATAATTAATTATTCTTATACATTAAAGAAATTTAATACCTCAATTGTTGACTTTTTGGCTTGTACTAATTCTCACATCGGAGTTATCTCCGACGCCCCAAGCTGTCTAGCTTTTGGTACATTCATTGTTTGTTCCTTATCCTGGTTAGCTTGTTATTTGGTGATTTGGCAAGCATACAAAATTTTGGCATTAACATTAGCGGTATAAAGAGCTAATGTAGTTAAGCGAATCAAGTACCAAAGTACCTATTTTTGTCCAATTGATGAGAATTTATATCGACGGACTTATTCATCTCCACTTTTGAAGTGTCTTGTTCCATTGGAGGCATCATACGCTCATTGAGAGGTGTATGAGAGGATTTATAGGAATAGATTTTTAAGGACCATATGGGTACTAAAACTTCGACGTACAAGTTGACCTGACAAGGTTATTACTAATTGAATAACCCGGTTCTATATCAGTCACCTGAAGAATTGTCATCGATGTTGTCTCTGATTCCATTTACGGTATCAAATATTGATATTTTAGGACCTTTACCAAAGGCGAAGGGGAAGTTAGCTTATATGGTGGTAGCTATTGACTACATGACTAAGTGAGTGGAGATTAAACCCTTTCGGACTATCACTGAGCAAGATTGTTTGCAATTTTTTAAGGAGTCAATGGTGTTTTGGTTTGGGATTTCGATGATTATAGTATTTGACAACGGTCTTTAATTTGTTTGGTCGAAGTTTGAATAGTTTTTAAAGGATTTGAATATTCAGTATTAGAAATTTTCTACAGCACAACCCCAATTTAATGGTCAGGTAGAATTCACTAATCGAACTTTGTTGAATGAGATTAAAAAGAGGCTCGATGAAGCCAAGTGACGTTAGCTTGAAGAGCTTAAGTGTTTTAATGTCATATCGAATCACTCCTTGAACCGCTATATGGATTCGCCATTTTGGCTTGCTTATGGGACATAAATTTTTATCTCAGTGGAGATTAGGTATCTTTCCCTTCGAATAACCTAATTTAAAGAACTATATAATGATAAAGGCCTTCAGTTAAATTTGGACTTATTAGATGAAGTTTGAGATGCAGCGGTGTTAAAGTTGGCAATTTATCAGCAGAAGACTGCTTGGTACTATAATCAAAGGATTAGGCAAAGAAAGTTCAAGGTTGGTGACTTAGTGCTTCGGGAGGCTAAAGCTTCGACTCCTTAGAAGGTTGGAAAACTAATGCCTAATTGTGAGAGTCCATCTGAAGTCATTATTAAAGCCAATGATTTATTGGCTTCGGGATATAGATGGAATGGAGTTAAAGAATACTTGGCATGCTGGCAGGCTTTTCAGAGATACTATCAATAAGATGTACATTTATTCTACCAAGAATGAGATTGGTTGAGTTAATATGTGTGGTCATTCATAACAAGTATCAATAAAAGAAACAATTCATTTGTATTGAAATTTATCTGTGTACAAAGTAACATATTATGATGTTTGTTAAAAAAATATGGGTTTTAGGGATCGGGTTCGTCCTCGATCTCCTTATCATAAAAAAAATCCTAAAGAAGCGAGGTCAATGCTGTAAGCTTTAATCCTAGTGGAGGTTGGAAGCTCCCAGCCCATATGGAAGGTGGAGGTGAATTGTTGAGGAGTGGATGAGGATGGAGCTGATGATGAAGTGTTCGAAGGAGGTTGAATTTTTGTGGTATTTTTGGTTGGAGGGATAATTTTGGTTTGTTTTGGTTCAGGGGAGTTAGGTGTTTGATCTTCGGAGGTTTGGAGAGGTTTTATTAGGGTTTTGATTAAGTTTGTTTGTGTTCAATTGTAATTGTGGTGTGGCCTTTTACGAGTCTTTTTTTCTTTCTTTGTAATAGTTGGTTCTTTTCGGTGTTTGACAATTTGAAGGTGTTTTTGGTTAAAGGGGGTTGAGTGATAGATGGAAGGAGGTAATAAGAGTTAAAGAAATAGGTTTGTTCTGTTCAAGAAGGTTGGATGTTGATGGGTTTTAGTTTTTGGCATCGTCGTTCTGGAGGAGGGGTTCAACAGAAGTTGGGAAGTGTGTGATTGACTGAGGTTTGAAGATGGTCATTGAAAAATAAAAGGCGTGTTAGATGTGAAGAAGTTAATATTTTCATAATGTATATGAATAAATCAAATACTTACATTTGTGGTTGAAGAGTCATGATTAGTTAGAGAGAAGATCGATAGACCAAAGAGACTTCAGCATTTTTGCGTAGAAGGCCTCAGACTCCTTTTTCACAAACCTAAGAAGTTTGACCAAAATCGAAGGAGGTCTTCGAGGGTTCACCCAAGCTTGAAAGAAGGTATGTGTTGGGCCTTTTAATGAAGACTTAGTATAGATGTCACCCTTTATTGCTCGAATTTGTCTTCATCTATACTTAGCATCAAGGTTGTTTGTTCAGCAGTTTAAAGCCGGATTCCCTAGATTGGCCCAATGTGAACATGACAAAGAAGAAGTAGAGGGACAACTGAACTCTGCATTCATGGCAGAAAGCCAGGAAGCAGATCAGGTGAATTTAGGATGAGTTGGGCAAAACCAGATTCCTACAAAGGCAATGAAAGAGGAAATGAGTATGTGAATGGGGAAGCAAATTTCATACCGAAGGGCATAAATGGGGACGGTGGCCCAACTTCCTTTAGGGCATCAGTACATCCTCTCAAACAGGTTTGGGGAGCGAAGGTTATACTCGATAGGAATTTGATATTGGTTATAAAGATCAGGGAAGGTGCATTTCAATACTGTAGATATGGAGTTCATGTGGCTGTAAGTTTTGTCGAAACTATTTTTTTGATGAATCTCCATCTCATTGGCTTCTACATTGCTTAGTGAGGGGCTAGGGGTGTTTTCAGCAGTCGAAGAGAGAAGCAGTTCGACGAGAGGAGTGTTGAAGGTTTTAGGCACCAGAGCTAAGGCTAATTGATTGTTGGGAGTAGGATTTTGTGCCATTGAAGAGGGTTTGGAGAAGAAAAGTTTGCTTTGGGAAGATAGTTCGCTCTGAAGAAGAAAGCTTGCACTGGTTGAAGGCGTTTGAACTAGTATAGTTTTCTGAGAGAGCGAATGATTGAAATATTAAAGGAGTTAAATTTAATTTGGGAACTGAAACCTTAATGATGAGCATGATTCCCAAGGTCAATTTTTATGGAGTAAGGATTTTATCCAATTATGAAAATTCCAGTTATATGAAAACTCTGACCAGGACTCTTATTTCTAATTGGTCTCGGACGAGTTATGACAAGTTAGTGTGAGCAACTATAAATATAGTCATATATATTGAGGTTAATGTACACAATTAATTATTCTTATATACTCAAATAATTTAATACCTCAACTATTGACATTTTTGACTTATACTTACTCTCACACTGGAGCTATCCTCCAACGACCCGACATTTTTAACTTTGGTACATTCTTTGTTTATTTCCTTTGCAAGTTAGCTTGTTATTTGGTGATTTGACAAACAAACAAAATTTTGGCGTTAACATTGTCCACATGATATCAACACAGTTGATTTTTTAATAAAAAAAACAAATAAAACACAATAACTTTTAGAGGACACTTCACTTCACTACATTTCCCCCCCTATTTGTTTAAAGTTCAATTCACATCAATATGACTAAATTGACATAATTTACTAGAATTTTGGATGTATCATGAACGAACTAACAGAGTAAATGACTCTTGCCGATGAGGTCTTAGCCTAATGTTTAGGATTGAGATAATATGATATTTAGATCTAAAGTTCGATTATCACTAAAGTGAGTTTATTTATTCCTTTATATATGAAGTGTGTTTCTTACTTTATGTGACGCGTTTAGTTTGTGGGATTTATTTCTTTATCTTCTAGTAAAGTTTGATGAGTTCTTAATATTGTAGTAATGATAATGTACTTAATTATGAATTATTTTATATTCTCCAAAAAGTAGGGCTTCAAAAAAAGAAAAAAGAAAGTAATATCTCTTTCTTGTAATTTAGATAAATGGACTCTTGATTACAACAATTGAAACTTCAAGACTTAATTGCAACAGTTTTTCTTTATAAACTACACTGCAATTTTTATGAAACTTCACGGCACAAGGGCACATTAAAGCCTAATAAAGACCAAAAAACACTTGCACGTACAATATTAGCTTGATGAGCAAAGTATGCAAGTTGTAGAAACACCCAATGAAATTCTAGAAAAGGAATATGATTTGGTATTCGATGTTATAGATTGAATTCACACACAAAGTAGACTTGAAGCACTTATTTGAGACTTGGATTTGAAAAATGTTTTCCAAACAAAGATAAAATATGACTAAATTCCTTCCAATCTGTTTTCCTATTTAAATAGCCGTTGGTTCACTACAAATTTCCTAAATAAAGACTTCTAGAGGTTTCGTGTGTGAGCCACTTGACCGCGTGCCTGTGTTTTATATTTTTTTTGCTTTATGTTTCAAAAGAAACTAGCCCTCGACTTGACGTTAGAATAAAAGGAAGAGTATGCCCATTCAATAATATTCTAGAAAAAACTCTCAATTTATCTACCCTCTTCATTGCAAAGTTAGAAATACGTTGATCGTCTTTCAAAATTAAAGCTATATTTTTGTTAAACTATGATCTTTAAATAGAATATGTGGGTCCCTATTATGTAAGTCTATGAGTTATAAGTCATAGCACATGAATGAGAGAATCAATTTTATCTTTAATTTCATGTGAAACATCAGAGACCCTTTTAAGCTATATATGGAGTACTAATGTCTAATTTGTCCAATATTGTGAAACTTTGAATGTCAATAATTTTGACTTTTTGAAGTTATTTAATAAAATTTTAAATTTTAAAATTAATATTAATTAATTAAACTTTATTATTTATAATTAAATATCACACTTAATGTTTTCAAAGTACTTGAACGAATTAATATTAATTTTAAATTTTATAAATTAACTCGAATACGTTGTAAGATCATTTGAATTTTTACTATCGGGAAATATGCCAAAACGACGAACTGTTCATTTAAAAAACAATAGAAGTACTCAGAGTCGTAACAATAATAGAGACTAAAAAATAAAAAATTGACTCTTAATTTAGTTTTCAACCCTAACCTTTTGTTTCGTTCCACACGAGGGTAGAAATAATTTATTTGTGGCAGAAAAACCAACCTTATATCTCAACGCCAATTGCTTAAATGTATCTAGAAAACATGCACGGAGGATAGATATATAGTTGTGTTCTTTCCATTTATTTTTCATTGTGTCTGACAAACATTTCAACCGCATAGTTTTTTTTTCCCTTTTTCTTTATGGTCAAAACTGGAGAAGTTTTTGGTGTGATGGTCATTAGGTAACGTGTTATCACATAGACACAGGGACGAAGCCACATAGACGATTTTGAGGTTAATTGGCCCACTGAATATTTTAGTTTTATAATATATGGCCAAATTTGAAAATTTTAGGTGTTATATGAAAATTAATTTTAATGATTTTTTATAAAAAATTTAATATAAGAGTTAAAGTTAAAATTTATAATTTTTTCACTTAAATCTCAATCTCATATTATTACTACCTCAATATATGTATATTCATATAATCTTCTTAGAGTAAATAATCTATTTTACATTTTACATTATATTTGAAAATAACAAAAGAATTAATTATTTATAAATAATTTTGTCTTTAAAAAGTCTATTAAAAGTTAATAGGGGTATATATATACATAATTATAAATATTTATAGAGTTATCAATTATTATAATATTATTATAATTAAGTATAAATTATATATATATAATTTAAAAGTATAAAATTATTCAAAAAATTAACTCAAAATAACTCTCACTAAATTATTTATAATCTTATAATAATTTTGTCCTCAGTAAATATAAATTTTGATTTCATCGCTGCTTAGACAAAATATTAAATGACTGCATTCTCAAGAGAGACTTGGTACATACATTTTAATGATTTTTCAAAAGTGGCTATATGTATTCAAAGGGCATTGATTACTTAACGTCGTTCATTTCTTATTTTATTCCCACTCATCATCGTGACATCTCTTATATAATTTGTATACTTGTATTGATCGGGGACGAAGCTGCCTAGGGGCGCGCTGGCGAGCCAGAGATTTTTGAATTTTCTTCGAGCCTATAAGATTTTGACGTTTCTATTTCGGTCTCCAAAATTTATTTGAAAAAATATAAGAAAGTATTTTCTTTGTTCAAATATAAGAGTGATTTAAAATTTTTTTAAGTCAATTTAAAATAAGAGCAAATTCATAAATATATGGTTGCTTTTATTTTTTTGGGTTCACCATAAAAATATTAAATTTTATGTTATCTCTTTGCTCCATTTTATGCACTATAAAAAATACATACCTAATACAAATTTCTTTTTTGTTTTATTTCGGTCTGTCTACAAAATTTGAATAGTCGGAACTCGTAACTCTATTAAATACTAAATTATTTATGACTTTACAATATTATGTCCTCACCCCTCAAAAAAGATTCCGACTTTGTCCCTCCCTGTATTAAAGAACTAATAGTCATGACTAAGGTTAATCAAACATGGGATAAGGGAAAGCTGAAACTTAATACGAGTGAAATGTTGGTTGCAACAACTAGTCAACTGCTATTTTTGTTTTTTCAAATGGCCAAAAAGAATAAAACTAATTACTCTTTTCCAGTCAAGTAAATATGTTCTTGATAACCAAACATTGATTATTCAGTAAACCAGTTAAAAATAAAAAGATTAAATTATGATGTGATGAACTAGTTTTGGAAATTCATATCATACCTCAAATCACTAAAACTTTGTCAATTAAACACGATTGTTTATACTGATGAGTAAAAATGATTGTCATGGTAAATATTCATTTGACAATATTAAATATTCATTTGACAATATTTTTATAATTGATCTAGCGATACTTAATATTTTAAGTAAAATTTATTGATTTGACAATATTTTTTTTACTCTAGTATTATTAGCGGCTTAAAGAATGAACAAATTTGCGCTTGAATCTAATTGAACAATATTTTATACATGTATGCAGTATTGAATATTGATTTGTAAGATCTCAATTTTTATTGAATAATAATTTAATTTTTTTTTTATATTAGTCTGAAACAGTAGGGTGTTATATTGATAAAAATTAAAGTTAAAGATATTATGTGCAAATTATAATATGTCGGGGAATATTCGATTCTTACGATAGGGCCGAAACAACCAATTATTGGCGGACCCCACAACGAAATATTGTCGGATATAGAAAACGACAACAATAACATTTTTAATAAAATAATTGTCGGTGGAACTGTTACTTTTAACTGTTAAAATATCCAGTGATAAAGAAACAGTAGCACACGGTATTCCACAATAGCATAATGTATTTCATAGTAATACACGGTATTGTACAATATTTGACTTTATTGAACCAATAATTGTTACATACACAGTAATTCATATTATTAAACTAATAATTGTCACAGTTGTATATGCACAGTAATTCATATTATTGAAATAATAATTGTCACAGTAACGTGTTCTTTCCCATTCTTTATTTATTCTATGCATTATTGTTATCATTGTTGTAGCGTTACTTTAATTATTGTATTTTATTGTTAGTTTATATTTTGGTATATCTTTGTTAATGATTAACATTACTGATAATGTCGAATTTTTTTTAACAAAGAGGTTATTTAATTGTGCGTCGTATTAACGGAAGACCCCCTTTTTCTTAGTAACAATCTGGTTGCTATTATTGTGAGTCTCTAACTTAGAAAACCAATTACTTGCTTACATTACATTCACAACAATGGGTTATAATTATGAATAATTGATAAATAATAAAAAAAATATACGGTATAGATTAAATTAGGAAATCTGACCTTAGATTTTTCCAAAGGTCAAATGACCCTAGATTTTTCCAAAGGCCAAAAGCCTTACAAGTTTCGAAGGGTCAAGTAAAATGCCTATAAATAGAGGTCCTAACATAAAGAAATTTCATAATTTCCTTGTTTATTCTTTCTTTCACTTTCAAAATATTATTTTGTGTAAGTGTCTTTTTGAGTGTGTTAAAGTTATCTTAAGTGTTAGTGAAGATCAGTAAAAGTGCATGTATTGTTCAACTAAGTTTTTCTATAAAAGTTGGTTAAGCAACCACACACATCATACGGTGTTTATAACTCTTCCTTTAGAAGATTCATTTTGAAAAATTTTATCTTGAAGATTCTTTTCAAAAACTATTTTGAAATTTATTCTACTTTATTAGTGTGACGCCCCAAAATCCGGGCCTGCACAACCCAAATTTAAGTCACCTAAAGACAAACAATGACTATTACAATACAGTAAAAAGTACAACAATACAGTGCTTAATACACAACTAAATCTTCACTATTATTGTCACACTATTTTACAACAAAGTGTAGATTATCAACTACAGACTCGGACTATCACTCAATTCCCCGGCTAGTCTTAGCTACACTCTTCTTTCCTGAAGAACAATGGAACAAAAAGGAAAAGGGTGAGCTCAAATAGCTCAGTAAAAAATATCATGACTAAGACAACAATGAGAAAGTATCACTAGTTTTCAATAGTGATAAGTTCTTAATAAAATATAATAAACAAGTTTTCAATAAATAATAACAGCGGAATAAGCAATTCATTAGGAGAATAAAATAGATCATGATGTCTACAATCTTCTCTTATATATAAATTCACCATCAAACTTTCATCAATTGTAACACCAATTATCATGATCATGTCAAACTACAGTTTTTCTTTGCCCTAGGTTAAAGAGAACTTTTACCACGTGTCTTAAAAGACACTCAACAATCATATTGTCTTTAACCCAGGCCAAAGACATTCACCAATCATATCATCTATGCACCTAGGCCACTTATATTCATAATAATTTGATTCTTGATAATTAGAACAAATAACAGTGATATAAATGATGAACATAAGAAAGAGAATAATAAGATAAATAATAGACATTAGAAGTTTAAATTTTTTACTTTGTCCATAATCAAATAATGTCCAAATTGTCAACATGACGTGGAGTCAAATTCAAGAATAATATTGAAGATCTATAGTTCAAAAATAACTGTTAAAGTTCAATAGAAAGGTTCAGCTAAATAGGAAGGTTCACGTGAAATGATATTAAATGAAGTGTAAACTATTAAAGAAGATATAATTAATTCAGAAAAATTTACTGTTTAATGATAAGAATTATAGAAACGAACAACACTTACTTACCATAATAAGTTTAAATTTATGAGTATGAAAGAAAATGACATCTCTTACCTTAACACGTGACTGCATATTATTTTATATGAAGTTGATTAACCTATATATATTTATCATTTAATTAGTAACTATCACATATAAAGTTCATGGTGTATACTAACACGTCTGAAATTATCAAAAGTGATTTGATATAATAAAGTAGAATAACTTCAATATAGTTTTTGATACAAAATAATATTTCAAAATAAAATCTTTCAAAGGAAGTCAAAATAAATCTTCTAAAGAAAGAATTATAAATTAAACACCGTGTGATGTGTGTGATTAGTTGACTAATTTTTATGAAAATATTTACTTAAACAATACTCGTACTCTTACTGATCTTCACAAATACACAAAATAGTTTTAGCACAATTAGAGAGAACTTACACAGAGTAATATTTTGAGAGTGAAAGAACGAATAAGTAAGAAAATTATGAAAAATTCTTAAGTTAAAACTTCTATTTATAGCAAAAAAATCTTATCATAATACAAACTTTTATAATTTAATCTACATCGTACATTTTAAGATAATGTTTAATCCATACGTACCACACATTTCACATTTTAAGATCTCTTTGATCAATACCATTTGTAACGACCCCAAATCCGGGTACCTTGAACCCTAGAGTTGGTACGTCACGATACATCATCTCCATACATGTTCTATAACTAATGCGGAATATATAAACATAAATTGTTTATTCTACAACATTTCCCAAGGTTTCTAACCTTAACTTACATATATACCTTTAGATTCATAAAAGGCTTACACAAATAACTTACATCATATAACAAATTAGTTATCATGCATAACACTATAATCTTGTCTTTTGCTTCTGTCTCCGGCTCTCCTCGAACATTCTTATTAATCTGAAATTGGTTATCATGATATAGCAAGAGTGAGCAATGAATTTGCTCAGCAAGTTTAAGTACAATAAAGATATATCATGATTGAAAGAAAGAATAAGCTTTTGGATTTTCAACAATATAATAACTGTGAACGAGTACGAATCATAATTTCAATAATTAAATGACTGAATCAATTAATGTTGAGTGTCAATAATGGCCATGAACAATTTAACTGAACCTTATGGTAATGAAGGTGATCAGCCTTTCATACCTGATGAACACGTGCAACATGCACTATGTGCGAATCAATAATTTACGGAGGTGGAATAATTATACAGAATTAAACCATAACATGCTTGAAACATAATAACTTGAGATTGAGTTAGGAACTTGAACAATAAAATAATATATCCTGCTCGAATATAAATTGAGTAGGGTTTAGGAAACTTGCACAAAATAAAGTTTGAAGATAGGAAACTTGCCTTGTCCGTCGATTACTGCTACACAATCTAATTTAATCTCTTATGAAAAACCTATCATTTATAAGATTGATCTTTCCATCAGCAAATCATATCTTAACTCATAATACAACTATTCTTATAATAAATTATCTAACATTTAGCCACATAATCAAACATTAGATAATTCCTTAACTTATTAGTAATATTATCTTTCTTTGATAATATTTTAATCACTAATCATCATCTTATAATATTATTCCGTATTTAATAATATTTTAATCTCTTACTAATATTATTAATCGTTTAATAATATTTTAATCATTTATTAAACTTATAAACAATTTTATTTAATTGTTTATTCAATACAATTTCTTTTATCACTAATAAACATAAAATGATATACACATAACATTTTATTACAAATGACCCACATACTCTTGTAAAATCTGAACATCTCATAAAAAGACCATTTGTCAATAAAATCACATTTACCTAATTTTTAATCTTCATTTAACTTAATATTCTCATTTATTCATAACTTAAACATTTATATGAAAAATACCACAACCATTCAGAAATTTTTTATTTTCTGTGAATCATCAGTATATGATATCCTCATGAACATATATTTTTTTCTGGAATTTTTCAATTTCATTTACTATTTTTAAATAGGCCAAAATAGTCCGAAATGACTACATTTATCATAAATTATTCCTCTGTCAAAAACTTACGAAATTTTCACAGTAAACTCCTGTTATGAACATATAGCTCCAGTAAAATTTTTATAATTTTCTGAGTTACACACAAAGAGTTATTCCCATTCACTTTTAAAATAATAAGTTCTAGTAAATATTATAACTTTCATTCTATACATCAATAAATAACCATCTTTGGACAGAATCTCACAAAGGATAACAAGAAGTTCCAGTTTAAATTTTGTGGTCATCGGAGTTGAAGAACTCAAGTTATGCCAATTTTTCATATTATCCGATAATTTTCTATAATTATTTCTATTTATAAAACTATTATTTAATAGCTTTAAAATAGAAATAATAATACAACATACATTTATATCCTCCAAATATCATCAATATTTATCTTATATTATTATAAGATTTTTCACCAAGTTTCATAATTTTCTAACATTCATAGAATTTTCTATGAATTTTCACTATTTTTAAATTAACTTTAAATAGCCTTAAAATATAATAAATATTTAAGCTCTTCAAAAATTCACCAAAATTTTCCAGAAATTCTAAAATAATATCACAACATTACAGAAAAATAATTTTCAGAATAAAATAATTTTTCTCTAATTTATTTATAATTTTTAAAGTGCTGAAACTTCCGAAAATCATAGTAATTAGCCCGTTTATCCGAAAATTACGAATCTTATGTCTATTCCACACGAAATTTAATTCTCTACAACTTTGTAGAAGGAATTTTTTCCAGATTCTGCGTCTAGCATACAGAAACCGTCTCGGCCGGAAAAGTTCGCCGGCGGCGACTTTTCCGGTCATATTCTCCGGCGATCCGAAAATTTTCCGGCGAGATTTCTTAACTTTTCTTGCCCAGATCTGATCTACTACATCTTAGGAGTCTAAATATGGTTTTAGTTTTGAAATTAAACCACAAATCGGTGTTAAACAAACAACTTATAAAAATTTTCCGGCGAAACATTTTTTTCTTGATTTCTTGTTTTCTTTCACTTGATCTTTGTATAGATCTACATATATAACTCAAATCATCACATAAACATGATCCAACACTCAAAATACCAAGCTATCATACCATAGCTATATAAGAAACCATAAAACCTAAGTTTCATTAAAGTTCAAGTTTGGAAAAGTTTTATACCTTCATGGATGATCGATTTTCTGGGCTCTCTAGCTTCACCAAGATGAGAGCTTAAACTTTAATTCTTGCTCCTTGATGATCCGACCACCCTAGCTCATTTTTCTCCAAGCTTCTTCTTTGTATTTCCATGGTTTCTTCTTCTTCTCTCTCTCTCCCTTCCTATTTCAGCTGAAGGAGGCGTGTGGGAGTGAAAATAGGTTGAGCCCTAGCTTGCCTTAGTTAAATAAATTACTCTTTTGGGTCCCTCTTTTAATTATTTGACCCGTTATTTGATTTTTCGACCCGAAATGTCAAAATAAAAAACTTACAGTCGATTCCTACTAATTTCGACGTCCCCGTCGTCGCGGGTAACATCCGTTTCTTCAAATTCACTTCCGAACTTCAAGTTCGACATTTTATCCTAAAAAGTCAAACGGTCAACTTTGACCAAAAAGTCAATCGAAACACATATCGTGTTTACAGTCCATACTTACTAAATTCAATGTTCCCGTCGCAACGGTGAAGTCCGTTTCTCAAAATTCTTCTCCAAACTCTCAAATTTTGACTTTTCACATTTACAAGTCAAACGGTTGACTTTGACCAAAAAAGTCAACCCGTCACAAAATAGTGTTTACGACTATTCTGGCTAATTTCGACGTTCTGAACTCAATTCCGGAATCCGTTCGTCAAAATTCTCATCCGAACTCACAGTTGACTTTTTCATAATAAAAGTCAACTGTTGACTTTGACCAAAAAGTCAACTCCGACACAAAAATGTGTTAATGTCTTTTCTTACTAAATTTGACGTTCTGAACTCAACGGTACCGTCCGTGTCTCAAAATTTCACACCGAACTCCAATTTGAGTTTTTAACTTCCTTTGCTTTAGTTTAGTCAAACTTGACTGTTTGACCACTTTGCTATCTTGCATTCATACGCGTAAGTATACATATACCTTCTTTATTCATGTCTAACCTTGGTGAATTATATTTATTATAATTCCATAATCTCTCTTTACCTTCTTACACAATCTCTTTCAGTCAACTAAATCCATTGAGCTTTAAAGGTATTATATTACCTTATTATTTATATACCTCTAAGTATACATAATAATTAATTCTAGGTTTTAAAATATAAAAACCTATATTCACTCACATTTCATTCCTAACACCAAGATTAGGGTCAAATGTTTACTCATTTTTTTTATAACTTTTACTTCTCTAAATCTAGGTTTTAAACTCAACCTTTATTTAATCATCAAGAACTTATTTAAAAAAAAAAAAATCTTGTGAAATATCCGGGATATTACATTCACCTCTCCTTATAAGAATTTCGTCCTCGAAATTTACAGCATATATATTTCTATTTATTTTATTCACCAAAACTAGGTTTTATCGTAACCTTTAATTAATCATATTTGATTTATTCTACAAACCTTGTAAATATCCGGGGTATTACATTCACCCCTTCTTCTAAGAATTTCGTCCTCGAAATTACAGTATACTTACCCCTTTACCCATTCGATGTCCAGAACATTGGAACATCTCTCAGGAGTCTTCACAATTTATCAATAACTGTGAATGAATTTGAATAATCAAGAAGTAAAAATAACCCCATTCAAATAACTCATTTATCCATTCGATGTCCAGAACATTGGAACACCTTACAAAAGGATAAATTGAAAATTAAAATATTCATTAAAACTTTCATACTATGCTGAGGGGTCATAAAGACCGTGAACATCTGCGAGAAGGTTTATCAATCATAAAGACTGAAAACATTCCACACTGTTTTGTACGCTAGGTGATCAGCCTATCGTACGCTAGCGCTGTGCACAACGACTTCACTCAGGGTTGAACTCTATGGATTTACCAGCCCTTATTTTGTTATATCAGCATGCCACCTCTCTTGGGCGCCCCCTCGCGGGTTCTTTATTCATGGCTCTGACATATCCCCCATTACAGGGTTGTTCACCTCAGACTTACTACAAAATTCCGCTCCACATAATTTGGATTGGATAATAAAACTCGAGTCATTTCTGACCAAAAAGTGTCCAGTCAAAATAAATGACATAGACTCACATCATTGAACTGTTCGTATATTACGACTCAAAAATCATTTCAGATTAGTTAAAGTAACAAAAATTCATTTATAGGACTTCATGATACCGCACCGTTGCAACAGTGCGTTGAGGATTCCGTCTTTTCATCTCTGCACCATGGCTTTAATGGCGTGTGATGATTTTATAAATACATTTTGATATTTTCAAATCAATTTGTCTTGCCGAAACAATTAGCATAGACTCTTCTTTAAACGTTTCAAAATACTAAAAATCATTTTGACTTTGTCATATTACATCATACCATAGTGGGCTTAAAAATACATCCAACACTAGGTTACTCTGCATTGATGACTCCATCGGTTATCATCTCTGCACTAAATGCATTAATGATTTCAAAAATACATTTGTCTTTTCAAAAGCACAAAAGTGCGAATTTGGCACGATTTTTAAGAATTTCAAAGTCTAGCATAGCTAGAAGATTTGGAATATCCTAAAACCTCAAAACACCTCAAATTTTTCCTCCACATTCTTTTCCAGCTTAATAACTATATATATTATAGCCTTAACCTGACTACTTAACTCTATCCATACTTACTGTTCATCAAATTTACCACATATTTGGGCTCAGCAACTTACCACAATCATATGGTTTGAGGAACTTGTCCTAGTCAGGCCAAAGTCGCCCATTCGCTGAGGGGCTCCACCACATGACTATGAGTCACGAACTTACTATGCGTGTCAGTTCTCAGAACACGAACTTATCTTAACATCCTCTACCTATCCGTTATACACATGAGAAAAGAATCACCTTCTCAACATACATATAGTGAATAGTGCGACACCAGGTTTCAGTTGATTATCATTATAGGAAGCCAAGTGGTCGTCAAACCAAACACAATCTCCTGCCCATACAAGAAATTGGTCAACTCAGCCACTAATCAATATAGAAAGTTAAGCGATCGTTAAACCAAGAACAAATCCCCTGCCCATACAAAGGACTGTTCAACTCAACCACTGTATCAATATAGAAAGCTAAGCGGTTCTAAAACCAAGCACCAATTCCCCGCCCATACAAGGAATTGTACAACTCAGCCACTAATATGAGTCCTCAATTAAAAACCTACAAACCTCTAACTTTTCTTAACTTGCTATGAATGTTATCAATTCATACCTTATCACACTCAACACTTCAAGAGTCCACTTGTTACTATTTCAGTATCTTCATTGTTATAGCACCATGCTATCAAAACAACCTCTTAATCATTTAACAGACCATTTGTCATTCCATGATTTTACTATGATCATCGTGATCTTATAACACAATTGATTTCACTGTACTATTTCTCCTTTATTCTAGGATCGTTTAATTCTATCATCTTATCATTCATCTCTGATCATTTTACTGTACGATCC
Organism: Hedera helix; assembly: GCA_947179155.2. Lineage (NCBI taxonomy): Eukaryota > Viridiplantae > Streptophyta > Magnoliopsida > Apiales > Araliaceae > Hedera > Hedera helix. Next base: position 41,294,061 of record OX359267.1, on the reverse strand, counting down.
TTCTCTTTTTAAATTCCTGAATCAAGTGTTCCCTGATTCTTATTCCATTTATTTGGATTACACTAATTGAAGATCCTTCTTTGAATCTTTTCATATATCTATGTATCTATATAGATTTATTTCCTCATTTATGAACTGTATATGTTCATTTCTAAACTCTATCTGAGTTTATCCTTTCACTGTCTTCATTATCTTTCCATGATTATAGCCTAAGGTACTGCTACCTAAGAACTATAACCTATCAGCTCTGATACCAACCTGTAACGACCCCAAATCCGGGTACCTTGAACCCTAGAGTTGGTACGTCACGATACATCATCTCCATACATGTTCTATAACTAATGCGGAATATATAAACATAAATTGTTTATTCTACAACATTTCCCAAGGTTTCTAACCTTAACTTACATATATACCTTTAGATTCATAAAAGGCTTACACAAATAACTTACATCATATAACAAATTAGTTATCATGCATAACACTATAATCTTGTCTTTTGCTTCTGTCTCCGGCTCTCCTCGAACATTCTTATTAATCTGAAATTGGTTATCATGATATAGCAAGAGTGAGCAATGAATTTGCTCAGCAAGTTTAAGTACAATAAAGATATATCATGATTGAAAGAAAGAATAAGCTTTTGGATTTTCAACAATATAATAACTGTGAACGAGTACGAATCATAATTTCAATAATTAAATGACTGAATCAATTAATGTTGAGTGTCAATAATGGCCATGAACAATTTAACTGAACCTTATGGTAATGAAGGTGATCAGCCTTTCATACCTGATGAACACGTGCAACATGCACTATGTGCGAATCAATAATTTACGGAGGTGGAATAATTATACAGAATTAAACCATAACATGCTTGAAGCATAATAACTTGAGATTGAGTTAGGAACTTGAACAATAAAATAATATATCCTGCTCGAATATAAATTGAGTAGGGTTTAGGAAACTTGCACAAAATAAAGTTTGAAGATAGGAAACTTGCCTTGTCCGTCGATTACTGCTACACAATCTAATTTAATCTCTTATGAAAAACCTATCATTTATAAGATTGATCTTTCCATCAGCAAATCATATCTTAACTCATAATACAACTATTCTTATAATAAATTATCTAACATTTAGCCACATAATCAAACATTAGATAATTCCTTAACTTATTAGTAATATTATCTTTCTTTGATAATATTTTAATCACTAATCATCATCTTATAATATTATTCCGTATTTAATAATATTTTAATCTCTTACTAATATTATTAATCGTTTAATAATATTTTAATCATTTATTAAACTTATAAACAATTTTATTTAATTGTTTATTCAATACAATTTCTTTTATCACTAATAAACATAAAATGATATACACATAACATTTTATTACAAATGACCCACATACTCTTGTAAAATCTGAACATCTCATAAAAAGACCATTTGTCAATAAAATCACATTTACCTAATTTTTAATCTTCATTTAACTTAATATTCTCATTTATTCATAACTTAAACATTTATATGAAAAATACCACAACCATTCAGAAATTTTTTATTTTCTGTGAATCATCAGTATATGATATCCTCATGAACATATATTTTTTTCTGGAATTTTTCAATTTCATTTACTATTTTTAAATAGGCCAAAATAGTCCGAAATGACTACATTTATCATAAATTATTCCTCTGTCAAAAACTTACGAAATTTTCACAGTAAACTCCTGTTATGAACATATAGCTCCAGTAAAATTTTTATAATTTTCTGAGTTACACACAAAGAGTTATTCCCATTCACTTTTAAAATAATAAGTTCTAGTAAATATTATAACTTTCATTCTATACATCAATAAATAACCATCTTTGGACAGAATCTCACAAAGGATAACAAGAAGTTCCAGTTTAAATTTTGTGGTCATCGGAGTTGAAGAACTCAAGTTATGCCAATTTTTCATATTATCCGATAATTTTCTATAATTATTTCTATTTATAAAACTATTATTTAATAGCTTTAAAATAGAAATAATAATACAACATACATTTATATCCTCCAAATATCATCAATATTTATCTTATATTATTATAAGATTTTTCACCAAGTTTCATAATTTTCTAACATTCATAGAATTTTCTATGAATTTTCACTATTTTTAAATTAACTTTAAATAGCCTTAAAATATAATAAATATTTAAGCTCTTCAAAAATTCACCAAAATTTTCCAGAAATTCTAAAATAATATCACAACATTACAGAAAAATAATTTTCAGAATAAAATAATTTTTCTCTAATTTATTTATAATTTTTAAAGTGCTGAAACTTCCGAAAATCATAGTAATTAGCCCGTTTATCCGAAAATTACGAATCTTATGTCTATTCCACACGAAATTTAATTCTCTACAACTTTGTAGAAGGAATTTTTTCCATATTCTGCGTCTAGCATACAGAAACCGTCTCGGCCGGAAAAGTTCGCCGGCGGCGACTTTTCCGGTCATATTCTCCGGCGATCCGAAAATTTTCCGGCGAGATTTCTTAACTTTTCTTGCCCAGATCTGATCTACTACATCTTAGGAGTCTAAATATGGTTTTAGTTTTGAAATTAAACCACAAATCGGTGTTAAACAAACAACTTATAAAAATTTTCCGGCGAAACATTTTTTTCTTGATTTCTTGTTTTCTTTCACTTGATCTTTGTATAGATCTACATATATAACTCAAATCATCACATAAACATGATCCAACACTCAAAATACCAAGCTATCATACCATAGCTATATAAGAAACCATAAAACCTAAGTTTCATTAAAGTTCAAGTTTGGAAAAGTTTTATACCTTCATGGATGATCGATTTTCTGGGCTCTCTAGCTTCACCAAGATGAGAGCTTAAACTTTAATTCTTGCTCCTTGATGATCCGACCACCCTAGCTCATTTTTCTCCAAGCTTCTTCTTTGTATTTCCATGGTTTCTTCTTCTTCTCTCTCTCTCCCTTCCTATTTCAGCTGAAGGAGGCGTGTGGGAGTGAAAATAGGTTGAGCCCTAGCTTGCCTTAGTTAAATAAATTACTCTTTTGGGTCCCTCTTTTAATTATTTGACCCGTTATTTGATTTTTCGACCCGAAATGTCAAAATAAAAAACTTACAGTCGATTCCTACTAATTTCGACGTCCCCGTCGTCGCGGGTAACATCCGTTTCTTCAAATTCACTTCCGAACTTCAAGTTCGACATTTTATCCTAAAAAGTCAAACGGTCAACTTTGACCAAAAAGTCAATCGAAACACATATCGTGTTTACAGTCCATACTTACTAAATTCAATGTTCCCGTCGCAACGGTGAAGTCCGTTTCTCAAAATTCTTCTCCAAACTCTCAAATTTTGACTTTTCACATTTACAAGTCAAACGGTTGACTTTGACCAAAAAAGTCAACCCGTCACAAAATAGTGTTTACGACTATTCTGGCTAATTTCGACGTTCTGAACTCAATTCCGGAATCCGTTCGTCAAAATTCTCATCCGAACTCACAGTTGACTTTTTCATAATAAAAGTCAACTGTTGACTTTGACCAAAAAGTCAACTCCGACACAAAAATGTGTTAATGTCTTTTCTTACTAAATTTGACGTTCTGAACTCAACGGTACCGTCCGTGTCTCAAAATTTCACACCGAACTCCAATTTGAGTTTTTAACTTCCTTTGCTTTAGTTTAGTCAAACTTGACTGTTTGACCACTTTGCTATCTTGCATTCATACGCGTAAGTATACATATACCTTCTTTATTCATGTCTAACCTTGGTGAATTATATTTATTATAATTCCATAATCTCTCTTTACCTTCTTACACAATCTCTTTCAGTCAACTAAATCCATTGAGCTTTAAAGGTATTATATTACCTTATTATTTATATACCTCTAAGTATACATAATAATTAATTCTAGGTTTTAAAATATAAAAACCTATATTCACTCACATTTCATTCCTAACACCAAGATTAGGGTCAAATGTTTACTCATTTTTTTTATAACTTTTACTTCTCTAAATCTAGGTTTTAAACTCAACCTTTATTTAATCATCAAGAACTTATTTAAAAAAAAAAAAATCTTGTGAAATATCCGGGATATTACATTCACCTCTCCTTATAAGAATTTCGTCCTCGAAATTTACAGCATATATATTTCTATTTATTTTATTCACCAAAACTAGGTTTTATCGTAACCTTTAATTAATCATATTTGATTTATTCTACAAACCTTGTAAATATCCGGGGTATTACATTCACCCCTTCTTCTAAGAATTTCGTCCTCGAAATTACAGTATACTTACCCCTTTACCCATTCGATGTCCAGAACATTGGAACATCTCTCAGGAGTCTTCACAATTTATCAATAACTGTGAATGAATTTGAATAATCAAGAAGTAAAAATAACCCCATTCAAATAACTCATTTATCCATTCGATGTCCAGAACATTGGAACACCTTACAAAAGGATAAATTGAAAATTAAAATATTCATTAAAACTTTCATACTATGCTGAGGGGTCATAAAGACCGTGAACATCTGCGAGAAGGTTTATCAATCATAAAGACTGAAAACATTCCACACTGTTTTGTACGCTAGGTGATCAGCCTATCGTACGCTAGCGCTGTGCACAACGACTTCACTCAGGGTTGAACTCTATGGATTTACCAGCCCTTATTTTGTTATATCAGCATGCCACCTCTCTTGGGCGCCCCCTCGCGGGTTCTTTATTCATGGCTCTGACATATCCCCCATTACAGGGTTGTTCACCTCAGACTTACTACAAAATTCCGCTCCACATAATTTGGATTGGATAATAAAACTCGAGTCATTTCTGACCAAAAAGTGTCCAGTCAAAATAAATGACATAGACTCACATAGTTTCCAAAAAGTGTCCACCAATGTTTGATAATTTCTGCGTCGTTGTACGAAACGAATATTCCCGACAAATTATAATTTGCACATAAAATCCTTAACTTTAACTTTTATTTATATAACTCCTTACTATTTCAGAATAATATATGAAGAAAAATAAATAAATTGCATTTCACAAAAGTTAAAGCCTTACAATTAGTACACTACATAAATTTATACTATCAAATCACTTTTGACGATTTCAATATATATATATATATATATATATATATATATATATATATATATATATATAAGTTGATCAACTTCATTAAAAATTGTATTCAGTCACGTGTTAAGGTAAGAGATATTTTTTTCTTTCATACTCCGAAATTTAAACTTACTCTGGTAAGTAAGTATTACTCGTTTCTGTAATCCTTAACATCAAACGGTAAAAAATTCTAAAATGATTATATGTTTTTTAATAATTTGTACTTCATGTAAATATTATTTCACCTGAATCTTCCTATTGACCTGAGTCTTTCTATTAATTTTTAACCGTTCTTTTTGAACTATGAAACTTGAATATTATTCTTGAACTCGAATCAATACGCTGGACATCGTGTTGACAATTTGGATATTATTGGACTGGATAAATTAAATTTCAAATCTCGAATGTTTATTCTTCTATCCTATTGTTTCCGTTCATCCTTTATATCATTATCTCTGGTCTGGGTGCAAAGACAATATGATTATTGAGTGTCTTTATAGACACATGGTGAAGATTCTCTTTGGTCTATGTGCAAAGAAAAACTGTTGACTGACATGATCATGACCATTGATGTTATAGTTGATAAAAGCTTGATGATGAATTTCTAAATAAGAGAAGATTATAGATATCATGATCTATTTTACTCTCCTAATGAATTGCTCATTGCGCTTTAGATATTTGTTGAAAACTTGTTGTTTATTATATTCTATCTCTGATTTATCACTGTTGAAGGTTAAAGATCATTTACTCATCTTTATCTTAGTTATTATATTCTTTACTGGGGTATTTGCGCTCATCCTTTCTTTTTGTTCTATTGTTCTTCTCAAAAAATGAGAATGTAGCTTGGACTAGCAGGAGAATAGAGTGATGGTCCGAGTTAGTAGTTGATAGTCTTCGCCATGTTGTAAAATAGTGTGACAATAATTGTAGTGAAAACTTAATTGTATATTATCGAGCGTTGTATTGTATTTGTTTGTTGTTGTTTTTGCAACTCAAATTAATTGGGTTCTGTAGGCCAGAATTTGGGAGTGTCACATGATTGATATAGTTAACATGGCCAATTAATAAATACACTTCAATTTTTACCATTTACTTTTCATTGTAAAATAAAAATGTACAAAAATTGTTCTATAGGAAAGCTCAAACGTTCAAATTTGGAGTGCAATCATCCTTACTTCAACAAGCTTTCTATATTTGAACCTTTGTACATCTTTTGTATCTAACCTTGTACCAAAAATGAACAAAAAGAAAAGAAAAGAAAAGTTAATTCCAAAATTGTTTTACATGTATCATGAATCAATATGATTTCTTGAGATACCTCAGATCCACTGATGATTCAAAACAATCGACCTTCTTTCTATTTTGATTCATCAATTTAAGCAACCCGGTAGCCTTCACCTTTGTATTCTCCCCACAACCCATCTGCAAAGCCACCAATACCTTTTGAAATCCTCCCACTTCCAATGCCTCAACCAAAACACTTCCATTCCCATTCTCACACAACTTCCACAAAATCGACACCGAAAACTCCGTCGCCGCTGCGGATACACGTAAAATCTTCTTCACCACCACCGGCACCGTCAGCACATCGTTTCGAGCTTTCTCTCTCCCTTCATAAGTACTACAAATACTATCCAAAACCCCTAAAGCTTTTTCGCATAGGCTTCTTTCAGAATCCACAAGAATTTCTAATAATAATGAAATCAACCCCATTTCCACAAATCTTGATGTAATCTTCTCGTTTATTTTGGGGTGTGAAATTATGTAGTAAATAGCCACTAAAGAAGCCTTTGTAGCACTAGGGCAAATGGGCTCTTTTATAAGCTTGAACAAAGATTCGAGAACATCTTCAATCTCTATTAGCGCAATAGCCCTTTCTTGATCCAAAGAGAGTAGCTCTTTTAGAGCACACACTGCGTTTTGCTTGGCGGAAAAGTTATTACTTTTCAAAAACCATGCCATGCAACGTAAAGACGAAGGTGATCCAAGCTTAGATTGTCCCGCTAAGCCCAGAGGAAACATAAATATTAATGTAGACAATATTTCTTCCAATAAACCCTCATGCTTCTCAATCGAAACCGTAGCAAAACCCTCGAATGAAGCCGAAAGCACGCAGCCAACTCCACTCTCGATGATGCTTGTTTTGTTTCTTTCACTCTCTTTAGCCCAATTCTTGATTTTTCTTACCAACTCTTTGCACTCATATCCGTCCCCACGTTGACTTGCCGCCATAATTCTTGAAGACGTATCCGAAATATCGTGCCAGGTTATAACTATTTTTGGAGTTGGAACTCTTTCAATGCCAAGAGATTTGTTTCTCACGGACCAATCTTGGATGATTTTTCGAAGGGCATGGTTTGGAATAACCTCAAAGCTTGTCAATACTTGATTGGTAACCGGGCACGTTTGGTTACCGTCTTCTGTCCATTTTTCTATACTTTCTCTATCGTAGGTGATACCGGTTGATAGTGTCACCGGATCTTTCATGAAATCTAGAGATATAGGGCAGCGGAAATGCATCGGAATGGTGAGTTCCATGTGGGAACTTTGGTCGGATGGACGGCTTTTTCCCGGCTGCCCGGCCTTTTTTCTCCTCCATATTGAGAAAGTCATGCTTTGTATATATGTAGTAGTGGGTACTAGGGAATTATAAATATGTAGTTAAATTGTGTTTTGTTGAATGAAGGAAAGAATTAGACGGGTTTGTGTATATATATATACATGGATTTTAGAACGCGTGAATTATATGGTAATAAAATAAAGTAAGTTTGTTTTGGTATGGGTCAAAGGTAGGGGGGAAAAGAGGAGAGAATAGGAAAAGATGTGTTCAAATAACATACGAGGAAGGTTGGATTTGATTTTGAATATTGACCGTTGAAGATTTGAACAAATGAAGGTCCCAAATGGCATAAGAGAAACTAGCAAGTATTATTTAGGTTAATAATAATCTAATCTAATGTAAATATAATACTCCTCTTTGTTCCAAAATATTTGATTATTATTAATTTTTTAAAATTAATTTATAATATTTTAAATTCAAAATTAATAAAAAAAAATTAATTTTAATGTATACAATGATAAATATTCCAAATTATCTAAAAATACTAATCATTGTAAAATTTATTGTTTTATATTTTTTAATAAATTATCTTAATTTTTCATTTAAAAATTTATTTAATTAATTTTAAAAAATTATTAATAATTTTATAATTTGAAAAGTAGTAGAAGAGAGAAGTTGCCGGGTTGGAGGGGGCGGCTATGGTTTGACTGGTATGAAAGAGTCTAAGGTCAGCACATACATGCAGTCGGTTCTGCAGCTTCTGCTTGGCCTACAGGCCGGTCGTATTGGGATTATTCTTCAGTACAAGTATCGAGTCTTAGTTGAGCATCCGGTGACTCCTGCTTAATTACTTCATATATATATTTTTTTCAAAGTTATTGTTTAGTCTTTTAATTTATAATTACAGCTAATTTTGAGTATTTGACTTAGGAGTTAATTGTGAAATGCTAATGTCTAATTAGTAATCGTTGTACACTTTTTCCACGTTTCAAAATTTGGGTTAGAGTTGGACTTAAAATTTTAAGGTTATGTTATATTTTGTGATTATATGTACATATTATATATACGAAAAATAATTCATAGCTGTAATAACTTAGTTAGTCGATTCAACTTTTATTGTTATCATAATGTTTGAACTACTGTAAATCAATAACTCACTTAAAGAACGTTCTTTTGAAGATTGAAACCAACATCGAGACAAACATCACTATTTATAATAATAAATCATTATAGTTTCCATCGAGACAAACATCACTATTTATAATAATAAATCATTATAGTTTCCATCGAGACAAACATCACTATTCATTATAGTTTCCATCGAGACAAACATAATAAAAACTAACGGCTACAACTAATTATTATGAGAAAATTAAACTTTAAGCTCTTTTTTTTGAAGTCCTCTTTTTGGGAGTACAATTTATATACACAAGTATATAATCATCACTATTTTAATATTAATAATTAATCAATTTTCACATAAAAAAGGAAATACATTTTATAAAAAAAAAATTAAAAAAATCATACTAGTGAGATTTGAATTTTAGACGTAGAAGTCACAATAATTCAATCTTAACCATCGTGCCAAGACCTTATTAGCACATTAAGTTTAGGCTCCTTTTCTTTTTTCTAAGTTTCTTTCCAAAACTGAGAAGAAAACATTTAAGCCCAAATAATATTTGATTTCCCTTCTTCTTCTTTTGTCTCTTAACTTAAATTCCAAGACACAAATTTACTTCGTTTTTAATTTTTCTCTCTTCTGCTAAGAAAAGTCGAAGAAAGTGAGAAACCCTCTTCTTTTTTTCTTTTCTTTTTTACTTCTTTTCTTTCTAATCTGAGTATTGTTTTTTAAAATAAAAATAAAAAAACTAATATCGTATGATATGTAAAATCAAGTCCATTTATATATTCATCCAATTCTAAGTGGGCTTAAAGATTGTATAGAAAGGGGCCAGACCACAGGCCAGCCATTTAACTTTTTTGAATGTTCAACAGGTATATTCATCCAATTCTAAGTGGGCTTAAGATTGTTTGGAAAGGGGCCAGACCACCGGCCAGCCATTTAGCCTTTTTGAAAGTTCAACAGCTCTAAGCCCGTACTCCGTAGTATCATTCACTTTGTGAGTATTGGCTGTAGGCTAGACCTAGACGTGCACAATAAGTCAATTTGGTTTGACTTAATTTGGGTCTATCAAGCCAGACTAGGTTAGGCCTTGGCAATTGGACTATGATTTGGTTAGACCTGCATGTCAGGTCAGACCAGGCCTAGGTCGGTCTGGTCCTTCATCTCTTTTTTGTTTTTTTTTTTAACGTTGAATATTAAAAATATAAAATATAAATTAATAAAATTTTGTAAAAAAATTGCAAGATTTTTTAGATTTATTTTAACATTCTACTGCGCACCAATATTATAAGTTGGATAATTAGAACAAAAAGTAAATATATTTCTCTTAAATTAAAAAAATATATAATTTAAATGTAATTGAAATATAAAGTAAATTAATTCCTAAATGTAAGTTTACTATGCAAGTTTTGTCTTCATAGAACATATAATTTGAATACAATCTACTGCGATACATATGACTATAGATGCATAATAAAATTAACTTACTATATATTATACTTTTATATTTTGAATATAAAGTTAGTTTCTGTTTTAATTTTTTTTAGTACTAGAATCAGTTGGACATATATTCTATAAAGTTTAAACACACACGCATATATATATATATATATATATATATATATATATATATATATATATATATATATATATATATATTTGTCTTTATGGTCATTAAAATAACCAAAATCATAAATTCCATCTAAGAATTTAGCATATCCAAATTAATGAAGAACTTGAGTATACAAGAAGTGGAAACTAACTTATTATTAATATCTAACATTAAAAGTTAGTTTATTGATATATTAATTAATATTAATATTTAACATTAAAAGTTGCAAAGAATATTAATAAAAATTTAATATTAAATATTAGTAATTTAGTATTTATAATAAACTAATTTATTATTAATATTAATAATACTAACTAATTTTATTCATTGAATATGTATATTAATTAAATATATTTGCAAGAAATCAAGAATGAATAATTAAAAATTTAAACTTTATTGATGTATTAATTAAAACTAATGTATTATAATTTATAAATTACAAAAATGAATAAGTAAAAATTTATACTTCATTGATGAATAATTATAATTTTAATGTTAAAAATTATAACTAATTGGATAAAGAATCAAGTCAGGTCTCAGGCCAGACCAGACCTAAGGTCAGGTCAAGCCCAAGGCCAAGCTAGTCCAAACTTTTTTGAATGGCAGGCCATGCCAAATTTATATCTTAAAAGAGCGTCATTTTCGAGTCTTCTAGCTTGAGCCTGACCGATCCAGGCCTTAACTAGGTCGAATTTTAACCAGACCGAAATCAGGCCGGACCAAGGTCAGGCCGCGGGACTTTTTTGCATCCCTAGCTAGGCCAAAAGCTCCGCAAACAACTATTCCGCCCCCACTCCGTCCCCTTCCTCTCACCCCTAGTTCTTAGAAAAAATGTTTAAAATATAAAATTATTATTAATTTTTAAAAGTTAACTTAAAAAATTAAATTTTAAAAATAATATGATTCATTAAAAATAATATTTTTTTTATAAGTAGTAGTAATTTTTCGATAATTTATAATATTTATTATTGTATTGTTTAAAATTAAATGAACTTATGTCAATTTTGAGTTTAAAAATGTAAAATCAACTTCAAAAAAATTAATATTTGCTAGAATGAATGGAGTATATTTTATTCATTCCAAAATTAAGGATATATTTAAAATTTTAGAAATCAATTTACAAAATGCAATAATTTAAAACTATAATCAATTAATTTAATTTTTGAAAGTTGCATATATTATAATTACTAACGTTTCGAGTTAGTTTATAATAATTTTAGTTGACTGTAATTGAGAAAAAAGATGCCACTAAAATTTGTATAACTAAGCCAGTACATATCATCCATAACTTGGATATATGGATATTAAAAATTGAATTGATTTTAGAGGTTTTGCTTGAAGTTGAAGCGAATGCATCTGCTTCTGTGTTAATGGGTCCACTGGGAGATTTGGGCTCAAAAAATATATACAAGTACCATAGAAAAGAACAGGTCACTGCCGGAGGACCCAATATACAAGTACCATATCAAATTATAAGTATGATACCAAATATATTAATATTAATATTATTTGTTAAATTATTTATGTCAAGATATTAGAATATTAACATTAACTTGTTTATTAATCGTGTTAACGTGTCGATTCTTTTAACCCGTTTACTATATAAATTAAAGAATTTAAATAACAAAATAAAAATCATTGACTTATTTATTGAATAAGAATGTAATTTGTTGATCAAAATAATATTTATTTAATAAAATACAAGATAACATACTTAAAAAAATAACTAAGAAAACTAAAACTTAATATTTATAGTAAATTATAACATTATATCATATTTATTTTTAAGTTATTTTAAATAAATATGTCTAATCATGTTAATCTGTTGATTATATGTGTTCAATCCATTTAAATTTGATGTTCAATGCAACGACTTATTTATGATATAGAAACTGTTTATACTCAACATTAACTCTCTTATTTTATGTCGTATTTTGTTGTATCAAAAATTTTCTAATCCTATTTGGAAAGGCAAACCCCCATGTGTTTGATTGATACCTACAGGTACCACAACATTAAATATATACATAAAATATAAGACAAATAGACAAAGTCTTGTTGGATTGAGGAACTATACAATAAATGTATGTAAAATTCATTAATGTTTGAGCTATTAATGGGAGCTCCTATGGTGGTAATTCAGGTGTTGCATTAATATATTTAGTGTTTGATTGATTAGGGTACCTGATTCTATATATGTAGTGTTGTTTTTTAATTCTTGAAGCCCAGACAGAGAAGGATATCAGCCATTTTTATTTAGTTCCGTCTCCTAGTGTTGGTATTTAAAATTAGACTCATTTTTGTTTTTTGTTTTTTTGACACACAGAAATTCATCTGGTCTGGTCAAGAAAAATAGTCAAGGTTAGTGATCGACCAATTGATTCTTCACGCCACCTTTTGAATGACTAACATTGCCATAGTGGGGCTTGGTTATGGAAAATTAACAAGTACATGCATAATTTATGAGATATTACGTAAATCGTTCGTACGTTAAAAAAAGAATAAGTTTATATTTATAATTTTTTAAAATTATTATCATTTACACTATTAAAAAAGTATGTACGACATAAATTTTATTATAAAACACATTTTTTTTAATAGTTTAGATAATAATAGTATTTAAAAGTTATAAATATAGACTTATTCTTAAAAAAATTGTGATAAATAAAATGTTTGAAAATTATAATCCTTGTATTTAAATAATAAGCTGTTAAATTTGGAAACTTAGATATAACATTAAAAAACGAAAAAAAAGAATTGGGTCACAAGTGTGCCTCAGTTTTTCTCCCATATTCCGTGCTTCACGTCAATGTCACTATCACCTATTAGTTTGCACCTTAATGGGGAAAAAAAATTAAAAAAAATCAGAATATTCAGTTTCCTTGTGGTGGCTCAACATTGATAAATATAATTAACTCTGACTTTGAGGAGACGCAGCCTTTGTGTAGTCTTTTTCGGGTGACCAAAATAGAGAATACTCTGGTGCTTAAGACTAAAGATACCTTACTTTCCGCCAACCCCGTGTCAAATATACACTTAAGCATCAATAACTATAAGTACAAACACTATATTTATTTTAATTATTAAAAAATAAAATTTAATATTTAAATTTAAATTTTATTTTATTTTTTTAATAATTAAAATGAATATATATAATATTTAATTTTATATTTAAATATTATATACTTAGACTTATCCTTTAGGTATTAGTTAAGAATTATAAATAATACTTGCGTAATGTTATACCTTTTTTAACAAAAAAAAAATGAGTAAATTATAATTTTTAATTGTTAATTTTATGGTAGACTCAGATGATCCATAATTTCATATGTTCTCAAAATAGTGAAATTGGTTTTGATCAGGTCTTGAGCTCAAGCAGTTACAAATTCATATAGTATTGTTGTGACACCCCCAAATTCGGGTATACACTATCCAAACATGAGTCGTCAAAATATAAATAACAACTATTATAACACAGTACAATGTACAACAATACAGTTCTCAATAATGCACAATTAAGTCTTCACTATTATTGTCATATTATTTTACAACATGGTAAAAACTACTATAGCAACTATCTCGGACCATCACTCCATTCCCCATTTTCTTCCCACTAGTTCCAGTTACACTCACATTTCCTAAACAATTGAACGAAAAAGAAAGGGTGAGCTCAAATAACCTAGTAAAGATTATCATGACTAAGATAATGACGAATAAATTATCATTAGCATTCAACAGTTGAGTTCTTGATATAATAATATAAACAACAAGTTTTAAATCAACAACTGCAGGGGAATAACAACCATTAGGAGAATCATGTAGATCATGATGTCTACTAGCTTTTCTTTTTTAGAAAAATCATTATCAACCTTTATCATCTAAAACACCATTGATCATGATCATGCCAAATAACAGTTATTCTTTATCTCAGGTCAAAGAGAACATTCACCACGTACCCTAAAAGACACATCACCATTATATCACTTTTATCCTATCATCTGTGCGACTATACCCCAAACCACAAATATTCACAAAAACTTGATTCTTGATGACTAATACAAATAATAATGATATAAATGATGAACAAAAGAAATAAAATAATAGGATAAACAATAAATATCGAAAGTTTACAATTTTTACTTTGTCCAGAGTCAAATAATGTCCAAATTGTTAATATGATGTAGAGAAAAAGGTGTTCAAGTTCAAGAATAATGTCCAAGATTCATAGGGAAGAAGTTCAACGGTACGACTTATAGTACAAGAAATATTTAACAGTATAAAATGTTCACAGTTCAAGTAAATATTCATAGGTAAAAAATTCAAGGTCCAATAGTTCACTATTCAAATATAATGATGAAAATTTAATAGAAATGTCCATGTCAAAATATATTAGATAAAACGTAAACTATTAATCATTTTAAAAATTTTACCGAACAGTACTTACCATAGTAAGTTTAAGATAATGAAAGAAAATAATTTTCTTTACCTTAACACATGACTGAATACTGTTTTCTATGGAGTTGATCAACCTATATATATATATATATATATATATATATATATATATATATATATATATATATCATTTAATTAGTAACTACCATTTATAGATTTCATGGTGTATACAAACTCGTATGAAATAATTAAAAGTGATTTGATGGTATAAATTTGTGTAGTAGAGTGGAATATATTTCAAAATAGTTTTGGAGAAGTAAACAATATTTCAAAATAATATCTTCCAGAAAAAAATTTCAAAATAAATCTTCTGATAAAAGAATCTTCTAAAGGAAGAATTGTAACAACATCTTATATAACTTTTATAGAAGAAAAAAAAACTTACTTGGATAATACCTATACTTTTACTGATCTTCACAAACACTTAAGATAGCCTTAACTCACTCAGAGAAATCTTACACTAAAAATATTTAAAAAGTGGAAGGAATGATTTGAAAATTTCTCATACTAAGCCCCCTATTTATAGTCAAAATTTAACCAACTATTCTAAAAACACATTTCACATTTTTAATCTACACTATCCATTAACTAATCACATGATTTATATCCTAATCAAATGATTCACACCTTAATCTAACTTAATCTACATTATCCATTAACAAATAACATGATTCACACATTTTACTAACTTAATTTACACCATCCATTAGCAAATCACATTATTCATACCTTAAACTACATTATCCATGTGACGACCCTAAATTCGGGTTCCATAACATCGGGTTTGGTTCTTCACTGTACAATACTTACTAATAATTAAATACATAAATTGCATTTAAATTTCGCAGAATAATACAAAATGTTCTTTATAAAAATGCTACACTTCCCAAGGTCGATTAGCCTTAATATAAACATTACATATCTTAAGGGAATACAAAAGATTTACAAAGAAATTACATAACAATAATTTAAATCTAACATGCATCTACTAATCTACTCGTTTGCTTTTCCTTTGCCTTTGTCTTGTTTAGAACATTCGAATTTAGCTGAAATTAAATCATGATATAGCAAGAATGAGCAACTAAATGGCTCAGCAAGTTTATAAACAACAACATAAGATATATCATGATAAAAAGAGAAATAACATCAGGGCTTTCAACAATGAATAACAATTGTGAAAGAAATCAAGAATCAATGTCTCAATATAAGAATGGATTGACTCTTTACGGGTGAGTGGTCTTTAATGAACATGAACTGCTACTAAGGTAGAATAGACATGTATATATTTGACACCTCGAAAAACGGGACACTTGAGGGGATCAGTCCTTTTATGTCCTATGTATATGCATAATATTTAGATTTTTTGTGCAAATTCGGTTTTCCGACAAATAAAAATCCCATTTAACTAGGATTGTTCATTCTCAGTCTTACTATAAGAATCTGCACCAACAATTGGTTTGGATAGACTTTAAAAATATTCAATTTGAAAAATTTAAACATGCATTGTCTAGCTGAAACAATTAGCTTAGACATTCTTAAACAGTTCTTGAATTAATGAACTAGAACATTTGTAAAAGCGCTAAGTGAGAATACAATAACAAATACTGATGTGGAATAATTTTAGATAATTAATCCACTTTAAGTTCTGTCAAATAACTATAAGTGTAGATACTTGCTCAATAATAATTTTATTGCACAATGTAATTACAGTTGAAGAAAACTTGAAACAATAAATACAAGTTAGCTTGTCTCGTGCGTAGTCTACCGCTAACCAATTCAATTAATTCTTTTTTAATAGACCTAACAATTAATCAGTTTGATCTTAAATTAGTACCATATACACATACATATGATAACCTTTATAACTCTTTCTTAACCACATAAGTATAGATTTACGGTTATATTAACACTTAGAAAATATTATCGTTACTTGATAATATTTCATTTATATTAAAACCTATATTAAATATTTAATATAGATCACACACTTATCAAATATTATTAACAATTTAATAATATTTAATTTGTCTTATAATATTATTAATCATTTAATAATACTTTATTAATCTTCTAATATTATTAATTATTTAATAATATTTTATTAAATATCTAATATTATTAATCATTTAATAATACTTTATTCATATCCTAATATTATTATTCATTTAATAACATTTTATCTTTTTATTAATATTATTACCCATTTAATAATATTTAATTGACTTTATAATATTATTATACTTTTAATAATATTTTAATAATTTTCTAATATTATTATTTATTTAATAATATTTTATTAACTTAATTTATATTATTAAATCTTTAATAATATTTATCATCTTTTACTTATTAATTCAACTATCTTTAATTTTAAAAATACTCTTATTGAGTCGAAAAATAAAAAAAATAAATTTTGGAGCATTTTTCATTTTCTGACCCAGACCGACCCGACCCGGCAAACTAGGAATCCAGCCCAGCACCGACGGCACTCGGAATGAACTGATCCCTGCATTGTCGGCGCTGAAAACAGAATGCTTGAGCGCTATCGGCGCTCCGTTTTGAACTGAGGTAGCGCCACCGGTGGTCGGGTATTTCGTGTCCAGAATTTGGTAAATTCCAACTTGAGTTATTTTGATTAAAACTTGTACTAAATGAAATTTATAAATCCAAATGACCTCCAATTGGTATCGATGGATTCGTATTTTCTTAAACTACAATATTCCATCATTGGATCAAATTTTTGAAAGAGTTTTGGTTATGAAAAATAGCCACAATGTGGGCTGTTTGTACATTAGGTCATTAAAATGACATGTTTTGCGATAAAAGCCATAACTTCATTGTTTTTTCATATTTTTAAAAGCTTCAAGTTGGGTTTTATTTAAAACTCATGTATGTAACTTTATAGCCATAAAAATCCATTTTCCAACTTGTACATTTCAAATTACAACATTAAACATCATATCCTTAGTTAGAGTTTTACCGGTAAAGTTCGATATGAACATTTCTATCATTTTTATG
Source organism: Hedera helix (assembly GCA_947179155.2). Lineage (NCBI taxonomy): Eukaryota > Viridiplantae > Streptophyta > Magnoliopsida > Apiales > Araliaceae > Hedera > Hedera helix. The sequence continues at coordinate 41,276,151 of OX359267.1, read as the reverse complement.
CATACCACACATACCAAAACATGATATAAACACATCAAACCATGAATATACATATATTACATAGTTTAAGACTTCTAGACCATCAAAACAAGTTTTGAACGGTTAAAAATAGATTTTAACCGTTCAAAATCATTCTAGACTACAAAAAATGAAATAAAGAGAAGTTAGAGTACTTTTAAACCTTTGTGACTAGTGTGTTCTTCTTCTTCTCCTACCAAAGTATGTGATTATGCTACTTGACATCCACCAAGACCTTTCTCTTGCTATTTCTCACACTTACAAGTGTTTTCTCTCAAATGCTCTCTATTTTCTCTTTTGTATTCTCTAGGAAATGAGCTAGCAAACTTGGCTCAAGTGTGAAGTGTCTTATTTATAGTACTCTACTAACACTTCATTAAGTTTTCTAATTCACTAATGTTGGTGAAATTAAGGCTTAAGTGAGCTTACTATAGATGGAATGACTACATGATGGACATATGAAATGACTAGGTTGTTGAACCACTTTGGACTTGTGTGAGTTTGAAGTAACATTGCAAAATCAAGCAACACATGTGGGGCCCCCTTCAAATCTTTCCCTTTATTTTTTTATAGTTAAATCATGCATGTATATATATATATGTGTGTGTGTGTGTGTGTGTGTGTGTGTGTGTGTGTGTGTGTGTGTGTGTGTGTTCAATTTTTGATTAATTTTGACTTCCTATTGGGCTTCACATTGGACTCTAGGATTAAATATATTGGGCTCCTCCATTTAATTTGGTTGCGCTCAATTTAAATAACACATTGAGCTAACATTAAATAATCTATGTTACATTTAATTAAATCAAGCATTGAACTTGTTTAATTAATTACATGGGCTACTAGGTTAATTTAATTGACCTAGTTTAATACCCATATGGATTTAAAATATAATCCAATTAGACTTGTTTTAATTAATTATAATATATTGCTTTATTTCTTTAAATAAATATACACATACACAAATACATTCATTTAATGCACAATCAATTAGTACAAAATTTTTAAATTCATTTCTAATTATATATTAATTATAATTACAATGTCTAATGAAATTCGTGGTCATTACAATTCATCACACGCTTTATATTTTTAAGCAATGTTCTCAGAACCGGTTCGTTCAGCGAACCGGAAAAGGTACCGGGTGGATGGGTCACTGGTTCAACCAGTGGTCGAACCGTTATTGAACCAGTGACGTCATAAATATATATTATTAATAATTAATAAAATTTTAAAATATCTAATTTTTGTAAGCTAAAATATAGTAAAATTATGTTATATTATTGATAAAAATATTTAAAAAAAAAAAAAAAAAAGCTTCAAAACCGGTTCAACCGGTTCAACCGGGCCAACTAACCGGTTTTACCGGTTGAACCGGTGGTCAACCGGGTCAACCGGTTATTGACCAAAACTGGTTAACCGGTCCAAACCGGACCGGAAAGGGAACCGGTTCCCGGTTCAACCGGTCGAACCGCCGGTTCCGAACCGGTTTTCAAAACATTGTTTTTAAGTTTCATACTATACATTTAAAGATTATATTATTCATTTTTTCTATTATTATATTATTAACTTAATATCACAATTATTTAAATATTCAGTATTATTCAAATAATTAGCCTGTCTAATTATTTAATACTTGTGACTACTATAATGACAATTATTGGTTCAATGATACAAGATGCTGTGCATTGTGACGATTATTGACTCAATAATGTAGAATACTGTGCAATGACAATTATTGATTCAATAATATAAAAGATTGTGTAATGATAATTATTGATGAAATACTGTGCAATTGTCACTTTACCAGTTCAATAATATAAAAATTGTGCAATACCGTGTGCTATTGTAGAATATTATATGGTATTGTAAAATACCGTGCGCTACTATAAAATACCGTGAAATACCGCATGCTATTACTATTTTATCATTCGGTATTTAAATAGTTAAAAGTGATAGTACTGTTAACTATATTTATTTAAAAAGGTTAATGCTGTCGTTTTCTATATCTGACAATAGTTCGTTGTGAAGTCTACCCATAATTGATTATTTTGGCGCCGTAGTACAAATCGAATATTTCTCGACAAATTATAATTTGAACAAAACATCTTTAATTTTAATTTTTATCAAATTAACGCCTTATTGTTTCAGAATAATATATGAAGAAAAATTAAATTTTATTAAATAAAAGTTGACGTCTTACGATTGTTTACTCCCTCCGTCCCATAATACACATTCTTATTTGGCTTTAGTGGTCAAATTGACTATTCTTAATATAAATAATTAAAAATATTTATATAGATTTTTTAAATCACGCAACTTGACATTAGTAATACATCTATGTAGTTTATTATGATTATAATTTCTCGATATATATCTTAAATTTTCTTAAAAATTTATTAATTTAATCATAAAAATTAAATTAAAACATTTATTATGAAATACAGAAAGTATGATATAGTATATATATAACTAACTAATAATAATGTTGATAAATTAAAAAAGAAGAGAACAAATACTGATGAGACAATAACTAAAACCCATTTGCCGTATAACAAGTTGTCAATTAATAAAGAGATCGATAAATTCATAATAAAAAATAATATTTTATAATAACTCTTTTATATAAATAATAAATAAATCATAAATTTATATAAGAAGAGTTGTTATAAAAATATTATTTTTTATTATAAAATTAACCATTTCCTTAATAAATTATCTCAATCTCTGTAAGCACAGCACACGTTTTGATGCTCTCTTTCCTTTTTCTAAGAACTTATTTACATTTTTTGTGGGGTCCATTTCTGACGAAAGAAGCCACGTCAAATTCCGCCGACGGAACAAGACAAAATATTATGTTTTTCGAATCTATAAACACCCTTTCTCCCACATATACACACATAAATAGTATTTTTTTTGTTTTAAATTATAAATTTTTAAAAATTAATTTAAAATATTTTTAAATTTAAAATTAAAATAATTTATTAAGAATTATGAGATTATAAATTTTATGGTGAGTAATATATTTTTAATATATAATTTACAATACTAATTATTATATTAATTAAAATTAATAAAAATCGTGTTAGTTTTGATTTAAAATTTTTTAAAATTAATTTTAAAAAATTAATAATAAGTTTATATTTTATAAGGGAGGGAGTATATAATTAACATACATACTGACACAAAATTATCTTGAAGGTACTTCTATGCTTTCGAAATATTTAGCTATTCTTAAAAAATAGAAAAGGAGCTGAGCTCATCATTTCTCAAAAAAGAAGAAGTGTCAGTACTCTCGCACATAATTACTTATGAAATTATGTAAATACTAAAGATACAATTATATCTATACATAATCAACTTGTAAAGAAGGATTGCTGCTTCCACAAATTCCTTTTAAAATTTTAACCATAAGATTCATCAACGTGTTGGTGAAAAGCTAAAGGAGGATATCAATTAGTCTTATTTTGAGTATTAAATAATTAAATTTTAGATATTTTTGATATTCAAATTTCATGTTCTTAACATTTGAGCAATTTTTAAAGTTTAATTACATATAATATAGTGTCTATTAAATCAATATAATGGGAACGTGAAAAGATTTCAACTCAAAATCTTACACATTTAAATAATTCTGATATCATGTTAAATAATCAACTTATATAAAAAGTCAAGTTATTAGAGAGAGTTGCCAATATATATATATATATATATATATATATATATATATATATATATATATATATATATATATTTTTCCGAAATTATTGAAGTATAAAGAATATGAAAGAAATATCAATAGAAAAATATTTTAAGTCGTGGTATACATGTCATTTTTTGGGGTGAGTTGGACATGTTGAGAAAACTGAACTTAAAATAATCTCAATTTTATAAATTATTTTCTTCATCTTTGTGTAATTAAATAGGAAATTAACAAACTCAATAATACAAACAAAAATAACAAATAAATATCTACAAGCAAGATACAATATTTAAGGTAGAAAACCCTTAAAGAAAAAACTATGGGTCGAACTTCAAATCTCCACTATATCAACAATAATGGACTTATAAAAATTCTCCTAAATTTTATATATTAAAACTTGAGGTTACACAATAAAATGAGAGAATACCAATTTACCTTTAATTAGATTGAGAAATCTAATTAACTTCACTACAAAATATACCTTAAATAATAAATTCTACTAACTTTTAATTGAATAGAGATGACGCTGAATACACATGAGTAACAAACTGTAATCCCCTCAATTTATTCTTTTGACTGCTTTCTTGCTACTGAGTTTCTCTCTTGTAATAATACAACTCTCTCATAACCTTATTTAATTTATAGCACTCTTCCTAATCTATTCTCATAATGGATTGAAAATAATTTATTTTCCTAATCAGATTAGGATTACATTTACTTGTCTTGGACACCAATTAAACAAACAAGTAAATCCCTTTTCAACTTGGATTCTTTTCATGAGTGATGACTTATACCCAACAATCCCCCCCTCCAAACCCATGAGAGGAGTGATCACTGACTACAACTTCTCACTTGGAGTTAATTCCAATGAAGTCTTAACTCATCTCAAGCTTCTTGAAATTTTCAAGTTCTTTCATGTTTGAATTTGTCTCATTGACATGATTCTTCTCAACGGGAGGATCTAACTCAGACTTGATAGATTTTTGCTTGCCAAATTATTTCACACAACCGTTTTGTACCCTGGTTACGAGCTATCACTTTCATTCTTCACTTTTGGTATCCATTTAAAGCGAAGAACTTTCTTCTCATGGTTCTCATACAAGACTTTTCTCCTATTTTGCACGGCTTTGTACCGCATCTTTCTGCTCCTAACTCTCCTATTTTTAACACCTCTCACATGCACCTGCATCGTGTAAAGAGTGTCTACATTCTTACGTTTAATCACCACAAAGACCCTTCAGTGAGCTCTTAAAATTTTAAGAAATTGTGACAAGCATAAATAATTTGTCATAAATTAACAAGTTAATTGTTAGCGATTTAAGAAATTTGTCTCATATTGTTGGATTAATTAGTGACGAATTTACATATTTGTCATTATATAATTTGGCGCTAGAAAAATTATTTGGCGCTAAAGAATAAGTGACAAATTTAGTAACGAACTTCATGCTTTGTCATTATATAATCACTCAACTAAAAATTTAGTGGTAAATATTATCTTGTCACGGGGTTTTCACAAATAAAACCATTTTGTGACAAAAGATATTTGTCACAATTTTTTTCTCACTAATACTCATTTTTCTTGCGGTGATGGAATGAAGCATCCAAATTAATAACCCTATCATTAATATGACACTTAGGTTTATCATTACAAATAATGACTACATCAACACTGGATAGATAAATAATCGAGTCCTTATTCTCATCTTTTTTCTTAGACTGTTCATTCTTAAAAAATCTGCACTTTTAATTCGTCCTATGTGACCTGGTTTATAGCAGTGAAAACAAATTACCTCTTTTCTATCCTTGGACATATTCCTGGATTTGTCATCTTCAAGAGAACTTTTCTTTATGTTTTTGGCCTTACTTTGCGTGATAAAAACCTGTGACTCAACACTAGTTACTACGGTATCTCTTCGCTTCTGTTCTTCATTGAACAAACTATCCTTGATTGTATCCATAGTCAGTGTACTATTGGGAGCGAATTTACTCAATGATACAACTAACATCTCTCAACTATCAAGCAAACAACTCAACAACAACAAAGCTTACATCTCATCATCAATGATCATCTTCATCGTACTCAACTGATTTATCAAACTCTGCAAATCACTCAAGTATTCCACTATGGAGTTTCCATCATTGAACTTAGAATTCACAAGTTTCCTAATCGAGAAAACTTTAATCTGGACCTTCCCCTGGATTCGTAGTCATTGTTGTAAGAGTAGAATTATTCTTATAACAAATTGTAGTTGTACAAATTCAGATCTAACGGTGAAAGTTTTTATTCGTCCGCACTATTAAATTTCGGACAACAAACCCACTAACAAAATACTAAAAAAGCTCATTTAATGAATTTCAAATTCGTCTGTACTATTAAATTGCCGACGATAAATATTGAAAGCAGTCCATCGCTTCTTCTTATCAGAATCAAACCAGCGTGGGGCTGCCCATTATTCGACTAAAATAAATTTGAAGTACTAACACAATTCAATATACATGCGTGAGATTTTGCGGTCATCATTAACATTTAATTTCTTGAAGACTTGTTCCAGATTGTCCTCAATTTGGACTTGTGAGTTTAGGGAAGGAGTTCTCTGTAAGACCCCGAATTTTATGAAATATAAAATTTAATTTTTCTTCATATATATATATTTTTTTCCTGAAACAGTAGGTAGTTAAATTGATAAAGTTAAAAGTCAAGGATGTTATGTGCAAATTATATTATGTCAGACAATATTCTTTTGGTCGGGGAATATTCGTACGACGGCGCCGTACGAACCAATCATTGGTGGACCCCACAAAGAATAATTGTCGGATACAGAAAATGACATAAACAATTCTTAAATGGTCAATGGTACTATCACTTTTAATTGTTAAAATATCCGGTGGTAAAAGAATAGTAATATACGGTATTACAAGTAACATACGGTATTGCACAGTAGCACACGGTATTGCACAGTAGCACACGACATTGCACAGTGTTTCGTATTATTAAACTGATAAAGTGGTTATCGTACAATATTTGACTTTATTGTCACATGTACAATAATTCATGTTATTAAATTGATAATTGTTATAGTAGCATATGCACAGTAATTCACATTATTGAATCAATAATTGTCATAACACAGTAACGTAATCTTTCTTTTGCATACTTTCTGCATTATTGTTATCTCTATTATGGTGTTATTTAAACAGTTGTATTTCATTAATTAATTGACTTGATATCTAACTCAGAAAGCCAACTACACTGTATTTATAACAATTAGTCATAATAATGAATAAGTGTGAATTATTGTTGAATAATTGAATTGATAAAGTTATTTGTTTATAATATAAAGTTAGGTGATATAAAATGAATGGTATATATTAAAGATAATATAGAATTTAAAATGGATGGTGTAGATTAAAATATGATCTTTAAATGAATGGTTTAGATTAAGGAAATCTTAAAAGATGAAATGAATGGTATAAATTAAAGATAATATAGAATTTGAAATGGATGATGTAGATTAAAAGATGATATTTAAATGAATGGTTTATCTTAAAAGATGAAATGAATGGTATGTATTAAACATTATCTTGAAATGAACGGTTTGGATTAAATTAGGAAATCTTGGTTATGATAAGATTTTTGGCTATAAATAGAGGCATTAACTTAAGGATTTTTCATAAATTTCCTTACTTGTTCTTTCTTTCTCTCTCTAAATACTTCTTGTGAAAGTTTTCTCTAAGTGTGCTTAAGTCATCTTGAGTATTTGTGAAGATTTATAAGTGTACGTGTACTGTTCAAGTTAATCAACCTCATTTAAATCAATATCCAGTCACGTGTTAAGGTAAAGGGTTATCATTATTTGATTCTCGAAAATAATACCGTTTCTTTTTTACTCATAAGATGTGCCATTTATTTCCTTGTATTAATTTGTGGGAATAACCTTACGGTGCGAAGTATCGCCTGTTGGTGAATAACCATTCGTATTCATTCCTTATTAATCTCTGAGAATAACCTTACTACGCGGATTACCGCCTGTTTGGTAAATAACTCTTCGTATTCAATTTTTATTAAATTGTGGGAATAACCTTACGGCGCGGATTACCGCCTGTTGGTGAATAACCTTTCGTATTCATTCCTTATTAATCTCTGAGAATAACCTGACTACGCGGATTACCGCATGTTTGGTGAATTACTCTTTGTATTCATTTCTTATTTGTCTCTTGTGGAAATAATTTGTCTACACGAATTATCACATGACACTTTTATTGCATATTCGTTTATAATATCATTTTCTTTCATATTCGTAAGTGATATTATTTTCCTTTATACTCATAAGGGATACCATCTTTTTCATCTTCCATTATTCAAACTTATTATGGTAAGGGATATTAATTTCCTTCACCTTTTGTTAATCAAACCTGCTACGGTAAGGGATATTATTTTCTTTCATACACCTAAATCGAAACTTATTATGGAACTATTGCTTCTATAATTCCTGAAAATATTATATGTTCCATAATAGTTGCACTTCATCATTTCAATTGAACCATCCAATTTACGTGAACCTTTCTATTGAACTGTAACCGTTATTCTGAACTGTGGATCTTGAATATCATTTTTAAATTTCACTCCACATCATGTTGACAATTTGGACATTATTTGAATCTGTACAAAGTAAAATTCTGATACTTATTGTTTATCCTGTTTCTTCTGTTCATCATTTATATCGTTCTAATAATCCAAAATCAAGTTGTTGTGAATATCTGTGGTCGGGGGCACAGATGCGATATAATTGTTGAACAGATGATAGGTTAAAGGCGATATAATAGGTTAAAGGCGATACATCTGTTCGGTGTCTTTTATGACACGTGGTGAATGTTCTCTTTGGCCCGTAGTGCAAAGATGAACTGTTGTTTGGTATGATTATGACCAAAGGCTGAATCTGGTATAATCATGACCGTTGGTGTTATATTGAATGTCTTTGGCCCGTAATGCAAAGATGAACTGTTGATCTGCATGATTATGATCAGGAACTGTGAATTGTATTATCTTGACTAATGGTATTTCAGATGATAAAAATTGATGATGTTTTTCCTAAAAAAAGAATCGAGTGGACATTATAGTCTGCATTATTCTTCTAATAGATTGCTCATTTCGCTGCTATTATTGATCTGAACGTTGTTTAAGAATTTAACTGCAGTTTTTGATATAAACCTTGTAGTCTATTGTATTCTATCAAGAACTCAACTGTTGAAGACTAATGATAATTTATTCGTCATTATCTTAGTCATGATATTCTTTACTGGGCTATTTGAGCTCACCCTTTCTTTTGTTCCATTGTTTTTCAACAGGAGATGAGAACATAGCTGGGTCTAGCAGGGGAATGGAGTGAGAGTCCGAGGGATAGCTATCGTAGTCTTCACGTGCTGTAAAATAGTGTGTTAATAATAGTGAAGACTTAGTTGTGTATTATTATACACTGTATTGTTGAACGTTGTTCTACCTTATAATAAATTTGTTGTAGTCTTTTGACGACTCAAGTTTGGGCTGTATGAGCCCAGATTTGGGGGCGTCACATTCTCGATATACATTCGTGTTGGATTTAGAGACGGAATGCTGCGTTTCTTTTTTCAGTTAAACAGAGATTTCAAACCCATGTTTCTTGATCGATATTTAATTGATAACATGATAATAAAAATAAATGGGTTTGGGTTTTTTTTTTTATATTTGATTTTGAATAAATACCTAATTTTTTTTTTTTTACATAAAATCAGAAATTATGAGTTTATAGCGATTGAATATAAAATTGTTGAAAAAATATTGAGATCCTCTACCTTCTTTTTCTTTCTTCTATATATGGTGTAGTAATCTTTTAATACTCTGTGTATTTTGGTGAGAGAGAAATTAGGAGAGTGTGATCACCATCCGCACTACTAAAGTGGAGATCCTTGATGGTAGGTTGGGTATTTTTGTCCGCATTTTAGTTGTGTCGGCGTTCCTAAATTAAAGTACAGATATGGATCAATTTCACCGTTAAATCTAAAATTAGAGTGCCGCGATTTATTGTAAGAATAATCTTAAAGTTAAAACTGTGACTATGAATTATTCTATATATATATATATATATTCCATAAATACCACTGAGATATAAGTAATAGTTTCACAATTTGCGCAGGACTTTCTCTCTCCAGGGAAAATATTATTTTATAAAATTACAAAAACAAAATATGAAGTTTTTCTTGGAGGGGTAGGACAGAGAATATTATTGGCTCTGATAAAGTGGATGCTAATTATGATTAATTAGACAATTAATATTAATTACTATAATTAATATTCTCTTTGTCCAAAAAATGAGATTTTATTTCTTTAATATTAAAATTGCATAATTACCCAATTCGAAGGTGTTGGTTAAATAACGGCAGATATCGATCATGATTAGTGTTCTAAAAGGTTCTAAAAGACGCATTCCATAGTTTCTAATAATGTTTTCTAATAATTAATTTAATTTTAAAATTTAATATTAGAAAAAAAAATTCCCAAAAATCTTATGCCTAAAAAATCATATATTTTTTAATTATTGTAAACAACAATTTTTTGACACTATTCATGATTGTATCAACTGAACTAAACTTTTTTTTATAACTTCCATGTGCTTAATGTGCCTCTCTCTTAAAACTCATGCCACCATGCATCAAGTTTTTTGTTATTATTATTTTTATTTTTATTTTTTATTTCTATCAACTTGCTATACTATTATGAGCATCTTCAAGCTAGCCTAGTTGGGATCCATCAAAATCATTTGTTCCTCCATTCTTCGGCTAAAAAAATTTGATCCAACGGGATTAGTATAAGCTGATTAAGCTTGTTACCTAATACTACTATAGTCTATATATATTATATAGCCGGTAAAAGGGGACACAAGGGGCCTTCATGACCGACCTTCTAATACGCTGACGAGAATAAATATATCATAGCACTTTTTGTAAGACAAAAATGGAAGGAAAAAATTAAACGAGAGCGAAATGATGCTGGTGACAACCAAAAAGTAATTAATCATTTCATTCAAATCTTAACACTTACTATATTCTGGCATATACTTAAATGAAAATTAATTAATTATGTAGGCAGATTTTATCTGCATGAACAATGTTATCTTCGGTCATCGGAACTTTAAGTTTTTAACATATCGAGTGTTCAAGAAAAATAAACAATTCGGCAAGTCAACAAAGTTTATAGGTTTTTTTTTATGTATTATTAATTCATTGTCAAAATTTGAAAAGTATTTAACCCTTATAAGTTTAATTTCAAATTGCAACCTAATGAGCATATGCCCAAATTAAATATGGTATACAAATATCAAGTTTATATAATTTAAGCTAATACCTGTGGGCTAGGCTTTAGACAGTCCCGTACAATGGATAGCTTTTTTTATTATTATTATTACTATATATATATGTGTGTGTGTGTGTAATTCACTTTTATTAGTTTGCTAATATAGTATTACTCTTGTATTTATCGTGTTTGTTAGGACAGTGCTTCCTTGAAATTGCTTAACATGCCTAGAAAGTAGAATCTAATGCGTGTAATAAAGTTGATTTGATCTTTTTTATTTATTTAGTAACAACTTACGTATCTCACCTTGGCTAATTTAATGATAAGAATAAATAATATACGGTTAACTTGTAAAATTAAAATTTTATACCCTCTAATAATAACATAAATCTTCCCTCCAATAATAACATAAAATTTTAATTTTACAAGTCATCCTTCTATAATGTGCCCTGAATCTTCCAACTTGTCTAGCCAATTAAGGTTGGTCTACGGCCTTAGCAATATTTTTGATATAAAAACATAAATAAATATAAATATACCTATATAACCTAAGTTTACACCTTGAAATCCGTCAATAAATTCAAGAATATGGAATTTCCCACTTCTCCATCTTCATGGGATGAGCTTCTTTTTCAATACGATTTGCTTCCATTTCACAAAGAAGATCAATCCCAATTGAATAATCTTTCATTCAGCTTGTTCCCAGATCAAGAATCTGAATCATATTCATCCAAAAGCACCAACAACGACGAACTAGAGGTGATCTCGAAAGTAAAACAAGAACAAGATCAAGAACCCAAAAAGGGAAAGCGTTATATTGGAGTCAGAAGGCGGCCTTGGGGAAAGTTTGCGGCCGAGATAAGAGATTCCACAAGAAATGGAATAAGGGTTTGGCTCGGAACATTCGATAGTGCCGAGGAGGCGGCGTTGGTGTATGATCAAGCCGCGTTTTCAATGCGTGGTGCGATGGCTAACCTTAATTTTTCAATGGAGAGAGTTCTAGATTCGCTTCGAGAAGTGAAGTACCATTGTAAAGATGGATTCTCTCCGGCAGCTGCTCTAAAGGAAATGCATAAGATGAGGAGTATTTCTAAAAGTAGTAAAAGTAAAAAGAGTGGAGTTACCGGAAAAAATATGGTGGTGTTGGAAGACTTGGGAGCTGATTTGTTAGAGGAACTCCTTAGTAAATCAGACAGTTCTTCTAACTAGTTCAAAATTACTCTTGCCCATAATTTTTACTTCTTTCTTTTTTGGTTTTTGTAAATTTCTCTTTGTTATTAGTAAATATCTAGAATGCGATAGTGTTTGTTAAATGTTGACTTTTTTCCATCTTCTAAGTTTGGAAGAGAAAAGGGAAAGTAAAATAACTTGCTTTAGTGTGGAGGCAATGTACCAACATATATACATTAATATATATATATGTCATTCTCGTTGAGTTATTTAATTATAATTATTTTTATTTTGGTTTTCTAGTTAAGGTTGGCATTTCTCAACTTTTAGATGCAGATCATCCGGGGCTATTTCCAGATGTAAAGATGGCTACTTCCACTGTACAGAAATAGAAGAAAAGAGTATATGGCTCCTGGCTAGCTTCAATCGGCATCAGTACTACCACAAGATTAGGCTTTCCTACTAATATATACACTTGATCAGGTAATTATATCAACTAAGGAACATTTACTAGTAATTAATAAAGTTGCATCCCCTTCATTCACTCGATTCTTTTTCTATTTCCTCACTCATGTTCTTAAATTAAAGGATTGTTACAAACTGATGAACATGAATTCAAATTCTTATTTCTTTTTACAACTCAAAAAAGAAACATTTCCAAATATTAATTCCCTTAATTTCTCCATTTTTTGTTTTGCCAAATTGTTCACAAAAGTTTTGTTTACCCGGGGGATGGGAAGATATTGCGGATGATGAATCAATTTCATTTTCTAAGTCTCTAGTAATTGCTTGGCATGCCATTTGTTGGATTATGTTTTTTTTTTTAAAAGAAAAAAGAATGGAGATGTTTCTAATCACTAAGGGGCAATGGCGTATCTATAGGTCTGTTTGTTCATTCATTCATTTGTTCCTCAACTTCTTCGTCCCTGGTACATAATGGAACACATTCAGAATAGATGATCTAATTAAGAAGTAGCTACTTATAATTAGATCATCTATTCTGAATGTATTCTATTATTAGGTTTCATTTGGAGTAAGTATGCATTGGTTCAAAGGTATCTTTAATTAAAGGAGGATGGCTAATTATTGGCTTAGATTTTGATTTGTTCATTTGTTTATTCAACTTAACTTTTTCTTCCTGATCGATCAATTTATTTTAAAAAAATGGCCCACTTCAATTATGTGAATAGACACCGAATTAAATATTTTAAAATTAATGAATGGATTTGGATTTGACGAGGATGCCCTAGATTTTGGGTTGTTTATTTTTCATTTCATTCCTCTTCTTTTTTCTACCCCAATCTATAAGCAAATTATGATACTCTCTCTCTCTCTCTTTTCCAGAAAGTATGTGATTAATATTTGAGAAAAAGTATTTTCAAATTATAAATATCGGACCATGCATGGGAACACATTTACCAGGTCACATATTGATTGAGGTGTTCAAAATGAATGGAATCGGTTCAAATCTTCTTGATGATCTCCCAAACTTATCTCCGCACTAGTCATTCCTGCTTATTTGAGCTCTAAACATATTCATGTTGATCAGTTTTATAGTCCAAAATGCAAATTTCATTAATTTGTAAGAAACCCACTTTGCTATATTCTTATTTACTGATGCAATTTTGTTTGTGTCCTATATATGATTTAGTGTGCCCTTGCTTTTACAAACACATATATTTATTTATTTATATATTTTAAGTCAGTCTGTAAACCTTAATTTTATATTACTGTCATTTTCACAACTACTTATTTAATACTACTTCAGTCTTGAAAGAAGAGTCTTATTTTTTTGATAACTTTTTTTCTATACTAATATGTCTGAATGATTTGCATTTGATATATTTTTGTATAACATTTCACAATAATATTTTTTTACCTTTAAATTTAATATTAACAAATATTTGTCGAACTCTATTTATGACAATTTTAGTACTCATAAAATAAGGTCGATTAACCAAAAGATAAGGCTCTCTTTTTGGAAAATAGTATGTTGATATATTCCAAGTCGCTTTGAAAACCTTTCGGGGTGCTTCTTGTTTAATATATACTTTGGAGGACATTCCGGAAACCTTATAGTTTAGGTGGGTCGAATTATGATTTGATAGGCCTCCATTTCTCCCTTTTTAAACATTTTTAATATATATATATATAGAGAGAGAGAGAGAGAAAGGATCCATGACATATTTACTTAAAGAGCTCACCAAGCTCACCCCCTTTAGCGACGGACTTGGCGACGGTTTGGTCCGTCGCCATAGGATCATCCGTCGCTAAAACTTTTAGCGACGGACAACATATCGCGACGGATAAACATTTAGCGACGGACGAATCTATGGCGACGGACCAAACCGTCGCTAAAGGGGGTGAGCTTGGTGAGCTCTTTAAGAAGGTATGTCATGGATCCTTTATATATATATATATATATATATATATATATATATATATATAGTTCCCTTCTCCAGCGAACTTTAAAAAGCGAACCAAAGACGAACCGTCGTCTTTGGTATCTATGGCGACGGTTCGACCCGTCGCCATAACCATGAACTCTATGACGACGGGTCGAACCGTTGCCATAGATACCAAAGACGACGGTTCGTCTTTGATTCGCTTTTGAAAATTTTCTTATATATATATATATATATATATATATATATATATATAGCTAATTATAGCTGTCCATCCATCTGATATAGACCCGAACAAAAAAGTTAACTTAATTAATTTTATGAAAATATATGCAGACAAGGGATGAGAGATGTCTAGCTGATCCCTTTCCGTGCCCATTGTATATATTTGAAAACCTTTTCATTAGTTTCATAATGTGAATCAACCAAAGAGATGTCTTACCTAATACATGGCTACATGCTCTATAAACGTGAAAATCAAAAGAATATATTGCCGAAGTATTATCAAATTAAATTCATAATTCCTAGAGCTAGTATAATATCTAGCAATGAGTATATATGAAGCTATTAGCTCTGGTTTCCTAAAAATTAAATTAAATTAAATTAAAATTATGATTTTTTTTTTCTGTAACGAAGAAAAAACAAATTAATTACATTATGCACATATCCCATCTGCTGGAGTCCTGGGAATGGATCGAAAGGGAATGATCTCTAGCATACCTCAGCAGTACATAATCTTTTTCTTTTCCTTTGTTTGTTGTTCTCTTAGCCGTATACATATATTGATTCTTGTAAATTAAATAGGTCAAGCACGGAAAAGTTTGGAAATGGCTTAAGAAGAAAGTACTGTTAATTGCATGCGTTTCGTCCACAATTTTAACCGACATATCAGCGTAATAGACAATTTTTAATTAATAAATATGGTACAATTGTGCATTGAATGATTCATTGTCAATTAATTTTAAATTAAATTTTCAAGAATCTTTTCCAAGTTGGGCAAAATAATTTAAAATATAAATTTGATCTTCAGAAAGGGTGATTTTGTAGTATGAATATGGTTAATTGCTCACTCAGTTACAATATGTGACTGTTGCTAAATTAATAATGGGATCAGATTTGGCGGTATCTTAAAAGTGATGTAAAGTAATCCGAGCTTAATTATTTCTAATGATGTTTGCTTTTACTTTGAAGGAGTTGTATTCCAATTCCTTTTTCGAGAAAATATTTCTTGTGGTCCAAGATATATGAGTTTGTTAGAGAATAACAAAAAATAATATTGACGAGAAAATTGATAGAAAATAATTACATAAGATACAAAATTTAGGTAATTTATTTAAATACTAAGCTAGTTTACAATCAGTTTTACTATCTTTTGAGAGTTTCGAATATTTTACAATTGCAATATCTTCTCTTTATATAATGCAATACAAGAAACTCTAATTCAATCTGAAAATACATACTATCCGTCTAGATTTGGGCTTAAGTAACTCTAATTCAAACTAAAAGTACAAAATCCTAATTCCGCACCGGATTTACCAGATTTCTGCTCCAAGAACGAGACTAATTACTTTTAAATAATTTTACAATCACATTTTAATTAAAGTTCGAATTAAATTTCACCAATATAAGAGTTTGTATAACATTTTTGTAAATCTTAAATCACACTCGAATGACCGGACATAGAAAAAACGTTAGTGCTCCTTTAAACCAAAATAAAAAACAGGACAAAATATTGGCCTACAATTTGCAAAACTGCAATTATTTGATAAAAATATTAATAATTGCCAGACTTTAATAACTATTGTATATAAAAAAAATATGAATATGGTCCAGATGTTTTGAGGTGGATGGAAGTTGGGAAGTTGAAAACCGACTGATGGAGAGAGGCGATCTTTCTCTGAGATATATTCCAAATATTATAAATACTATTCACCGCCTCCACAAAAAATATGTTCATTCACAAATATTTAAATATTAAAAATGTATTTCATGTTTACTATACTAAAAATTATAGTTTAATATATAGTACTAACACTATAATAAAAAATAATGTATATAGGTAAAACATGTAGCATCTACTCTCCCGTTCCTTATTATTTGTCTTTCTAAAAATATACACATATATTAAAAAAATAATTAATATTGTGTTTTTTTAGTTAAAAATAATTTTAAATATCAATATTATTTTTGCATTGAAATTAAAGAGTATTATTTATTGAATAGAAAAAAAAATAAGAGAATAAAAATTATATTTAATATTTTGAATAATATTAAAAACTATGTAATTAATATTTAATTAAAAATTTTAAATAATAAATATTAAAAAATAAAAATACTTACCTAAAATGACATTTAAAAAAGATCGGAAGAAGTAAATTTATTAATAACTCAAAGTCCTTTTCCAAGTAAAAGCTTCCAAAAAAGAAAAACAATTAATTATTTCCTTTTCTGCATTTGACTTATTATATAATTGATGCACGTGGGGTATCCGCCGACGGAAGATGACAAACTAAGCCTGCAGTCTAAACTAATAAAGTATCGCTATATCCAATGGTTCGTCATTATGCATATAAAATATACTCCCTCCATCCCTAAAAATTAAAGAGGTTCAATTATTTTTTTGGATTAATGATAAAAATGTCCTTTTAAGTATGGATTTTTTTTAATTTATCCCTCAAAATTTAAGAATCATCAATTAATAATTTTAAATATTTTAAAATAACAATTTTACTCTTTTTTTATCGATTCGGCCAATTTAATTATTAGAGTTAAACACATGTCAATTATTTGTGAGTTGGTTAAGAATTGAATACAATTTGACTTTATTGTTATATGCTTACCGTATGTATAATAATTTAATATATTTATTTTTTTCAAATACATATGTATATTTTGTTAAAAAAAGAGAGGGGAAATTCTTTAATTTTGCTTATACAATCCCAAACTTGTACAAAAAATACAGAGAGAATCAAACCCAAAAATGGATTAACAAAGAACAGTACACAGAGAAAATCAAAACCAAAAAATTCAATAACAATTAACAAAGAACAGAAACTCATCTTAAAAGAAAAAAAAAACCAGAACCTGAAGTTCCAAAGACAGCTCTCTAATCATGAATTTAACACCAAATCCAAAATTTGCAGTTGCTTTTGAGATCGCCATTATGATGAGTAGTATGCGTGCGTCGATGGATCTCTCAATTTGTTTGTTTGTTGCAAATTCGATTTTATTGTTTACAAAACCGGGGGGATGGTGCCTCGATGGCTAAGGCGGCGATTAAAAGTCACATGCCGGCTCTGCACTCATTCGCCGTGATTCAATTCAATGGCAGCTGGATTTCATAATTTGCCTCTAGTTTTTCGTTAAATTTTATTCAATTTTTGAAGAAATTAAAAGTTACTAATCTTCATGAAAAGGTTTCTGGGGTTTTGGAGAAATCTTATGAGATTCGAGTTTCATTGATTAGGAGAAGCGGCCTTGCTAATTACTTTGACATTCCGGACAACCTTAAAAATGGAAATTGATTGGACAGCGTTGGCTAAAAATTCATGGTCAACATTGGTGGCAGATAGATCAAGGTGGAGGAGGTACTAGTTTCTAAGGTGATAGATGGAGAAGAGGAGCCGGAGGATCCGACCCGAATCACCTTTGGATCCAGAGATGAAGTAGGCAATTGATGAAGGAGAATGTGCAGATAAGTTATTGAGGTTCAGGTGGTTGAGGAAGAGTAGGCGGTGGAGATGGTGGTTCTGGTGGTGGCGGTGGAGCGAGGGACGATTGGTGGTCTAGGAAAAGGAAAGGGTCGGAGTAGAGAGAGGATGGGGATTAAGAGGGGATGTAGAGAAATAGAGGATCACTACAAGAAAAAGGCCAATCAGTGATTAAGAGTTTTAGCGATCGTATTTTTCGGTCGCTAATGGTATTAATAGTGTCTGCTATTAGCGACCGCAATTCAATTGCGTCGCTATTATTATTAGCGACCGCTATATGGTTGCTGATAGAATTTAGGAGCCAAAAAATTGGCACCGTAGTTGGCGGGAAGGTTTTTTGCGACGCGGTCGCTAATATGTCTACGTTAATTATCAGCGATCAAAAAAAGCGGCACGCCAATAAGTATCAGCAATCAAAAAAAGTGGTCGTTGATTCTTTTTAATCTCCATCAGAACCCAGAGAGTCAGGCAGAAAAAATAAGGAAAAAAAAGAAAAAGAGAGAAAAGAGGGAGAAGAAAGAAGAGAAGAGCGACTTGTCGGCTGATTGAGACTGTCGTGACTGCCAAACCACCCCACCCCATTTGCTCTTGATACATGTATGTATAGATGCTCTGTTTTGTTCGTATCTTTCATTACTTGATGAGTTTATTGTTCCGGTATTGGGAAAATTAATGTGGGCATTTGCATAGGTTTGTGCTAATAGTAGAATATGTGTTCACCATAATCATTCATTTGGGATTTGGGAGTCCTAATCCATGCTCCTATATATGTCAGTGGGTTTATATTTTGCAAAAACGTTGCTCTCAAATCTTATGTTTCAGTGCCTGTCCTGATAAATTAGTTCTAATCATTGAAATGGTTAGAAACTGATTAACATATAAATATATGAACAAATTCTTGAGGAATGAAAGAATGGCGTGTGAGTGATTTTATAGTAATAATGATATATAAGAAATAGCCAGTTTGCTTGAATGCGTAAAATTATGTTGTGCTAAATGGTAAGTACATTAATTATGTTAAATTTGTCAATTTAGAGGCTCATATATGCATATTATCCTAGTTCTGTTACTAGTAAATTTTGGTCATCTACATGGTTATAAGCAAATATGTTGCAGATAGCAAATTATTGAAGAATCAGCACTCTAAATGATTCTATTGATAATAATAATAATATTCAATATCAATTTCACCTTCTATTTAGATTTTGTGAAGTAAAAGAAAAACTCTTGTAAAGGTTAAGGAAAGAACTTCTGCCACAAAGATTTGTTCTTATATTTCTGAGCTTGATAATTCCCAAAGGCATGATCAGTATTATACTGTTTACCAGCCAAAGTTCTTGCCCAAGGACATCAATTAATTTTGGCAAGTTTGTCTTGCTTGGGATCTTCCATGCTTTCGCGTAAGTTTCTTTTGGGTCAGGCTGTCACTTTACGCTCTATCTAAAAAGAAAAAGAAAATAAAAAAACAAGGTAAGACGTCACTTGTTGATGCAGTATGCAGTAATCTGCTTGGATTCATGCTAAATCTCAATTACTGCAGTTTTAGTTATCAATTCCCTGTTAGTTTTTTCAAGGATTTGTATTCATATTTTATGCATTGTGATTGTTTTCTGTCTTAGATATTAATGTGTATGGATATAGTAATTGCAAGGATGAAGGTTCTCTGCCTAAACTTAATACATGGTTTTGTTTTCCCTGGTTTTATTGGCATTGTTGCACATTGTCTCAGACAAGAGAATTAGTGGCTTAGATGAATTGATTGGTTCAATGTGAAATGTTCATATTGATCAAGTCGTCTGTTTTATATTTCTCCCAGCCACCACCCCTTCACTCATTACTTATTATTATTATGTTTATTATTTTCAAATACAAATAATATAATATGATATAATTTAAAATAAAATAAAATTTAAAATAAAGTAAAATAATATAATTTAAAATAATAAAATAAAATTAAAGTGATAACAAAATTAAAAATACAAATAATATAATATGATATAATTTAAAATAAAATAATATAATTTAAAATAGAGTAAAATATTATAATCTAATGTAATTTTAGATATCATATGATATTTTATACAATAATATAATAAAATTATAATGAAAGAAAAAAATTAAAAAAATACAAATAATATAACATGTATCGAATTCTTATATTAGTTAAGACTGTTGCATGTATAGAATCATATTTAGCTTAGAAACTCGTTTAAATTATATCATTAACAAAGATCTCATTCTAATGGTTTAAGCTCGGGCAATCTCGGACTAAGTGCCCATCCTCCCTGCAATTGTAGCAACCACCTCCACCGCCACCACTATACCTTTAACAGCCACATCTCCGCGACAACCTTAGTAGCATTCATTTGCAATATGCACAGTCTCACCACACTTATAACAAGCGTTTCCACCGCCACCTCCTCCGTATCTGCCACCACCACCACTATATCCACCGCCGACACCATACCCTCCATGAAAGGAAGCCAAATTAGTGGATTAAGAGTGAGAACTGAATTCACATTAAAACCAATTAGGGAGACGCATGTATGCAGGCGTCTCTCTACTTGCTCTTTATGTCAAATTAAATTCTTCCAATAAATTTAGTTATCTATCTTAATCCACTAATTAATTTGACTTCCTTTTCATGGAGGGTATGGTGACGGTGGTGGTGGCAGATACGGAGGAGGTATCGGTAGAATGCTTATTACAAGTGTGGTGAGACTAGTTACATTACAAAGTATTTTTCTTATGTTTACAATCATGATATTAGTATGAGAGCATGTGATTAATATATATACATATGTATGGATCCCGAGTTATATTTGTAGGAGGCTAAATCCCAAGGCTAGCCTATCCATTGGCTAGATGTGTACGTGGCCACCCGCGATGGTCTGCCTGAGGCTGTTCAGATAGCTATAAGTTTTTATAACTTGGATATGTTGTTTATAATTTTTAACGTCAGTCATTCTTTAGCGTAATTATTTATCTATAGCTTATTTAATTTTTAACCTGATGGCAGGAGACTTATAACACATTACTGGACGAGAGCTATCTTCCTGGCACCCCGCAGCCGCCGATAGACCAAGAATTGTGAGAGAGGGCGTCAGTTGTGAAGAAGAACTACGTTAAAGGCCAAGAAAAACGACGTCGACTGACCATTAGTGGCATAGGCAGCTCTGCTAGCTAGTATACTCAGTCATCATGCCAACCGACACCCCGCATATTGTTACTGACTGTGTGAGGGCAATATGTCGAGATCGTGATCTTCTTCGTACACTGGACGTTCACTTGCAGTCTCTGAATCCTAATGAGTTAGCAGATGCAGTGGCGACAACAACAGGATGACGACGAGGTAATCTTACTACTTAGTACAATCAAATTAATCACTTATATATATATATATATATATATATATATATATATATATATATATATATATATATATATATATATATATATATATTTATGTAACATGTCTTATTCTTTTATTACCAGAACATTTGGACGATGATGCGCGAGAAGACATTTTTGTATTTTCTTGAACTTGTTATACCTTTGTATTGTTATTTTTTTAACGACTATATGCATTGATGTTTATTGTGATGACATTGTATATATTATTTACTAGTTTATTTATATTTCAATTCGGATGGATTATATTATATATTTAGATATATTGAATGAAGTTGATATTAACATATGTGTTGGAGTTACTATATATATATGAATTGTTGAATGTTGGGATATAAAGTAAGTAATTTTCGTTTTTTTGGAAAATCCACAAAACAGACAATTATTTATCTATTATCAGTGACGAACTGTCGTCGCTGATACCATTAGCGACCAACACTATCAGCGATCGCCGCGATCGCTGATGGTGGTCGGTGACACGTGGCGCCGCGTCACTCCGAAAGCTGACTCAAGGTAGCGATGGCGGCGGTCGCTGATAAGTTGGTCGTTGATGTTGGTCCCCGACGTCTATCTAGCGACCAGATAATCTGATACCACTAGTAGTGACCGTAGTCGGTCGCTAATATCTATTATCGACTGATAGCGGTTGTTAATAGGCAATCGCAGATAAGCTATTTTTTTGTAGTTAATAAATATGATAGAGAAAATGGTGGTGGTGAAAAGGTAGTACACGACGGTGCTAGTGGGTTTGTATTATTTGGTAGTGGTGGTGAATGGTTGTTGGATTTGGCTGTGAAATTTTTCTAGTCAAGACTAGATTTTTTAACTTGATTATTAGCAATAATTTGTTCCTCTCTCCTATCTCTGGATTCTCAATGTAGGATGAAGAAGAAGAAATGAGGAAGAAAGGGAGTTTCGTTGGAGGGTTGGGGTTCGAATTTAGGGATCATTTTTTGAGTTTTCAATTGAAGATGATGGAATGCATTTTGATTTTATGTTAATTTTTTAATTTTTAATTTTTTATTTGTATTTTTGTTATATTTTTTATCCCATTTTATTGTAAAGAAATACAAGTATATTTTAGGTTTTATACCGTAATAAACGCTTAGTATAAGTCAACCCATAGTCAGAGTGTATTTCTGGTTAAAAATGGCATTTTCAGCAAGAAAATGGTTGGACTGTCAAAAAGGAAGATAATTATTGTTTTAAAATACTTAGATGTATTGATTGACGATTTTTAAACTTTGAGAGGCAAATTAAAAATAATCCAAACTTGGGGGGACATTTTTGTCATTAACCCTATTTTTTTTATTGAGTTAAATACACTTTTGTCCCTCCAAGTATGACTCCTCTTACACAAGTGACCCTAATGTATTAAAATTTATAAAACTTACCACCAAGTAAACTTTAGTATGCAGAAGTGACTCTAGTAACCTTTACAGTAAAAAATATGACTGAAAAGCTGATTTGGCATCGAGAAGAGGGGTATTCAGTGTATTTTATATTTTTGAACGTATTTCATTATATTAAATCCATATAGTTATATTAAATCCGTATAATTTTATTATAAAATTATAAAAACAATTTAAAATTATAATTACTCAAAAATTAAAACACACACACTAAAACACCAAGAACACACACACATGCAAATTCAAAAGCTTGCCAAATCCATCCAAACCATAAATCCAACGAAGAACAAATTAAATCCAACATCTTCTCAAAATCAATTCAACCGAAGAAATTGACGATGCATGTGTGGATAACTCCTTTTTCTCTCTCCTCTCTCCTCCCAATCCGACGCCAGCTCCGACGATTTTTCCTGAGCTCTGGTTTTTCAGCTGGCTTTTACGCCTCAAATGAAGATTAAGCAAAACCCAAAACTAATTGCGCTGAACGAAGCTAAGCTTGTGAAGGTCCTTGATGTGTACGAAGAGAGGCTTGGTGAGAGCTAGCCAATACTTGGCTGGTGATGACTTCACTCTGGCAGATCTCTCTCATCTTCCTAACACGCAGATCTTGGTGAATGAAACTGATAAGGCAGCCCTTATTACCTCCAGGAAGAATGTGGGGTGGTGGCGGAATTGAATGTGTGATTACATTTTTGTTGAATGTGTGATTAAATTTTTGTCCACTATTTTATTATTTTTTATTTGTTGATATTTAAGTTATGTCTAATGAGTCATAGCATTAATTTAGTTTTGGTACTTAATAATTTATAATATTATTTATTTGTATTTGAGATGTCAAAAAATAAATAAATAAAAAATAATTATAATAAAAAATAATTAATTTTACTAATTAACTTAATAAAATAACTATCTCAATTAATTAACTCAAATAAAATAACTAAATTAATTCGTGGAGTTTGATAATTATTTTATTTGAATTAATTTGTTTGAATTAATTATCTTAACATATTTTGATAATTAACGTATTTTAATTATCATGACTTGTTTTAATAATCATAACGTATTTTAAGTGGTATATTATTTTAGTTTGTAATAATAGATAGGGTTGGTTATTTTATTTAGGTTAATAGTTGAGTTAATAATTTTATTTAATTTAATTAGTGTGATAATTTAATTTATTAGTGTAATTTAATTAGTGTGATGAATTATTTTATTAGTTTAATTTAATTAGTGTGATAAATTATTTTATTTGAATTAATTAGTGAATTTTAAGTTAATTATATTATTTTATTTAATTATTGTGATAAATTATTTTATTTGAATTAATTATTGAGTTTTAATTATTTAACTTGAATTATTTTATTTAGTTAATAATTTTTAATTATTTTATTTAATTTAATTATTTTATTTATTTGTTGTAGTTAATGATTTCTGATTATGTTAATTGAATTTAGTTACTTGAGTTGTATTTGATAATTAATCGCATAATCAACATTTAGTATACGATTTTTATACGCTCAAATCGTATATGACCGAAGCTGCTGGTATTCCGCCAAAATTGTGACCGAAGGGTCACTTTTGCTTAGGGCTGGCCATTTTTTTTCAATTGTTTTGGTTAACCGGACTCGTTTGAACCGATCGGTTCAATATAAAATGGACCGGTTTGGTATATGTTCACCATTTTAGCATTCGGTATGTACCGGTTGTAATTTTCGGTATAATTTTTGGTAAAATCGAAACTGAATCGGTCCAACCGGTTTCGGTATGAGAATTTTGATAAGTTCGATATCGGTTTGGTTCAGTACTGGTCCGGTTCGGTCCAGTTCGAAATAAACACCTTACTTTTGCTTAGTTAAATATACTTGGAGGTTGTTTTTATAAATTTTTGTAGATTATGGTCACTTGTGTAAGAAGGGTCATACTTGGAGGGACAGAAGTGTATTTAACCCTTTTTATTTTAGTTAATTTATATTTTTTAAAGTTAAATAATAATAAATATATTATTTAATTTTTAGGTAATAATTACAACTGTATTAATTAAAATGAAATAAATTCAATTCAACTTTGAACTTTAAGATTTGATGAATTGATTAGAAAAAGATTAAATCGACACTTTTTTTGGAAAATGACGGGGTAAAATGAAAAGGAAACGAAAAGATTCGAGAAAAGTAATTTTTAAATTACTTCAAGAGATTAGCGGCCACTTGCGAGCTAGAGATCTTATCCCTCCAGTTCATGACTAACAATTAGACCTAGCAAAATTGGCCCAGGCCCGCGGGCCGGGCCGGGCTAGCCCGTAAAACTTGGGCTCTGGGCTTAATTTTTTTAGCTCATAAAAACTTGGGCCATTTCGGCCCGGCCTGCAAACAATTTTTTTTTTTAAAATAAAAAATGCTGTTGTTGCCAAGAGTTGAACTCATGCGCGGTACTTGCTAATTTTGTGCGTTAACCAACTACGCTGGAAGAGGTTCCTATACTTTATGCAAGTATTAAAGTATATAATTATATAACCTATACATTTTTTCACCCATGTTTATCTCTTAAAAGTCAAATCTCAAATTAACCTTATCTTTCCATCTCGGCATCTTCTTTTCCCAACTCCCAGTATGCTTTCCCTTTCTCTTTCCTGGAAACATGCTTTCACTTTCTCTTTCCTGTTGTTTCCATTTTCCTTTCCATTTCTGATTTCTCTAATAAGATCGATGATTAAAGAATCTTGCTGCTTCATTTATCATATTTCATGATTAAAGATTTTCGCAGCTGTATTTATCATATTTAATGTTATTAGAAGGTCTTGTGCCTCCTTAAATTTTTTTATTTTTTTTAAATGATTGTTGTAGTCATGAAATATTCATTTCAACTAGCTGCCATGGCTTCTTTTTTCATATTGATCACATCATTGTTTTTTTTTTGTTGGTTCGTCTTTCTTAGAAAACTAGAAGTAGTATGACTATGATGCTCTTGCAGTTATTCGGAGGTTGCTAGTGATTTTTTTCTTTATTGCTATTATGTTAATCTGTTCATCTTGGAGTATCTTTTCCAGATCTGTAATATAATTCTTTTTTTTTTGTTAATTTAATAAATACTTTTTTAAAAAATAAATTGATAGTATATAATATTTTTGGATCTGTTTGATTTTTGGAGGTTTTGATGGATGAGATTCGGTTAGTTTTGATATGGTTGCTCTGATTTTGGTAGCATATAATGCTCTGGGTTTCATGTTCAAACTTTCTCTGATATTCAATCTTTGTCTCTGTGATACAACTCAACCACGACGACCAGCGTCAATTTTTAGATTAAGTCCGCGGGCCGGGCCGGGCCGGCCCAAGTTGGGCCACAGACCTCTAAGTTTTAGCCCAAAAAAAGCTGGGCCATTTTGGCCCGGCCCAGATTTGGCCCGACTATGGCCTGGCCCGTTTGCCAGGTCTACTAACAATGATTAATTAATTAAAATCCTGCGGCTCACAAAACAAAGGCATATCAAAAAAAAAAATTCTTAATTTTGCTATGCATGATTGACCAGAATGAACTAGAGTAGACTCCTTTTATTTCAAATATATGATCTAGAGTTTTAGTAAGTATTTCGTACTTCAATTTGGACACAATGGGTGTGCCCTAACATTTGGGAGGCAATCCCATTCTTCGAATCTGATTGCTAGTAATGCATGCATATTGACTCAATTTTGTAGACATGTTTGATTCTTTGTCACAAGATAATGCATTGTTAATGTTATATCTTCAATTAAATGTACGAATGTGATATTGTCATCATCATCATCATAATCTTTCTCAGAGATATATCGAGTGTCATATGAAAGAATCTTGCAAAATTATCAAGATAATTCTCACTAAAATGTTCTAGTCTTTTAAAATTTTAAACATCATTTAATATTTTATTTAATACATTTGAACAATGTTAAAACATCAAACTTGAAATCAATTGACCGATAAGTGGAGATACAGTTCAAGTATATATATACACTAACATATGCACACAAATGTAACTGATCATATAAATATTTTCTCTTTTGATCCAAAAGCTTAATGATTTCTACTTAACCATGATGTTTTTCTGTATGTTATTCTTATTACACATGTTCTCCACTTGTATAAATTTAGGTCTATTAGACTAATATATGGAGTACATATTATTAGAAAGCCAGATATTGTGACAAGAAATACCAGATATTTTATAAGGTAAGAGAAGTCAAATATATTAAAATTTTAGTCATTGTAATTGAAACTATTCAAATTCTTTCGATAATTGAGAATGATTATCAACTTGTTAAAATCTTTTATCTGTTTTAGTTGTGCACCATGACTTAGTGGAGTTAATCATGTATCAGGCCCTTTTAATTTCATTTAAAAAATATTCTGTATTTTTTTTCAGAAAACGTAGAAATAAGGTCTAGACAATACATGTTTTGCACGGAGCCAATGAATTTACCTTAAGAGCCATGCAGTCATCAATAGCTAGCATTTTCCATCAGTATTACACTGTAATATTTGCTTTGATATCCAGAAGACCAACAAAAACAAGCAATTTAAGCCAAATGAAAATCAGTATTTATTATTTTATTGTTGAAAATGAAAATCAAAAAGTCTTAAATTCCTCATGAAGAAACTAGGGTCAGAGAATTGTACTGTGAAGCTGAATGCAGCGTTGATGAACAAAAGCATCCTCCGTGCTCGAAGTGAATTATTCTTTTGGGAGGCAAATGTAATATGTATAATTAGGAATGTCCTTAAGATGCCCATGCAATCTCTCAAAATTCCTGAGAAAATCTAACAAATAAACTAAAGCAAAAATAAAACAAATCTAAAATATAGCTAGGGAGGCAACTGATATTTTTGTTACCACCATCTATCTAGCTGCAACAGAAGTATGATCAAATTCATCAACAATGCAGCCTCCCTCAAAAGGTGCGACCTTCTCGGATCCTGAGAAAAATGCATCGCGTTAATTATTGGTCTGAGATTAATCTACCGAGACTTTGGAGGTGTTCGGGCTAATGCTACGTTTATCTTCTATTCTTCTAGAAGCTTCAGGTTTGTGAGATAATATTTCTGAATCTTCTTTTTGTAATTTCTTCCTCTGTGTAGAAAAGTTTCAAGTGCTCACAGTGGAAATTTGAACACACATTTTTTATTGATACCTCGAGTACATTTTATACAAAGCTTGTAAACCTATTTTAGGAAATATACAGCTATCAAAACAGACATATACACTTCAGTTACAGAATCTACCTAATTAAATGTACAACAAAGCATCAGTTACAGAGAAACGTTTATGCACGATTTTCGGCTTGGTTATTGCTACAAAATATTTCCAGATTTCTTGTAATCTTGACTTTTACGTTGCCTTTGTGGCACCTTCCTTAATACTCTGGTCCTCCAGATTTTCGGGCAGGGTGGGTTTTTGCATGCCCTGAGGATGCAGGGCCACATCATGACTAGTATTAGAAATGGAATTTCCCAAAGCATCCAATCTATCTCTTGCATTGTCATATCCAGACAGTGTCAAATCATTCCCTTGATTGTAAGAAGATGCAATTTTCCTCGTACCAGTTTCACCATATTGTTGGTTGGTTGTTTATACTTTCAAACGCTTCCAAATATAATAATCAAACACCCACTAAGTGGATAATGAAACCCATCCCCTCATCTATTCCCTATTTTAATTAGTTCTTTCTAGATAGGTTTGGTCTCAATATGACAACATATACGCTACATTATTTTTAAAATGTGATTTATAATCTAGTTAGTTCCATTCTCTAAACCCTCCCGTAAATATTCATAAAATTTCATTTTATTAAGTACTTTGAATTACATCTCAAATAAATCAAATATATGTGTGTGTGTGTGTGTGTGTAAAACTTAGGTTTGTCATACGTTTTAATGAAAATCTATTCTATTACGATTTGATTCTAATTATCACTTACCTTCTATATACGTGATCTTATGTTTTAAAATTGTAGAATCCACGTAAACACCTATTTTTCGTTGTTGAATATACTCTTTTTTTTTTCCCTTTCTTTTTTTGTGTAGTACGCCTATTTATGCATCAGACTAAACTTACCGGCACATAAACTTAATTTGTCTTGCATTTTCGTGTACTTACAACGACTTTAATGAACCTAAAAGTCAACCTAAAATGGTATTTAATTTGATAAAATTATGTACTGCAATACATAATGCATAGTATCTATCGTAGAACAAATATAGGTCAAACTATATAGATTAGATTAATTTTAATATTCCAGACAAATTAAAAATAAAAATGATGAATTATTAATTAACTAAATAATATAAAATTAAAATTAATAACGAAAACTAGTAATAAAAAAAATTACCTAGGAATCCAAATCCACCAAATACTAACAAAATAATTAAATTATTCCTTTTTGAATTAATTTTCAATTTAGTTTCTCATTTCCTTTAAAAATAATGATTCATAAATTAATATGGGCAAACATAAGTTATAAAAAATTCATTTATTAATTATAACCTAACAAAGTCTCGTAATTAATATAAGAGCCAAAACGAATAATAATAAAAACATTAATCAACATGTTTAAACTAATCAGGAAAGCATAAAGCAATGAACTAACAGGAAAGCATAAAGCAAATAACGAAGAGGATACAGGTTCCCCTCTTCCTTTGTCGTTTGTAATTGAATAAATCTCACTTGTTGAAAGCAAAAAATAGACACTATTTTTTCAAACTCATTTCGAGGTGGCCTTTAGCAGACCAATATGTGCCAAACTTAGATGCATAGTTAAAACAGAAAATGTGATATAAAGTTATTTCATCCAAAGTCCTTTCAGTGTCAATGACGGCAGGTGGTTAGAATTATCAGTTATATACTATGCTTGAATTCTTATTTGAGTGCTGGGGTCTGAAATTAATTGCAGACATCCGAGTTGATGACCGGCGATCCAACTGGGGCAAAGATAAGTTTCCTGATATGGCAAGCGCTTCCGTGACAGTTTCCTACATGTCATTTGTGTCCTTTGCCTCTAGCTCTATCATCGCCGGTTACACTCTAAAATAATCCATATAATTAGTTAAGCCCTCCTCTAACTATCTATTTTCTCCGGCATCTGTAACAATCACGATGAAATGAAAGGATATTTACCATTGTGTACAAGGATCTTTTTGGAATTGTGTGTGTACAAGGAGAATTTCGCTATAAATGGGGGTAGGTAGGTGTTGCTTCTGCAGTCTGGTGGCGTAGATGAAATAATTCCATTAGAATTTTATAAGGAAACCTGATTCACTCAGAGACATTGAGAGATTTTGTGTTTTATCAAAATAAATCGTCTTTCAGGTCTATAGCTTTTCATTTTTTTTTTGTTTTAATATTCATTTACAATCAGGCTCCAGCTTATGAGCCAGGAGCCTGAATTTCCGACACCCAACTGTCCTACTCTACTATCTGCGCCGCCCCCCTTAACTTTGGGGTATGCTACTGGGCCTCAGCCACTACTAAAAACGAGGAGAGGCAGCCCAACCCATTTTTCTTATGATGGGCTTACCGATTTGCTTAACATTGATTGGACATCCCTCCCAATTATGGGTTTATGTTTTTTATAAAAAAATGATGATAAGTTTAGGAGTCAAATCTAAGTTTGTGCATGGACTGGGTCAGAGGTTTGAAGCGCATTCTCCTCCTGATCGCTGTTAAAAATGAAATGTAATATTTTTTAAAAATTAATTTGCAAAATTTTAATATTCAAAATCAATACAAAATTATTCAATTTTAATAGTAACGGCTATAATAAATAGTAGGTGATTAAGTCGTAGGTGTCGTAAATTTAGCATCAAACATTTCTTTTCGTACCAGGTCAGGCAAAGGTTATTTTATTTTATTCCTTCCATTCCGTCCTATAAAAATAAAAAATAAAAAAATAAAAATTATCCTTAATAAAAATATTATTTTCTCGACTCTTAATTATAAAATTAATATTAATTTTAAAAAAAATAATTTGAACTATTTTAAAATTTAAAATTAATGTAATTCATTTAAATAATAAATTTTATAAACGTAATAGTATTTTTTAAATAATTTATACTTATATTGACATAAATTAAATCATGATTTAATATTAATTTTAAAATTAAATATATTTAAAAAATTAATATTAATATTATAATTTAAAACCGATAGAATATTAGCATCAATGCTAATAGCAACCGCTTATTAAACCTTTTTAATTTTGTCACGTGATAAAAGGAAAAAGAAAAGTATTTTTTTTTCTCCTTGATAATCACTGCTGACATCATCACCCATCCCTCATCATTCCCACTGGCGAAGAAACAATCATTATAAATAACAGGGGAGATACAATGAAGTCTGCATTAAGGTGTCCACATACATTCATATTTCTGGTTAAACGAAATCTAGTACTCTCTTTCTTCATAATTTTGTTAGCTCGTGTTCAACCATTATTATCTCAAAGAAATTACTAATACCAACACTCCAGCAAAGATGAGGGCTTGGGTTCATGGTGAATATGGGGCTGCTGGGAGTGTGCTGAAATTGGATTTGGAGCCCAAAAGATGTGACTTGATCATTTTTTGACAAATTCTTAGTAGATGGGTCTACTGACTCAGAGTTTGTGGGATTTCAAGTTGGGGTGACTTTGAAGATGGATTGTTACATTCAACAATTAAATTTTTTTCTCTTCTTTATTATCACTGTCGTCATGATTGTTATTTTCAAGTGTATTAGCATGATTAAGTTTTTGATTAGGGACTGAAAATTTTTGATTGGTCTCAGGCTGGCTAGAAAACTTACTCTTCTTTCTTTCACAAACTGTAGCGGCTAATTAACTCATTTAGATTTCTAAACGAGATATGGCTTTGTTAGTGTTTTGTATGAAATTAGTTTAAAATTTCATTAAAGTTTCCTGCGATTTCATTAAAGTTTTCATGCTCTTCTCTAAAGTGCCAAGTCTTTTCTCATTTTCATTAGAAAAACCTGATGGATATTGAGCTGCTGAATTTGAATTTTGGTTTAGACTAGGATTCGACTTTTGGTAAGGTTGAAAAAGTTGATTTAGAGACTAAATAACCTGATTTGAAAGGTTATTTGGGGAGGATCCTTAGTTTTATACAAAATTAGGATAATTTCTCTAACTTAGATTATAAGTAGGTGCGCAAATGGGTCATTATTAGGTCTTCGAAACATTGCATTAACTTGTTCATATTCTTCAGGTTGGTTCACATGTGATGGTCCCCTAGTTTTTAAAGCTTTGAGTCTTTTAAGTACACCAGCCAACTTAGCTTCGGTGACAATTGAATTGTCAATTGTATGAACACCTCTAAATGAGCTAGGTTTATCAGTCTCTTAGGCGGTTTTTCATTGTATGATTTTTTCTGCCAAATCTTATAACCCCCCCCCCCCCCCCCCCCCCCAAAAATCATTTTTTTAGAAAATTCCCTTGACACATTGACTCTAACATTGTTTTAATGGGATAGTCTAAACCTTCTAGGCAATTTGGCACAATCTCCATTTCTTAATTCTGTGGTGTGGACACATGGATAACAAAATTTTAAATCTATCAAAATATTTTCAAAAAGAGTTTTTTTCAAATTGACAAAATTGATGAATTGCAGTCCTAATTTTAGCAGTTTTATGATTTGAAAAATATTTTTTTAGAAATGTAATAACAAATTCCTCCTAGGTTGTTATGGAATTATTTGACAGACTATATAACCACTTCTTAGCATTATCTTTTAAAGCAAATGTGATAAATATTGGCCTAATTGAGTTTTTAGAAAATTGTTGAATTTACATTAAAGAAAAATTTTTCTCAAATTGGTGAATGAATAAATATGGATCTTCTATTCTAGTAAACCTAGGTAACATATTTTTAAAATGCGGGTTGAGTTCAAAATTATTACCAGTTACCGGTGATAAACTGATGCATGAAAGTTGGGTAAAACAGGAAATGTAACATCGATCCCTTAAAGAAAAGGTTTGTGTGAGCTCCATTTTTCTTAAAGTGAGATCTTTTAAAGTGAATTTCAAAAAATAAAACCTTCTCACTAATCGGGATGTTTTGTCCCTAACCTACATTTTTTGCATACATTGCTTAGCAAATAAGCAAATAAATAGATAAACACCGGAAAAAAAAAAAAAAAAAAAAAAGAGAACATAATAATAAATAGGAAAAAAACTATTTCTACGATCAACCTAAATAAAATCTAGACAACTCCTAATTATTCCAAGGTACACCTTAACATTCACAAAGTTTGAATTTAATCACATCACTAGCCAGGTAAGTGTAAAAACGGTTAGAGTCTCTGTGTGGATACAGTTACTAATTGAATAGCCACACGTTCTTTAGGCATTTGCATTTTACATCACTTACCTAGATACCAATAGTTAAATTAATTAAAATTTTAGCCTCCCCGTGGAATTCCTTGTCCTAATTGAGTTAGCTCAAGAGTGCTAGGGGCCAACATCAATTTAATTTTATGTAGTCAGGTCATACAAAATTGGGTTGTTTGTGGGCCAAGGAAGGGTAATGAAATCCCCACATTATCTTGTTAAAGATTTTTGCCCTTAATGTTAGATTAAAGATAAAAATGCACAATTAAAATATTTTTTTTAAAAAAAAACTATAAACAAATAAAATGTCCTAAAAATAAATGAATTATGAAAGAAGGAGAAATTTAACGTACTTCAATCCTACAACAATTATCAAAGTTTATATTTAAAAAATAAATAAATAAAACAAAAATCTAAACATGATGTATTCTACATGAGTGAATGCGTGAATGCAGCAATTAGTTTATAAATAATAAAAAAAATTAAAAATAATAATAAACTAAAATACTATTTTTTATGTTTTAATTTTAAATAAACTATGAAGATACGAAGTACCAGAAAAAGCACAGCGACAAAATCTTTAACTTTTTGCTCCTTCAATTCTCTTCAATAATCCTGAATAAAATAAAATAAATAAAAAAATATCAATGCTAAAAACTAATTCGAAAAAATAAAAATTAAGGAATAAAAAATTAAATCTAGTCCTTGACAAAAGCGCCAAAAACTTGATGTGATAAAATTATGTACTGCAAGTGCACAACGTCTGTTGTAAAACTGACAAGTACAAGTTGAATTACAGAAATTGGATTAATTTTAATGTATCCTTAATATGTATTTCAAGCAAATTGAAAGTAAAAACGGCGAATTATTAATTAACTAAATAATGCAAAATTAAAATTAATAACGAAAACTAGTAATGAGAAAAATTACCTTGGAATTCGAATCGATTAAATACTAACATAATAATTAAACTCTTCTTTTCTAAATTAATTTTTAATTTAGTTTCTCCTCCCCTTTAAAAATAATGATTCATATAATTAATATGGGTAAGAATAAGTTATGAAAAATTCAAAGATTAACTATAATTTATCAAAACCTCGCAATTAATCTATGAGCCACAAAGAATTTTGCGCGAATGTAAAAATGAAAGAATAAACAATTAGGCATTAATATCGAAACAAATAAAAAATAATTAATATAAAATACCTAATTTCATCATCATCCTAGGTATTAAAAATTTAGTTAGCCAAGTATTTTAGAATAAAAGCAACTAAGATTGGTACTAATAATAATTGCATCAGATTACTAATAATAAAATAAAACTTGAATCAACATGTTTAAACTAATCAGGAAAACATAAAGTAATTAACTAACAGGAAAGCATAAAGCAAATAACTAAGAGGATATAAAATAAAGACAAAATAAAATAAAATTGAATAGCAAACACTTTTACAAAATTCAATCTTAAAGTTGTCACTACAAAAAATATGGGCATTTGGGACGGAAAAATCCGTCTCTAATATAGCAGAATCCATCTCAAAATTTAATGTAAGAAGAATTTTTTCCATCTCAAAATCCGTGTTAGTAAGTCGCGTCATTAATTCTAAGGCAATTTGAGACAGAAAAATGTCGTCTCAAATTGACCCACGAGGATCTGCATTTTGAAACCGCTTATATTCGTCTCAATTTTGGTAGAAAACATTGGTGCCATTTGAGACGAAAAATGTCGTCTTTAATCCATTTCTAAATAGTTTTGGTATGAAAAAATATATATTTGAGACGCTTTATTTCCATCTCTAATCCGTCTTAAACGTTAGCAATGAAAAAAAAAAGTTTCAAATTCAGTTTCTAAATCCAGCTCAAAATTAAAAATATATTTTTTCTTAAATTTTTATTTTTATAATCTTTCACACCCAAACAATTTTAATACTTAAACTTAATAAAATAAAATATGATCAAAACTTTGTAGGTGGTTCATGACCTATTGCGAAAAAAGACATGAAACCTTCAAATTTGACACCTCTCCGGTCACCACATTCTTCACCTTCAACCCTGCCAAAGTCCCCTTCTCCTCTTCCCCATATGCTTCCATAACAGTCAAATTCCACACAACCTCAATTTAAGGGTTAGTTAAAGCCCTATTGTGCATAATCTTTGAAGCCCTAAATTCATCCCTACGGCGAAGTATATGCACCTTGGATATGTACTTGGTTAAAAAATTTGTTGCCTCCATAGCCTAATCTCCACCTCCCATCACAACTAAAGGCTTGTTCTGAAAAATCAGAGCCGCTCCGTCGCATACTATACAAGCCAAAATTTCTCGGTTCCAGAATCTCCCTTTCCCGTCTCCGAAGCAAGGAAACTAAGGCAAAAAGCTTCATCTTATGGAAGGAAGAGTCTAGACTACGAAGGCAACGAATAGAATAATTTGGGGGAAATATAGATGACCCTTGATATTTGTTATTCTATGCTAAAATAGGACATGAAACTAGGGTTTTTAATTCAAAATTTTCCCACCCAGAAGATAGGAGATTTGAGGAAAATCAAATTATACGTACATAAGGATAGGTTTTCAATTTGAGAAAAATCATTAAATCGAAGAAGATAGGAGATTTGATAGAGATTACGTACTGACCTATTGATGAGATAGATAAGCGAACGTTGTAAGGAGAAAAAACCAGAACATAAATGGTAAAGAATTGTGAGAGAACTAAACAAGCTGGGATTGAAAATAAGGAGCAAGCGAGGACTGAAAACAAGGAGTGAGTAGTTGGAGGGAAATTAAAAAATTTGAGACAGACTTTTCGCTCTTTAATCCGTCTAAAAAATAACATAAAAATATCCTTTTTTGACACTGCTATGACCGTCTCTAATTCCATCTCTAAAATAAGTAATGAATTGGAGATTGATATTTAGAGGGAAAATAAAATTCTGATACGAGAATTTTGGTCTCTAATCCATCTCAAAAATGAATAAATATTTATTTATTTCTTGTTATTAATTTGAGACGAGCAATGTTGGTCTCTAATTCGTCTCAACATTAACTTAAAAGAAATCATCTTTGAGACTATTATATCTGTCTCTAATTTATTTCTAAAGTAAGAAGAGAATTAGAGACTAATATTTGGAGGGAAAATAAAATTCTAATACGGGGAATTTCGGTCTCTAATCCATCTCAAACATAAATATTTATCTCTTTTTTTTTTATTAATTTGACCTAACACTGTTGGTCTCTAATCCGTCTACAAATAACTTTAAAAAATATTATCTTTGAGACTGCTATATCCATCTGTAAATTCGTCTCTAAAATAAGGAGGAAATTTGAAACTAATATTTGAAGAAAAAATAAAAGTCTGAGATGAGCACTGTTGGTCTTAAATTTGTTTCAAAAATGTGTTTAAAAGGTTAAAAAAAATAATTATTTTTTGAGACGGCTAAATCTCTATCTAATTTAGTGTTTAGAATTTGAGACGACACTGACGGTTTCAGAATCCTTTTAAGTTTTTTACTTCTAAAGTATGGTGAGACATAACAAAATTTTAGTTTCTAAGGTCGTGTCAAGTAGCTAGAATCAGAGACAAAATTAGTTCGTCTCTAAAAAACAATTTCAAATGCCTAATATTTTAATAGTGTGTTAAACTCAAACCAATTGTACTAAGGTTAAAAAAAAAAAAACTCTACAACTACTCTCGAGTATAAAATGAAAGAAAAAGTTCCTTTCTTCTGACCATTTCTTTAACCGAAAGCTAAGGAGAAAGTAAAATGACTAAAGTACAAATTGAACCCTAAAGTTATAGGAATTTTGAGTTTTGCACCCCTAATATTTAAAACGTATTTAAGTGAATCCTAAAATTCTTTTTTACTTTAAAAAAAATATAGTTTACACCCAAAATTGAGGGTGCATTTTATTTAGTAAAAAGAACTTTGGGGTGCATTTTGTCTAGCGAAAAGCTTTGAAGGGTGCATTTTGTCTGGCAAAAAGTATGTTATGTTGGTTTACAAAAACATACATACATACAATCTAATTGATGTATAAACGCGAAAGCATGACATAAATCATATTTAAATTTTTTGTAACATTCTAAGATCTACCTTTATATGATAATATTAATTAAGGAAGATTATACCTATCGAGACAATCTGCAAACCACGAACTGATCTACAAGCACCAATCTCACGTTCCTTCAACATTTTTTAATTCCACCGATTAAACACAAGCTGCTCATTGCGGGTAACACTCTAAAGGTGATCCACTAAGAAGATATAGATTGAAGAAGTAGATTTAGTTTCTTTTAAACCTTGAGTGACTAATCCTAATTTTCTCTCTCTTCTAATTTTTTAGATTGTAGAGAAAATATGAAGTATTCTTAATACTTGCAATTGTGTAAGTAACCCCAATCTAAATAAGACATCTCTTATTTAAAGACTTGTTCTTTCCTCCTAAACTCTTTAAGAATAATATTTTAATTTAATTTTCAATCTAATTAGGAACTAAATTAATTATAATACTACTACTTCTTTTTAATTAATTCCTAAATCTTTTAGGAACTAAAGGTTCCTCTTATTAATTTATAATAAGTATTTTTAAAATACTTAATTATAGATATTAAGCTATTTAATTTATTCTATTACCATAGTATAAATTAAATATACTTAATTTATTATTATTATTAAGTCAACTACTTTTAAAATAAATATTTTTCTTTTATGGTGTGACCCTTTAGGTTCAATATTATACCAGTTGTAGAAAAAATAAATTAAAACCATTATAATATTATTTATTATGAATTAAACTCCTTTAATTCAAAATGAATAAATATATTTATTCTACAATAAGAGTGACACACCTCTTAGCATATCATGACTTTCTAGATAATATGAAATCAACGTTTAATCATAAATAACCTATAAATAGTTATCGTACAATTCAATCATTCTACCATACAATATCTCAATCAAATATAAGACATGAAATTTCTGTCAAGTGTTATTTGATTTAATCACATGCATTTGAATTCTCAAATGTATAACTCTAATTAATGTAGATTAGAAACTCCTTTCTAATTTTCATTCCACATTGATCAAGGATTTCTGAGTTATCATTTATTAAATCACATAGGTCATTCTTTTTTTTTACTAGAAGTGGTAGATCATTTGTTGAGTATTCACATACCTCCATGTATACTTTATTATACCCGAATATACCATTTGATATACCTAAAGAGTCTTAGGGTATATGATTAGCTATAACTCAGAATACACAAGGTACTATAATGATCTCAAGTCTAAGGATCATATGTACTACTATTACTTAATGAACTCCTATTAACAGATAAGTAAAATTTCATTAGGTGTTCTTTTAAGTAAACGAGTCACGTTTAGTGAATTTATTCTCCAATAAACACTTGCATACTTGCTTTAGTGTCTCCACAGAAATGGTTATGAGATCAATTATCATCTTCAAAAGAGCAAACATAATATGCACTAATCTATCTATATCTACTAACCTCACATTAGTGATCCTATGATTAAGAACATTTTAGTTTTGAGCTATCTATATTTTAGATCTCATTAGCATGATCATTATCATGATTCTAAAAGGATTGCTCCAAAATTATGGGTTTATCCAATTAATTAATTCTACTAATTAAACATGGATAAATAAATGCCTTTAAATAAATTAAACATTTTTATTAATAAATATGAATAAGATTACAAAGTAAGTGTTGTCACATCAAATGTGATTTGCTTAAAGGCATACTACTTTGATTTTAGGGTGTACTTAGATGCGTTTTAAATATTATGGTGTAAAACTCAAAATTCTTACAACTTTATGATGCAATTTATACTTTAGTCAAAATAAAAATACTTCTCCCTCTCCCTAAAACAAAAGTCCTATTTATAGGGGAAAATAAATTATAAACTAATCTAAAATACATTGAACTTGGTCACTTTTTTTTCAATTATTTAAATAAAATTAAACTCATTATCTCTATCTCCAAAATATTCTTCTTTTACACATCTTTTTATTGGAGTCCAAATAAAAATTAATTAGAAAGCTTCTATGTAAGACCCCGAATTTTATGAAATATAAAATTTAATTTTTTCATATATATATATTTTTTCTTCATAAAACAGTAAGTGGTTAAATTGGCAAACTTAAAAGTTAAGGATGTTCCGTGCAAATTATACCTTGTTGGACAATATTCTTTTTGTCGGGGAATATTCGTTTTGTCGGGGAATATTCGTTTTGCCCGTACGACGGCGCAATATAATATTCGTGTCGTACGACGGCGCCGAAATAACTAATTATTGGTGGAACCCACAACGGAATATTTGTCGGATATAGAAAACGACAGAAGTAACCTTTTTAAATAAAAATAGTCAACGGTGTTAACTGTTAAAATACCGGTGATAAAAGAATAGTAGCATACGGTAGTTTATGGTATTTTCTGTAGCACACGGTACTCTACAGTAGCACACGGTATTGCGCAGTGTCTTATATTATTAATCTGATAATTGACACCGTAATTGTTGCACATCATTTCATCAATAATTATCGCTGCATAATATTTTATGTTATCAATTCAATAATTGTTGTTACACAGTATTTTGCATTATTGATTTAATAATTATCATTACACTGTATTTCATATCATTGAATCAATAATTGTTGATGCACTGTAGTTAAAAATTATTGAACCTAATAATTGGCATAGTAGTTGTTTCATTATTATGAATTATTACTATGGTAGTATTATTTGGTAATTTGATTATTATAATATATTCATAAAGTTGTTTGTTTTATTAGACAATATAATATATAAAGTTGTTTGTTTTATTAGACAATATAATATATAAAGTTGTTTGTTTTTTTAGACAATATAATATATAAAGTTATTTGTTTTATTATGAATATTATAATAAGATTTTGTTTTATATGAAAATATATTTTACAGAAAACGTGCTGAACGAATTCAGCATTGGTGTGCCTCATCTACCGCGCATAGTACCATCTTTTCTCCTATAAATAGCTTGCTCAGCTGAATAGAAAAATCACACTTAAAACATAAATTTTTTCTATAAGAATTTTATGAGTTTTCTCTAAGAATAGTAAGGCTATTTTGAGAGTTTGAAAGCCAAAAGGAGTGCAGAAAATTTTCAAGTAAGTCTTTTATTAAAGAGTAGTAATTTCATAAATTCCTATTTTTCACGGTATTCACAAATCTTCCCTTAGAAGACTCTTCTTTGAGAAGATTCATTTTTAAAAGCTTTCTTTGGAAGATTTATTTTGGAATATTATTTTAAAAACTATTTTAAAGTAGTTATATTATACTACAAAAATTATGTTAAATATATATAATTTTGATAGTTCATATTATACGAATTATCATACACTTTGAAATTTACATGTGGTAATTACTAATTATATTAAAAATATATAGGTTGATCAACCTCATTTAAATCAATATCCAGTCACGTGTTAAGGTAAGGAATATTATTCTTTTCACACTCTTAAATTTATTACGGTAAGGAATACCATTCATTTCAAACTCTTAAATTTATTGCGGTAAGAAATGTCATTTTTTTTCCTTACTTGTAAGGAATATCATCTTCTTTCATATTCTATTATTGAAACTTACTACGGTAAGGAATATTATTCTTTTCACACTCTTAAATTTATTACGGTAAGGAATACCATTCATTTCAAACTCTTAAATTTATTGCGGTAAGGAATGTCATTTTTTTTCCTTACTTGTAAGGAATATCATCTTCTTTCATATTCTATTATTGAAACTTACTACGGTAAGGAATATCATTCTTTTCACACTCTTAAATTTACTACGGTAAGGAATATCATATTCTTTCATCTTCTATTATTTAAACTTACTACGGTAAGGGGTATCATTCTTTTCA
The DNA here is from genome assembly GCA_947179155.2 of Hedera helix. Lineage (NCBI taxonomy): Eukaryota > Viridiplantae > Streptophyta > Magnoliopsida > Apiales > Araliaceae > Hedera > Hedera helix. Next base: position 41,234,742 of record OX359267.1, on the reverse strand, counting down.
TCATCATAAATGGATATTATTTCTTTCTTATTGGAAGGGATTATCACTCTTTGATTCTCGAAAATAATATCGTTTCTTTCTTGTGCCATTTACTTCCATGTATTAAATTGTGGGAATAACCTTACGGCGCGAATTACCGCCCGTTGGTGAATAACCCTTTTTATTTGTCTCGTGTGGAAATAATTTGTCTACACGAATTATCACATGACACTTTTATTCCATATTCGTAAGTGATATCATTTTCCTTTATACTCATAAGGGATACCATCTTTTTCATCTTCCATTATTCAAAATTACTATGGTAAGGGATAGTAATTTCCTTCACCTTTTGTTAATCAAACCTGCTACGGTAAGGGATATTATTTTCTTTCATACACTTAAATCGAAACTTATTATGGAATTATTGCTTCTATAATTCCTGAAAATATTATATGTTCCATAATAGTTGAATTTCATTATTTCAACTGAACCTTCCTATTTTCTGAACATTTCTATTGAACTGTAACCGTTATTCTGAACTGTGGATCTTGAATATCATTTTTAAATTTCACTCCACATCATGTTGGCAATTTGGACATTATTTGAATCTGCACAAAGTAAACTTCCGATACTTATTGTTTATCCTGTTCTTCTGTTCATCATTTGTATCACTGTTATTTGTATTAATCATCAAGAATCAAGCTGTTGTGAATATCTGTGGCTGGGGGCACATATGTGATATAATTGTTGAACAGATGATAGGTTAAAGGCGATATACTAGGTTAAAGGCGATACATCTGTTCGGTGTCTTTTATGGCACGTGGTGAATGTTCTCTTTGGCCCGTAGTGCAAAGATGAACTGTTGGTTGGTATGATTATGACCAAAGGCTGAATCTGGTATAATCATGACCGTTGGTGTTATATTGAATGTATTTGGCCCGTAGTGCAAAGATGAACTGTTAATCTGCATGATTATGACCAGGAACTGTGAAGTTGTATTATCTTGACTAATGGTATTTCAGATGATAAAAGTTGATGATATTTTTACTAAAAAGAGAAGCGAGTGGACATTATAGTCTGCATTATTCTTCTAATAGATTGCTCATTTCGCTGCTATTATTGATCTGAACATTGTTTAAGAATTTAACTACAGTTTTTGATATAAACCTTGTAGTCTATTGTATTCTATCAAGAACTCAACTGTTGAAGGCTAATGATAATTTATTCGTCATTATCTTAGTCATGATATTTCTTACTGGGCTATTTGAGCTCACCCTTTCTTTTGTTCCATTGTTTTTCAACAGGAGATGAAAACGTAACGGGGTCTAGCCGGGGGATGGAGAGAGAGTCCGAAGAATAGCTATCATAGTCTTCACGTGTTGTAAAATAGTGTGGCAATAATAGTGAAGACTTAGTTGTGTATTATTATACACTGTATTGTTGTACGTTGTGCTTTGTTGTAATAATTTTGTTGCAGTCTTTTGACGACTCAAGTTTGGGCTGTGTGGGCCTAGATTTGGGGGCGTCACATTCTAAAACTCCATTTTCATCTCAACTTCATTTATTTATTTATTTTCTTGCAAAATAAAATAAAATATATTAATTAAATAAAATATACATAAAAAATAATAAAGATGAGAATATTAAAATGTTTTATTAGGCGTATATATCAGTATTGTTAAGTGCAAATTAAGTACTAAATAATAGCTTCAATCGTTGTCGAAAATCTTGAACCAACTCCTAATCTAGGATTTGCACTCCTTCCCTCTCAGTTCTAAGGAGCAAGGTTATTAAACACGGACCGGATCCACAATCCGACCAGTTAAAACTAAAATCGGTCGACACCCTAGCCCAGTTTGGCCTAAAAAATCGATTTTTAATTGAACCGATCAAAATTCGATTTGAATCAGTTGACCATCGACCGAATTGATAGTTCAGCCCGTAAAACTGGTTCAATTGACGTAGTGAACCGATTTTAAAGTATTTTTTAATATATTTTTTTCTACAAAAATGTTTTTATTTTTAAAAATAGATATTTTTAGTAAAATAATACATAATTTCACTATATTTTAGTTTACAAAAAAATAGATATTTTAAAATTTTATTAATTATTAATAATAATTTTTTTTATGTATTTATAACGTTACCGATTTAATAACGGTTTGACCACTAGTTGAACCAATGATCCATCTACTTTGTATCTTTTTCGATTCGATTACTAGTCCGAGTCTGAAAACATTACTAAAGAGTTGGTTTTCTCTCTTTTCAACATCCATACAAAGTAGTAGCCACCAAATTCTCCTACCTCAATCACTCATTGTACTAACACTAATAAATTAGGCAAATCTTTGGATTAGTTAATTAATTGCTCGTGTCAATAATTTTGAAGCAAGGTAAAATCAAGTCATTGTCTCTTCCCTATAATCAAATATGTGTGTGTGTGTGTGTGTTGTGTGGATTATTATAAACAAATATGTAGTCCAGCTCCCAAATCATTACTAATTAATCGAAGACACTGAGATAAACATGAAGAAAACTGAGCAAGTGGAGGGGATAAAACTATATTCCTAGCTAACTACTTGGACTAAACTGAAACTTATTTATTATCATGATTTGTGACCATTTCATAAAAATTGACTTGCATGGTAGATTATAATATATTTTTTTTCATCAAGAAGGAACAGATTAATATAAAACCGAATAATCACCTCAGGCTAGCTGCTGATGAAATTTCAGTCATTAGCTTGTATAACCAGGAATTGTGTTCATGGGTGCCTAACATGCAATTGAATAAATACTATATTTATTCTACAAAAAGAGTCTCATTTATAAATTTTATAAATACTAAATATATATTTTTATTTCATGTACAACTCTAAAAATTTAAGAGTCCGTCTGGTAACTGTTTCTGCTTCTAACTTTTTGTTTCTATTTCTATATTTTTATTTTGAAATTAGAAGCAGAAGATAATGTTTGATAATTGTTTCTGTGTTTGAAAAAAGTGAAAGCAAAATCCACTTTGATAACAAAAAAGTGAAAATACAAAAACTTGTTTATTTAATTTTGACAACACAGGGCTATTCTAACTTTAATGAGGTCACAGACATCAAATCTTGTTAACAATAAAATTTTGAACTCCGCTTCTAATTCGTAAAAATAAATAAAACTAACATTCAAATATAATTATATATAAAACAATGTTGCCTAACAATGTTGTCTAATTTTAATTTCCACCAGTGAAAATAAGTAGAAACAAAAACAAATGAAATAAACATAGGAAATAAAACTATGAAAGTAAAAATTGTTACTAAACGAACCGCAAGTAATCAACTTTGTAGTGTGATATAATATTGACATATAACGACAAACTTAAAGATATATAATGCAATTTCAAACTAATATCATTAAAAAGTAAAATATTCTTTTGTGGAGCCAAAAAAATGAATAAATTGTACCCTTTGTTTTTTTTGCAATAAAAAGAGTAATAAAAAGAAAGTTAAAATTATTATATATGAGATTGTGCATAGCGAGTTCAATTAAATTTATGAGATTGAAGAACGATCTCGCTCGCTAGACTACAGTCAGTAGTACAAAGTTTCGCCAAATGCGGGACAAGTGAAAAGTGTCTCCTTTTGTCAGTGTAATTTTTTATGGTTTTTTTTTCCTTAAAATCTTTCTTACATCCTGACTAAATTTTTATTAATAAATAAAAAATGATTTATATATCAATAAAATTATATAATTAAATTAAATTGTCACTAAAATAAAACTCTGAATGATAAAATAGAAGAAACTAGCGTAAAACCTTTTTTGATTATTTCATACCCATGTATTCATTCATATTCTTTTATATTTATTACTAACCACGTAAATTTATCTTGACATGTAAGATGTAACAAGAGACTTAATAAATTGAAAGACTCTTGACCACACTGGCAACGTCTCCAAATATTGCTTCACCAGGAAGTTGGGTCATTGTTCTCTATAATGGGCAGCTGTCCTATAGTTTTATCGATTTGGAAATCTTGAGCCCATTTCATCGTAACCCACGGGTAAAACCTAAATCAGAGATGTAGATCGGCCCATAGAATAGAGGAGTGATAATTAATTAGAGACTTATACCAGTGTTTTGGTGTCCCAAAGGTGTGTATTGGGCTTTAGGGCCAATCATTTGCAATAAATTTTTGAATAACAACACAATTTCTTTTTCTTTTGCAGAAATCAACTTGGGTATTTGATTTTTATTCATTCGACCCAGACAGCCACTTTTTCTATGATTCTCATTCATATAGGAAAGAAATGAGATTTAAAAATGTGATTAATTACTTAATGGGATAAAATTGGCACACAAAAAAAAACACAAATTTTGCTTCGTAATATTAATTCCATGAATTCGTCTTCAATTCACTGTGCTACCTCGCGAATTTATTTATTTTATTTTAAAAAAATTCTTAGTATTTTAGCTAATTGAGTTGTAGGACTTAGGAGGTTATAAAGGTAAAAATCTCATGCTAAATATTGAACAAGTGGTAGGACAACTAATAAAATTTATATGGGATGAATTGATGAAAGGAGGATATAGATCGAGCAATGGTGTCACCCTATTTATTACATTGAAATAAGCAATGCCAAATGAAGATGACCTGTCTATAGATCTAGGCTATCATCCAAAGAGGCCGAATAAATTATACAATGTGCTGCGGTGCAATTATGCGGTGGAATTTCATATTTTTTATTCAAAATTTTAAAATAATAATTATAATTTATTCGTATTTGTATCCCAGCGTAATTTTTATGATTTTATGAAGCCAAATATTATTTTTTACTATCCCCGTACCCAAGTGGTAGTGTATAACCAAATTTTATAGAATAAGTATAATTGTTTAATATATAAACGTTATATTTATTTTAATTATTAAAAAGTGAGGTATGATATTAAAATTTGTATTATACTTCTTTTTTTAATTATTGAGATAAATATAGTATTTAAATTTTTGTGTCTCTAAACTTATCCATTTTCATATCAACATTTGATTTTTTTGGTTCAAACAAAATTTCATCGAACAATAGGCGGTGCCACCCTGGAGTCGATTTCCCTCACAAGTTGGAGAACTAAAGTCTTAAAGGATGGATTCCCCAACTTTTGTGCAATAAACCATTTCTTAAGTGAGACCCAACTAATCTGCACATATGCCACAAATCTGTACTAGTTAATTAACCATGATAAAAGCAATAAAGCATGTGAATATATAAAGTAAGCACTCACTCGGTGGATCGTATATCCTAGTATTCAATTAGAGTCTGCGATTATACCAACTTATCTCTTAGTAATATATATAAATATATGTGTGTGTGTGTGTGAGAGAGAGAGAGAGAGAGTATTTCTTCTATGATCTTCTATAAAAGAAACAGGTAGTTCAATTTTTTTTTAAAAAAAGTATTATCAACTAGCATAACAACTTTTAAGTTTAGACAATATTCAAAAATATATTTGTTTGAATATGATCATAATAAATATTAGTTATAAATCACTTCGTATATATAAATACTTTTTATGTTTCAAAATTAAATATACAATTTAATTTTTGACCTCAAACTACGGTATAATAAATTTTAAATTGATGTGAATTTATTTAATTTTAGTTGATAGTATTATTATAATTGTATAATATATAATAAAAATTATTAATCATAAATTTTATTTTATTATAAACTTTTATAAGTTATATCAATTTAAAATTTTAATATACCATCGTTTAATTTTAAAAATTAAATTATATTTTTAATTTTGAAACAAAGATAATATATTGAAGTGAGTGAGCTTAGTGGATGCTTAGCGGCGGGGGACCATACTATTTTAGAAGGAGAGGTAGAGCCGTAGAGGCTTGAGGGGTAACTCATAAAAGGGACACAGGCCTAAAAAAAGCAGCGTCTTGGGTAGAGATCCAAGCGGCGGAAACGTGAAACTGTCGGTAATTAACAGGACGAGGCCAATGTGTGCCTGCTTTTGTTTATGGTTTTGTTGGGTGTTACGGGGTCACGTGCATCCAATGTTATGTGATGGATTTATAGGGGATAAACTTAAAACAATTAAGTTTAACCTAGTTCAAATCAAAATTAGACTAATGTGGGTAACTTGGCTTTAATTAAGATCTTCATTTTTAGGTGCTCTCCTTAGGAGGATTGTTTGATGGTGGACTAATCCGAAAACTTTTTAAATTGAATCTTTTAATATAGTATCAAAGTAAATAGGATGCGTAGAGTGTAACATTCATGTGTCGTGGCACATGAATGTTATAGGGATTCACATATTTTACAATGGATAAGTCTGCATACACAATACCAAATACTACATCTTTTTTAACTATTAAAAAGTGGAGTATAATACGAATTTCAATGTCATGTCCTACTTTTTAATAGTTAAGATAGATATAGTGTTTGGTGTTATATTTAAATGTTATACACTTATACTTATTCTTTTACAAAACTTCTACATACGTTTTGATATTCAAAATCCTAAATTGGATAAATTAGATCAAGAAACTCATTATGTATATTCCAGAAATCTCTTCACTTGCCACTAATTGATTTTGAATCGGATGCTTAAATAAAAACAATTAGAAAGCAAAGGACTTGTTGTGGTATGTGCCTCTGGCGGCAAGATCCGATGCCTAAGCTTATAGCTTTTAGCAATAAACAATAGAAACTTAACGGAGTATAAAGACTAAAGAGTGTTATGGTCCGTACTTGGTCTAGCGTTTTTGGGAATTAAGAGTTCTTTAAGATTCCACATTTCAATTTTTCTCACCAACTATTTAATCTCTTTTGGTCACTCATAAGTGGACTAAATCTCAAGAATTGGTTCAATGGAATGTGCTCCGCCATAACAAGAGAACGTCACATAATTAATTTTGTCTAACCCCGGCCGAAGGGTACCCCAAGTTTGTGCTTGGATTTGCCCAATTTGCTCGGTACACGGCTTATGTTTGTTAGGATTTGTACAGTACATGGTTCTTTTGGCAGATCTTGTACCCTGGAGTTTAGTTGAATAGACACCCATGATTTCAAAAATATCAAAATCAAAGCATATATAAACATATTGACCTCATTCACCAGTTTTGTGTGGAAGTAAATTTTAGCTACTTAGTTTAAAAAATAATTGAGGTAAAATTTCAAACTATGCATGCTTGAGGATATCACAATTTACACCCATGAATTGGGTAGTATGGCGGCTGTTTCTTGCAGTATCAAATAATAGAGGAAGCTGCAAACTGCAAAGGGCACATGCCCTTCGAAAATATTTGTGGGTAAAAAAGGCAAAAGGTGATGAAAACCATATGCCACTGTATTGTCGAAGAGAAGTAATGGTAGTAGCCTAGACATGCAGGAAAGTTGGTGATTGACTCTGAACTATCAGCCCTCCCCATGCACTGTGTGAAACTGAGGACTTATCTGAGACACTTTTAAGTATAAAAAAAAAATAGAGAGAGAGAATCTTAACTAAGTTGGACTAATTAATGACTTAAAAGTGTTTGCATGATTTTGGTTTGGTTATATATGTTTAATATATGTTGGAGTAATCGGGCAAAATAACTAATAAATAATTATAAACTAAATTAACAAGCAAAGGCTATTGTCTGTTTGTTGGACGACGTTATTCGGCCTAATTTCGTATAAAGATTAGACGACCAAATTGAATTCAAGAACATCTAGTGTCACCAACATGTTTGTTGTGTATATTATCACCGTTTAATTTGTAGCAGTTTGAGTAAGCAAATGAGTTGTTTGCTTTGGGAAGAGCACAAAAATTTAAGGAGAAACAGGAGGAGGGGAAGGCTGTTGAGTATTATGTCATCTTCTTTCTGTTTTTTTTTCCCCAAACACCTCCTTTTTCTCTGACTTCTCTGACGTCCCCCACTGTCGCCCCCACTCTTACCTCTGCTTTCCTATAATTAAACTTAAACTCAAACATCAAACATCAAACACCCATTCAATTACTCTCTCATTCTCTCTCTCTCTCTCTCCGCATTCACTTTTCCTTTCCTTTATCTTCTATACCTCAGCTGGCCCTCTCTTTCACATTAAAAAGAAGAAGCCCACAACCTTGTTTTGTTCTCTACTCAACCTTATACATGCCTAGAACCTGGTTAGTTCATCAGTGTTCTATGTTATTTCTGTTCTTTACTTGGTTTTGTTGATCATTGGGCATTTTTTTATTTGATATATTTTGACTATATCTATCTAACTACATGTTAGCTTCTCCATGATATATTTTTGTATTAAATATCAGTTTCAATGGTTATGGTGATGCGTTCGCTTTTAATTTCCCTGTTGTAGTTCATATAGTAGAGAAATGTTACTATAATATTAGGACAGTAGAGAACAAGCTCTTGGAGATAAATTACTTAGATGGAAATAAAATTTAATGATGTTCATCCAATTCCGACATGCTCAATTAAATCTTGTGTTTCCCCCCGTTATTCGCCCCACTTACCAGCCAATTGTCCACTAGCAAGAAGCTTAAATTTTAGCTTTGGTGCTTGTTTTAGTTATATCAAGAAATAAAACTTCAAGGTACTAATTGAAGGAGTTGTGGAATTATTTTCCTCTGAAATTCTCATCCATAGAGATTACTAACTACTTAATTTCTTTGGGTAATGGTTACCAAATATTCAACCTAATTTCATTGGTAACACCATTCAAAGGCTATAAATATGTCTCAATATTATACTTTGACATGATCAAGGATGTCTTGGTGGAATTTACACGCACAAGAACAATAAACAAATAGAATTTAGGTTGTTTGGTTAGAAGTTGAGGAGTCACCATCAACTCTGGCCCTGGATTCATAACAACTGATTAGTCAGCTTGGAATATCTGGTTCTATATTTCACTTCTAACTCCGAGGTTGGAGCATTTATCAGTTGTTTAATCCTCATCCGTATTTCTCCTCAGATTTTGGAACTAATTTAATTGTCATTTTCAGGTCAAGGATTACTTGCATAGTTCCTGAAAAAGTGCAGATACAAGTGTTTATAATTTTCATATATATCATTTTCTTCGTAAGTAATTAACTATTATCTATATTTAGTAATGCCACCAACACAATCACCTATATGAGCGTAGGGTAAGTTCAAATTAAACTTGCGAATATCTTTAACTGAGCATAAGATTAGTTTAAAAAATGAAGATTTTTTTGTGAAAAATACTTGTATTGATGAGAATAGCATGAACCATAAGATTAGTTAAGAAAAGTGAAGACTTTTTTTGTGAAAATACTTGCATCGATGAGAATAGTATGAGCCAATACACAAGTACTTTTAAACCCCAGATTCAAAATTGCCAGTATATGAGATAGTTATCATATTGACTTGCAAATTCCCAATTGAAACATTTTTTGCTGCCATGAATTGAATATCAATGACAACAAACTCTCTGAACAACATGTGTAAAAATCGCAGGACAAGCACAAGTAGCCTCCAGTGAAATCATTCAGTCAGATCAAACAATTTGGTTGTTGCTCATTTAGAATGCAAACTAACCCTTCTTTAGAATGAAAACACCAACTTTTGACCTTGAAGTGGCAGCCACAGAAACTGATTCCGACGTTAGCAGCCAAGTTGCATCGAACATATCCATTCAAGAAATATTCATATGCCCCAATTCTAATGACACCCTCAATGACTCTTCACAACCTATTAAAACTTCTGAACCTGCTGTTTCCCTCGACTTAACTCTTACCTTCAACTCCAACAACGAGGAATTAGCAGGAAGGGAATCCATCGGATTTTCTATACCAAGCACAAGCGAAAGCAGCAATGAACCAGCAGCTTCCCGAGCTCCAGCAGCAGCAATCCCTCGAATTTTTTTGTGCAATTACTGTCAACGAAAGTTCTTCAGCTCACAAGCCCTTGGAGGCCACCAGAATGCGCATAAAAGAGAGAGGACACTGGCAAAACGAGCAATGCGAATGGGCATCTTTTCCGAGAGGTATTTCAGCAGCGGGGCCTCGTTGCCTTTACATGGAAGGTCCCTGGAAATTAAAGCACATTCGTCATTGCACCAAGGCTTTATGAGGCCACATGAAGCTAAAAGCAGCCCAAGATTTGAAAACGGATACACGGGGCTGCCAATATATATGGAAAATGATGATGCAGAGCTGTTGTGGCCAGGTAGCTTCCGGCAGGAGAGTGAAGCAGATGGTACTCACTCCAACTTTTTGCTGGCCGGAACTTCGGATGTGAATTTCGTAGAGATGAATCCAGTTAACTTGGGTGAAACTCCACCTGATCTCACTTTGAGACTTTGAGAAACAACTGTCTGTGACTGTGTCCTCTCTACTGGATTTAATATCAGCTATGTTATGATCTCTCTGTGTCCTCTCTACTTTTATTCCAAATCTTCACCTTGATGTCCTGATATGTATGCTTGAAATTTTTTAGTGCTCCACAAGGATCATTATGGAGATTTTGCTTATGGACTTGTTATGGTATAAATGTTTTTGCTGTTTGATATTACAATAGTAATTCCAAATGCTTATATTTATGGCTATTCATTCTTTCTTTCCTGAGCTAATATAGAATATGGTATGAATATCATTCAAAAAGCGATCAGACTCGGTTTGGATGTCGAGAATCTTAACCAGGAAAATAATTTTCAGAAAAAGTAAAGTAAAAGAAAAGAAAAATAAACAAAAAAAATCTTACAGTGTTTGGTTGACATTATAATTTGAAACAAAATAGGCCTAAACTTTTCCATAACGCAAAATCATGCTGAATATGCAAGATGAGATTCTTACAGAAAAAATAGTTAGTGGTATGACCTACAGTTTCTCATAACATCAAAACACACACATGAGAAAACAAATGATTACTTTTCATTCTTTCCTTTCCTTTTCCTTTCTTTTTCCCTGTCAGTCAAACGGAGCCTGAGAGGGGAACAAAGCTCTGCTCTCCAAAATAAAGTAGAACAGCCATATTATCCTTCGTTTTTTCCTAGGATTTTTCAACCCCACCTAAAGAAACCAACACCAAGGAGAAGTTTTGGCATATTGTAACTGGCAAAGATAGTTGTTCCTCCATCTATGATCTTTCTTATAAACATGAATTGGACCTAAAGCAATTGACAAGGCTCTCAACAAGAATAACATTAAGGATGTGGGGTTTGGGGAAATCATTGTGCCAAAGCATTTCCTCAAACGCTTTTGTTATTCCCATTTTAGTGCCATCATATTAGAATGGGCTCTCATTTTCACCTTTTCTATGACATTGCAAGATAAAATGAGGCATAGAAATATTTTCTATATCACGGAGGGAAGGATCTATCATGCAATTAATATAATAATACAGTCTCATATCCGAACATGTGAAATAAATCGAAACACCTATAAAATTTTAAGTTTTACTATCAAAAATACTAGTAACTGTACCATATAAAAAGTAATATGAATTCTGATTTGAATACCATTCAAAAAGTAATCATTAGCCATGATTACCTTGAGAGAGAACAAAGTTTGCTCTTAAAAAATACTCACTACCTACCAAACAAAAATAATTTCATTTGCAAAATTTATAAATATTAAGAAAGTATTTTAGTTATGTTTATCTCTAAAATATTAAGTTATTAGTTTAATAGTAATAACATTTAATAAAATTATGATGGACAACTTGACAAAACTGTGTCAATGATTACAACATAACAAAAAAGTCTATAACAATAAGGGGCAGTAGGGAAGAGAAGAGCTTCGGAAATGGGTTCATAACCTTAGTTTTTTCTGGGCCTAGATCTCCAGATTTGGTATCTAAAGTACTAATTAGACTCTTGTGTGTTTTCTTATGTTTGAGTCACCAACCAGAGAGAGAATCTAAATTAATAAAAAAATATTTAAATTATTTAATATTATTGAAAATAAATGTCTAACTATATGGTTAATGGGATTAAAACCCAACATTTAAATGGGATGCCATTATCAACTCCAAATCTCAATGGGCTACACTTAAGACTAAGTACTTCGTATACTTCGAGCGGACCTTATAGATTTAAAGTTTCACTTCTCAACATCCGCCCATGTCCAGTAAACCTTGAGCACATACATGAGCCGGCCCAAAATTTTCTTTTCTTGTTTTTAAAAAAATATTTTTCTTCGCTCGTTGTCAAATATGAAATCCTTAGTTTTACGATTATATAATTGCGTAATCTATCAATTCTATTTACGGTGGTTCAAGGATACAATTTTTTTTTTCCAAAAATTAGGGAACATTTAGTTATATTACTCTTTTTAAAATGGCTTCTTTATAAATAATAAATTTTCATTCTCATTGTTTAATATTAAAAAAGTATCAATTACGGAGGAAGAACGTTATTAATGAAATTATGAAAGTATTAAGATTATTACTGGTGGACTCTTGTTACCTTGTATTAACTGGGCATATCCTAAAACAATAATATATATATATATATATATATATATATATATATATATATATATATATATATAGGGGTGATTCTTAGCAAATATTTGTTATGAATCAAAAATGGACAAATAACATCTAAACTACACATTTTAATAACGAGCGGTTGAGATTAAAACTGCAAATTCGCTGTCCACTAGTATGTCTAATCATGTAAATTACGTTACGTCGCAATATCAGTTAATCAAATACACCATTCGCTAGCAGATGTCGCCCTCCGATTTTGGCATACAACCGTCGAACTTGAGTTTACATTTTGATTGTTATTTTATATAGCTTATAAGGAAAACAAATTTCACCTGCAGAATATTGCTCAGTCAACTTATCATATGGACTTGAGTTTACATTCTGATTTCAACTTGTAGGGTTCTCATGTTACATCAGTGGAAGGATGGCCTATATTGTAGACTGCTCTACTGAGATATCATGTATGTAGAAGCTTAGAAATCCTGATATGTGTGAATTCTTGATATTTGGAGGTTAGAATATCACATGTAGTTGATATTTGGCTCACGGTTCCGTAATTGAAATTGATATTTACGGATAGTATATTACCATTAAAGAGAGATGAATTATTATTAAAGAGAAGGATTTTGTTAGGCATATTGTAATCCGCTAGTATGTCTAGTGGAGTAGTTTTTTAAGGCACAATTGTACTTATATATTGTGATGTGTTTACATGATTAGAAGAACATTTTTGGAATTAACACGTCCGCTAGACATACTAGTAGACGACAAATTTACAGTTCTGATCTCAAACACTCGTTATCAAAATATGTGGATTAGATGTTATTTGTCCATTTTTTATTCATAGTAAATACTTGTTATGGAACGCTTATATATATATATATATGTGTGTGTGTGTGTGTGTGTGTGTGTGTGTGTGTGTAGGCTTGTAAACGGATCGAATTTGGACCGGATCGGGGGTGATTCAAATTCGATCCGATAAAGATTTATCAGATTCTGATCCGATAATCTGACGGATAGTGATATCAACTACTGAATTCAAATCCGACGACAGTTCGATAATCCGATCCGATTAAACATTCTCCATTCAAACCATTCAATTCAAACAAAATAAAATCAAAAACATAAAATATAAGATCACATTACATAAGCAATACAAACTACGTAAGATCACATTTTTTAGAGTCTTAAACTAAATAAGATCACATTACATAAGGTCTTAAACTCCAATAAAACTCCTATTTAATCAGATCATTATTTGATCGAATCGACTTGTATCCAAATTCGATTCATTTATTAATCGTATTATTGGGTTATCAGGTTACAAAAGTCAATCCAAACCCGCCTAAACGGATTGGATTCGAGTCAGATTCAGATCAAAATCCGATCTGTTGACAACCCTATGCATGTGTATATGAAAAACAATTCATAGAACGTACTTTCTATGGATTAAAAATGTACAAACATTATATTTATCATCCACTATAAGAAACAGCCGAAATTAGAATTGAAAAATTGATGTCCATTACAATATATTAGTAGCAGACGACGAGTTAAATCCATTACTAATAGTAGCGAACGCGATACTATTATCAACAGTTTTAATTTAGGCTATTGGTTCTTGTAATGAACGACAAAAATAAATATGGTGGTTGTTTATTTTTTATCCATAACAAATATGTGTTATGAATTATATATATATATATATATATATATATATATATATATTCTAAACAAGTCTAGCAGCCAACACAAATTTTGGCGGATGCCCCATTGTGCATAAAAAAAATCAACAATTTTAATGTACCAGTGTTGAGGGATTGATAATGATATCTAAAATCTAATAAGTAAAAAATTACGTAAGAAAAATAGAATATTCCACTTGTTGATTGTTCTAGAGATTCTATTGTTGACAATGTAATTTACAAAATATTTTTATTTTAATGTGGTGTCCGATCTATTACTTCTTGCATGAAATTTAATTTTATTATCATTGCATAAAATGTTTACTCAAATTTTAATGCCGGAGAAATGCATAAGCTTACATAAATTAATTGGTCAAGTATATTTTAGCTAGTTCTTAATTAACGGCACATTTTGTTTTTATGTCTTTAAAAAAAAGAAAATTTAAAAACACACACACACACAGAAGAGAGTTTGAAATTGGTTAGCAATTGTGGTCTGTAGGTGTCACTTGAGCCATTTCATTTATTAATGGAAGCCGTGGTATAGGATAGGCTGGGTGACATAGAGCATAGTATAATAAGTGGCATCACTTATATTAGACGAAAGCATATTAAAAATAATTACATAAAATTCAAACGTACGACTTCTTAAACTAAAGGAATTAAATATTGGTATTCCTTGTTGAACCTGAGGCACACATATCTTGCAGGTATCTTTAACGTAGTACACGTTCATTTTGGTCATGGTCGCAACTACAAGACAATTTTAGCTTACCCTTCACTAAACATAAAGAAATCAATCATTTGGTCAGAAAACATAAAGAAATCAAAATCATTTGGTCTGAAATATGTGAATCCTTTTTTTAAAAATCTTAAATTCTGTTGTTGAGCCAAGTCTAAAATTCTATTGTGGCGGCGGCGGCTATCTAATTGAAATTGAAATTTACAACTTAAATAAAAAGGGACAGTAGAGAGTCTACTATTTGTCGGGGCATTTTTATTTTTTTTGGCAGCCGGCAAGTATATTCAAAATTGTATTGACAGCTAAAATTATTTCCAAAATTGAAATAGTGATGCTTCTAATTTCCCAAAGCGGCCTAACTTGATTAAAGTTGTTTATTTGATACTCTCACAGTTCTATAATTAAAAACAGTCCTATACAAAACTTGAAAATATTAAGAATGTAATCCTATTTCATACATTTTTCTTCAAAATAACAAGTTGTTATGATCATTAAAAAATAAAGTTTGATAACAAATTTGAAAATATTGTGTTGTTTTATATATATATATATATATTTTTTTTTGTGCGGAAACATAGCTTTAACCTTTCATAAATTTGGTCAAACAATTTTCTCGTCAAGCAAGAAAAATATAGTCAACGAACTCTGGGATATTCTTCGAATTCTATTTTGAAAAAAAATGTTATTATGGAAAGAAAGAGTCCTATTGAAAATAGAAGTATTGTTTTGGAAGATATTATATTTTTAATAGGATATTTATTATATATTGGAGTCCTATCATAAAAAGGAATCTTATTTTTTTAGTAGGAGTATTATTTTGGAAGTGTCATATTTTTAATAAGAAGATAAAAGTTGCGAGTACTTTATAAATTGAGTATTATATTTAGTTGTTGAAATGTAATATCATCAAAAGTCATGTAACATCCTAAGAGTTAAGAGATAATGTGAGTGGATTTGTGTTTGTGTAAGGGAGAGAGTTTTTGCAACTTTTATATTTTGTACAAAAAAGTTGTACTATCGTGAGAAGGAAAGGAGGGTTTTCGATTTTTAGTTCGTGCAAAAAGTTGTGTTGCAATATTCTAGAACCTCAAGTTTTATAGTGTAAAACTTGGGAGGATTATTATAAGCCTATTATTTTGACATAGTGGATATTCAAAGTTTGGTCTGCAATTTTTTTCTCTTTATAAAATTTTCACGATAAGTATTATGTTATTTTATCTCTCTTTATTTATATTATTTAGTTTGCGTCAACTTAATTCCTAACACAGACTAATTTTAATTCCATCATATGTCTTGCGTTGCTTAAGTTGGACCATAATTCACCCATAAAATCATGTTAATCAACGCATTCATTTCTCATCATGCTTTTTCACCTAAAAATTTCACAAGCACCTCCATTGAAAAAAAAATGTTGCAGACACCTTTAACGTGATCGCGACATTTGATAATTTTTATCATCTTCTTAAGGGTCGTTTGGTACCAAAAAAAATTGAGGAGAAATATCCATTTTGATCAATAATTTCTTTCCAACGTTTGGTATGGTAAGTTTGGTTGGAATAATCATTCTAACAGAATTGCATTTTTTTTATACATTGGAATCACAATTCCAATAAATAAAGGAATGAGGAAAAAAAATGTAAAGACAAAAATATATATATGCCCAATTTTATATATATATATATATAGCAAATTGTTGTTATGAGTACTATTCAGTAACTACATATTACACCCTCCTCCATATGAAGATATAATCGTGCAAAATGAGTTTTTTTTCATACTTGCCGATAATCCTTCTAATAGCAGAAGATACTTATTAGCAGCATGAGGAATTACACAAATAGCCATTTTTTGCTGCAGTTACCGCTACACCTTCTGGCGGTATGCATCGGCATGCCTCGACAAGCATTGGCAACTCACGACATGCTTCAGTACGCCGATGCATCGCTGTAGGTCTCGCCATATCTCAGTAGTTATTGGCACGCGTCAGCAGCTATTAGCAACTTGCAGTATACCTCGATAGCTAGCGCCACCTCACAACAATGCTCAAAACTGTAGCTCAACCGTTACTTCTTGTAGCGACATGACATTCTACCCTAGCCACTTCTCCTTGTAGTGGCATGCAAGCCTAGTAAATCTAAAACAACGTAGTTTCTAGTCCTTCTATTGGCAGGCCAAATGACATAGTTTTAATAACATGAATTGTACAAATTTCGAGGTAGAGATTTTTCTACAAATTTATTGAACTCTAAGTGATTATCTTGTACATTACATTTGATACGTTGATTGTATTTGAATACATTTTTCTAATATTGCAATTAGAAAGACCAGTAGCAAGGGGAATTTTTTTCTTCTTGGTATTGCAGCTAGAAGGACAAGCAGCAAGGGTACGCTTTACCTTGGCATATACTGCACAGTTTGGTTTTATTTTCTTTTTTACCCTAAAACAAGTTAACGTGATAAAAATAAAAACTAATGTTTTAGTTTTTATTTTAAACTGCATCTAGTATTATAAACATACATAATTTCTAAAAATTAAAAATTCACCCACATCCACAATTTATGGACAACGTAGCATCTTGTGATTTCTTAGTCCAAAATGACAAAACATGGTAACACTTCTTTATTTTTTATGTTCAGCGAATTCTAAGACTTAGTAATGATTATGCTTAACATGGTCAGTTTCAAATCCGCAAATTATACATTTTTGGTGAAACTTAGCACCTGCAATTTTTTAGATTTTTTTTTGGCCCTTTGTTTGAGAGATAATCTATGGCAAAAGTCCTTCACTTTCGCTTCAACCTCTTCCTTTTCGTCATCATCAACCAATCTCATCTCCTGAGGTGTATCTTCGATTTCACAATTAATTTCATCATATGCTACATCTTTAATATTTTCATCTGGGTCATATTGATCAAAAAGGAATTTTCCTATTACATTGAGTTTTAAGATAGTCTTGTAGCCTTAAACTGAGCAAGCAGCTTTAATAGTTAACTCATAAAAATTACTCATCAAATGATTGTACTGTATTGCTTGATTTTGTTCAAAATCAACAATCATTCGAAAAAGGACAACTTATTCACCATTACACTTGTTAACATCTCTTGTCCACCAAGAAACAATCGTGTCTTTAGGATTATGTGAAATACTTTTGAACGTGAAATATCTTAGAATGTTCCTATAAATTTAACCGAAATGTGAAAATATTTGGCAAGTACATGTTATGGCATTTTCTTGACGATTGTTGACAATATCATTATGACGCCCCCAAATTTGGGCCCACACAGCCCAAACTTGAGTTGTCAAAAAACTACAACAAAATTATTACAAGTAATGTAACGTACAACAATAGAGTGTATAATAATACACAACTAAGTCTTTCACGGTTATTGTCACACTAATTTACAACACGTGAAGACTACAATAGCTATCCCTCGGACTCTCACTCCATCCCCCGGCTAAACCTAGCTACGTTCTCATCTCCTGATGAAAAACAATGGAACAAAAAGAAAGGGTGAGCTCAAATAGCCTAGTAAAGAATATCATGACTAAGATAATAACGAATAAATTATCGTTAGCCTTCAACAGTTGAGTTCTTGATAGAATACAATACACTACAAGGTTTATATAAAAAACTACAGTTAAATTCTTGAACAACGTTCAAATTAATAATAGCAGCAAAATGAGTAATCTATTAGAAGAATAATGCAGACTATAATGTCCACTCACTTCTCTTTTTAGAAAAAACATAATCAACTTTTATCATCTGAAACACCATTGACCATGAGAATATAAACTCACAGTTCATGGTCATAATCATGCAAATCAACAGTTCATCTTTGCACTACGGGCCAAAGATATTCAATATAATATCAACGGTCATGATTATACCAGTATTCAGCCTTTGGTCATAATCATACTAAACAACAGTTCATCTTTGCACTACGGGCCAAAGAGAACTTTCACCACGTGTCATAAAAGCTACTGAACAGATGTATCGCTTTTAACCTATCATCTGTTCAACAATTATATCGTATCTGCGCCCCCGGCCACAGATATTCACAACAACTTGATTTTTGATGATTAGTACAAATAACAGTGATACAAATGATGAACAGAAGAAACAGGATAAACAATAAGTATCGAAAGTTTACTTTGTGCAGATTTAAATAATGTCCAAATTATCAACATGATGTGGAGTAAAATTTAAAAATGATATTCAATATCCACAGTTCAGAATAACGGTTACAGTTCAATAGAAATGTTTAGAAAAATAGAAAATGAATACAAAGAGTAATTCACCAAACATGCGGTAATCCGCGTAGTCAGGTTATTCTCAGAAATTAATAAGAAATGAATACGAAAGGTTATTCACCAACAGACGGTAATCCGCGCCGTAAGGTTATTCCCATAATTTAATAAAAATTGAATACGAAGAGTTATTCACCAAACATGCGGTAATCCACGTAGTAAAGTTATTCTCAGAGATTAATAAGGAATGAATATGAAAGGTTATTCACCAACATGCGGTAATCCGCCCCGTAAGGTTATTCCCATAATTTAATACATGAAAATAAATGACACATCTTATGAGTAAGAGAGAAACGATATTATTTTCGAGAATCAAAGAATGATAATCTCTTACCATAGTAAGTTTGAATAGTGGAAGATGAGAAAGATGGAATCCCTTACCCTAACACGTGACTGTATATTG
Organism: Hedera helix; assembly: GCA_947179155.2. Lineage (NCBI taxonomy): Eukaryota > Viridiplantae > Streptophyta > Magnoliopsida > Apiales > Araliaceae > Hedera > Hedera helix. The sequence continues at coordinate 41,215,188 of OX359267.1, read as the reverse complement.
ATTTAAATGAGGTTGATTAACTTGGACAGTACTCGTACACTTATAGATCTTCACAAATACTCAAGATGACTTAAGCACGCTTAGAGAGAACTTACACAAAGAAGTATTTAGAGAGTGAAAGAAAAAATGAGCAAGAAAGTTTATGAAAAATCCTTAAGTTAAAGCCTCTATTTATAGCCAAAAATTTTATCATAACCAAGATTTCCTAATTTAATCCAAACCGTCATTTCAAGATAATGTTTAATCCTTATCACTAATTTCATCTTTTAAGATTTCTTTAATTTAAATCATTCATTTAAAGAACATCTTTAATCTACACCATCCATTTCAAATTCTATATTATCTTTAATCTATACCATTCATTTTATCTTTTAAGATTTCCTTAATCTAAACCATTCATTTAAATATCATCTTCAATCTACACTGTTCATTTAAAATTCTATAATTATTATATTATCTGTAAGACCCCGAATTTTATGAAATATAAAATTTAATTTTTTTTCATATATATTTTTCTGAAACAGTAAGTGGTTAAATCGATAAAGTTTAAAGTTAAGAATGTTATGTGCAAATTTTATCTTGTCGGACAATATTCGTTTTGTCGGGGAATATTCGGGTCGTACGACGGCGCCGAAATAACAAATTATTGGTGGACCCCACAACGGAATATTTGTCGGATATAGAAAACGACAGAAGTAACCTTTTTAATAAAAATAGTCAACGGTGCTAACTGTTAAAATACCGGTGATAAAAGAATAGTAGCATACGGTAATTTATGGTATTTTACTGTAGCATGCGGTACTCTACAGTAGCACACGGTATTGTACAGTGTCTCATATTATTGGTCTGATAATTGACACCGTAACTGTTGCGCATCATTTCATCAATAATTATCACTGCATAATATTTTATGTTATCAATTCAATAATTGTTGCTACACAGTATTTTGCATTATTGTTACTACACGACATGTTGCATTATTAAACCAATAATTGTCACAGTAATAAATGCATAGTAATTCATATTATTGATCTGATAATTGACACAGTAGTCGTTGCATTATTTTGAATTATCGTTATCACTGTGGTAGAATTATTTTAGTTGTCATATTACTAATTGGTATTTTTGCTTTATTAAAGAAAAAAAAAATTATTATTTTTTTTTAAAAATTACTATTCACTACCGGAGTTTACTATTCATTCCCGGAAAAGGTACTATTCACTGACGGAAGTTACTGTTCACCTCGGGAAAGTCACTGTTCATCTGCCGACAGAAGTTACTGTTCATTACTGTTCACTTTTTGAAAATTTTAAAATTACTGTGCAAAGTTACTGTGCAAGTATTGAAAATTTTTAAAACGTTTGCGCAACCTCGGCTGAAAAAAATTTCAGCCACCTACCACGCATAGTAACTTCTTTTCTCCTATAAATAGCTTGCTCAGCTGAATAGAAAAATCACACCTAAAACATAGAATTTTTCTATAAGAATTTTATGAGTTTTCTCTGAGAATAGTAAGGTTATTTTGAGAGTTTGAAAGCCAAAAGGAGTGCAGAAATTTTTCAAGTAAGTCTTTTATAAAAGAGTAGTAATTTTATAAATTCCTATTTTTCACGGTATTCACAAATCTTCCTTTAGAAGACTCTTCTATTAGAAGATTCATTTTTAAAAGCTTTCTTTGGAAGATTTATTTTGAAATATTATTTTAAAAACTATTCTAAAGTTATTATATTATACTACAAAAATTATGTTAAATATATATAATTTTGATAGTTCATAATATACGAGTTATCATACACTTTGAAATTTATATGTGGTAATTACTAATTTATATTATAAATATATAGGTTGATCAACCTCATTTAAATCAATATCTAGTCACGTGTTAAGGTAAGGAATATTATTCTTTTCACACTCTTAAATTTACTGTGGTAAGGAATATCATCTTCTTTCATATTCTATTATTGAAACTTACTACGGTAAGGAATATCATTCTTTTCACACTCTTAAACTTACTACGGTAAGGGGTATCATTCTTTTCATCATCATAAATGGATATTATTTTTTTCTTATTGGAAGGGATTATCACTCTTTGATTCTCGAAAATAATATCGTTTCTTTCTTGTGCCATTTACTTCCATGTATTAAATTGTGGGAATAACCTTACGGCGCGGTTTACCGCCTGTTGGTGAATAACCTTTTGTATTCATTCCTTATTAATCTTTGAGAATAACCTTACGGTGCGGATTATCGCCTGTTTGGTGAATAACTCTTCGTATTCAAATTGATGGGAATAACCTTACGGCGCGGATTATCGCATGTTTGGTGAATAACTATTCGTATTCAAATTGATGAGAATAACCTTACGGCGCGGATTACCGCCTGTTGGTGAATAACCCTTTTTATTTGTCTCGTGTGGAAATAATTTATCTACACGAATTATCACATGACACTTTTATTCCATATTCGTAAGTGATATCATTTTCCTTTATACTCATAAGGGATGCCATCTTTTTCATCTTCCATTATTCAAACTTACTATGGTAAGGGATATTAATTCCCTTCACCTTTTGTTAATCAAACCTGCTACGGTAAGGGATATTATTTTCTTTCATACACCTAAATCGAAACTTATTATGGAACTATTGCTTCTATAATTCCTGAAAATATTATATGTTCCATAATAGTTGAACTTCATTATTTCAACTGAACCTTCCTATTTTCTGAACCTTTCTATTGAACTATAATCGTTATTCTGAACTATGGATCTTGAATATCATTTTTAAATTTCACTCCACATCATGTTGGCAATTTGGACATTATTTGAATCTGCACAAAGTAAACTTCCGATACTTATTGTTTATCATGTTCTTCTGTTCATCATTTGTATCACTGTTATTTGTATTAATCATCAAGAATCAAGCTGTTGTGAATATCTGTGGCCGGGGGCACAGATGTGATATAATTGTTGAACAGATGATAGGTTAAAGGCGATATACTAGGTTAAAGGCGATACATCTGTTCGGTATCTTTTATGACATATATTGAAAGTTCTCTTTGGCCCGTAGTGCATAGATGAATTGTTGATTTGCATGATTATGACCAGGAACTGTGAATTTATATTATCATGACTAATGGTATTTCAGGTGATAAAAGTTGATGATGTTTTTACTAAAAAGAGAAGCGAGTGGACATTATAGTCTACATTATTCTTCTAATAGATTGCTCATTCCGCTGCTATTATTGATCTGAACATTGTTCAAGAATTTAACTGCAGTTTCTGATATAAACCTTGTAGTCTGTTGTATTCTATCAGGAACTCAACTGTTGAAGGCTAATGATAATTTATTCGTCATTATCTTAGTCATGATATTTCTTACTGGGCTATTTGAGCTCACCCTTTTGTTCCATTATTTTTCAACAGGAGATGAGAACGTAGCTGGGTCTAACCGGGGGATGGAGTGAGAGTCCGAGGAATAGCTGTCCTAGTCTTCACGTGTTGTAGAATAGTGTGGCAATAATAATGAAGACTTAGTTGTGTATTATTATACACTGTATTGTTGTACGTTGTGCTTTGTTGTAATAATTTTGTTGTAGTCTTTTGACGACTCAAGTTTGGGCTGTGTAAGCCTAGATTTGGGGGCGTCACATTATCTTTAATATATACCATTCATTTTATATCACATAACTTTATATTATTTATTATAATAAACAAATAACTTTATCAATTCAATTATTCAATAATAATTCACATTATTCATTATTATGACTAATTGTTATAAATACAGTGTAGTTGGCTCTCTGAGTTAAATATCAAGTCAATTAATAATGAAATATAACTGTTTAATTAACATCATAATAGAGATAACAATAATGCAGAAAGTATGTAAAAGAAAGAATACGTTACTGTGTAATGACAATTATTGATTTAATAATGTGAATTACTGTGCATATGCTATTGTGACAATTATCAGTTTAATAATATGAATTATTGTGTATATAACAATAAAGTCAAATATTGTATGATAATCACTTTATTAGTTTAATAATACGAAACATTATGCAATGTCGTGTGCTACTGTGTAATACCGTATGTTACTTGTAATACCGTATATTACTATTCTTTTACCACCGGATATTTTAACAATTAAAAGTGATAGTACTATTGACCATTTAAAAATTGTTTATGTCGTTTTCTATATCCGATAATTATTCGTTGTGGAGTCCACCGATGATTGGTTCGTACGACGCCGTCGTACGAATATTGTCCAACATAATATAATTTGCACATAACATCCTTAATTTTTAACTTTGTCAATTTAACCACTTACTGTTTCAGAAAAAATATAAATGAGAAAAAATTAAATTTTGTATTTCATAAAATTCGGGGTCTTACACTCATGATATTTGCTACTATCTTCAATTGCATCTACTCTATACACTATATAGACATTTTGTGTTCATAAAGCAAAATTCACTTACTTTATGAATATTGTACATCATGAAATTCTGAAGCTAAACTTGAAAACGTCTAAACATCTCTTTAGTATATACATTCGCAGCATGCACTTCCAAAGATGATCCACAAACCATACTCCGTTTTCGATGAGTTGTTACGTAGTCTACCTTTCTTTCCCTAATGAATTATTTCTCAACAGCCTTTTGAGTTTTGATTACAAAATCTTTCATGCTTGTTGAAGCATATATTCATATATTTATCAAAAAAATTGTTCATGCCTTCGCTTCTTCTGGTGGTTATCATGTCAGCGGTAATATATCTCTTTGTATATTCATGTATCTATTTTTTCTTACATCGTCCAAACTTCTAAACCACTCTTTGTTATACAATTTACAATCCCTCATTAGGATATCTCAACGCTCCTCAAACTCGCCGATGGACAATTAATTATAGACGTAATTGTTAAAATTCGATGTGAATGATGGTTGTTAGAATAAATATGATGCAATTTTTTTGAGAATTTATTGCTAATATGCCAAGAATACAATACATGATGAATGTAACCTAGTAATAATATTTGTCATGACTTTATTTTGGTTAGTGATGATGATTATAAGTGTCCTGTAGTCCATGACTTCGAGCCACGTTTCTATGACCCAAACAAAAGTTTTCTCTGTCTCATCCCTTAGCACTACAAATCCAAACAAAATAGAGTGATAATGGTGGTTAACTCTGGTAAATGGAACAAATGGCATGCCATATCGATTTGACCAATACATAATGTTAAATGTCACATCTCTGAAACGTTGATACATTAACCTTGATCGAATGTTTATTCACAAAATACGCGCAATGCGATTGTTATCACTTGGTTTGCCACGGGAAAAAATCGACTCACATTTTTGGATTAATTTTTTTTAAAATAATTGATTGCAACTTGTACATCATTTTCATCTTCCGAATCACGCCTTAAATTCCTAACTATATTCCAAATATCTTTATCACTAAAATCTACATTTTACATCTCACCACCCATTGTGCTCAAAATATTCATCATCCTGCTAGGTCCATTACCAGCCTTATTTAAAGTGTTGATTAATTATCTTGCCATTGGAGTAATATTTATGTGTGTTTTAATCAAATCTATTTTAGTAGGTATCACTAATTGATGATTGTGATTCAATTCCAAAGTAAAAACACGCCATTGGTCTTCCTTCTTAGTATGCACAATAAACGTTCTAGTTTTGCATAATGTGGGTCCTATATAATCTATTTGCCTTGTTATTTTATCATTTGGACATTCATCATCTTGTATACTTTTTAAAGTTATTGATCTACCAAATTTTGTTTTACATACATATAACATTGAGGACAAATTATCAATACAAACATGTTTATGACTTATAACAATTCTAATCTCAAATTCATTTTTGTGCGCATAAGCTTTATAAAAAAAATTCAGCTTCTTTAACAAACTCAGCTGTATTTGTACAATCTAAATTAGCAAGCGATTCAGAAAATATAGATAAAAAGATATTTGTTGCAGACATTGAAGCCATTGAAGAAGACTTACCAAAATTATAAGCAAATAACTAATTAATGTGCTTAATTTTGCACGAAATGTCACCAAAATTAGAATTTTGTAAGGGCAAAAATAACACTCATCCCATTATAGTTGGCATGATTTGTGCAATAGACCAATGAACTAAAAAAAAATTGTAATTAGCCAACTGAACTAATAAAAATGTTGGAATTACACTATTTTGTTGAAAAAAATAAAACAAATGTTAAAAAATTCCTATGTGGCATTATAAAAAAACCAAAAAAATAAAAGTCTTCCTTTCCTGGCAAAGTAATAATACAAAAATATTTTAAAAACAATAAGTTACCAATTTAATTTTTATTGTAAATTTTCTTTTTCTTTATTATTATTATGTAAAGGAAATTATAATCTTCCAACAAATCTAGGTGCTTGTTTGTATCGACAACACCATCAACATCATCGTGCTTACACACCATCATCATTTCATTCTTTTTTGTTTTAATTTTTAAATAATAATAATAATAATAATAATAATAATAATAATAATAATAATAATATAAATCAAATTAACTGAACAATCAATCAAACCTTGTACTGATCAATGATTCTCATCATAATCAATCACCAACTCATGGTATACATTTAACTATTCAAATTTTGAAACTGTTAAAACTTATTATTCTCAGTTTGTTTAATTCAATTCATAAATTATTCCTTAACTATTGAAGATTCTGAAATCATTCAAGTTTGATTATGATTACCTGTTATTGTTAGAATTATACTTGTTGAGCAAATTTGTTGCTTATTCCTTGCTTTCCTTAAATGTTACAGTTAAAGCCGAGCAAGGTGGAGGTTCTGAAAAAGATAAAGGGTAAGGCGAAGACAAAGCTACTACTGATTAGCCATTATTCTTTAGATATTGCGTTAGTTATTATATATAAATGTAAATTAAAAAAAAAAAAAAACTAACCTAAAGAATAATAATTAACTCTGGCACAATAAATTAAAGTAAAAAATGAAGAACTTATTCCAGATCTCTACAACAACAAAGATGTAGCAACGAGCAACAACATCGTGCCAGATTTAGTGACTATAACTATATTCAGGCTGACGGCGTTAGCATGAGGGGAAGTCAAAGAACCATCGGGCTTGGAGATAGAAGATGGAGGAACTACGCCATCGAAGGGAGATGAAGCTAGAGCAGTCGAAGGAGTAGGTAGGGAAGAGGGAGAAAAAATTGGAGTAATCGAAGGAACAGGTGTAAAAGCAGTCGGTGGTGTTGTAGCAAGAGCAGTGGACGACGATGTTACAATAGCAGGAGGAGGTGTACAATCATAGGTTTAGTCGGAGTAGCAATCGGCGAAGTTCTCAGAGCCTGGGAAAGAGTAAATCTAGCCACCAAAGTGAACATTACCACCAAAACTAAGCTCGAATATGCCATTGAAATCATTTTCTCTTTATTCAAAATCCTTTTCTCTCTCTTCAAAAACGAAGAATATATTATTTTTTAGAAAGAGAGAGTGAAAACCTAGCAAATTTTTAGAAAGAGAAAGCTTGAATACATTAGTGGCAGAAAGAGAATTCATCATCATTTCATTCATCTTACCTATCACTACGAAAACAATTCAAACCAACATGATTCTTCTTTCTTTACCATTTTCGTAGCTAAAGATTTGGGTAATTAGAGTTTTGTTATTGTTCATTAAATTATTTCATACAAATAGAAAGGATTAGAAGTCAAGTCACGTGAGAGAGGCGTAACTTTAGTTCCCGCACAAACCACCTAGCATTTTCGTGTCATTACGAAAATAAAAAAAAAAAGCCACGTCGGACAAAAACTTAATGCCTGTTAGTTTAATTTGACAGAATGACTTAATTGAATAATTTTAATTAGTTTAATGGGACAATTATAGAAATTAAAAGTTTAATGGGTTATAGCACAAAACAGGTCAAATATAGTGGGCTAATTGCTAGCTTTGCTAATTTGCAAGTACTGTGAAAATGAAGGCGTAAATGGAGTCAAAATGTGAGGATACAAATCTAATATATTCTATCATTAAGAAAGGTGGCACGTAAAAAGTTGAATTTACCCCTTATTGAGCTGTTCAATTAATGGGTATAAATGAAATTTACATGATGTCGCTACAAGGAGTAACATTTAGGGTGAAACATTATGCCGTTACAAGGAGTAGCGGTTGGGCTACCATATTTGTGCATTGCTGCGAGGTATGACGCTAGCTGTCGAGGCATGTTGATAACTGTTAATGTATGCTGATGACTGTCAATACATGCCGATAGCTATTAAGGCATGCTGTGAACTGCTGAGGCCTTTCGTGATACCTCAGCATGACGCGAACTACTGACGCCTATCGAGGCATACCGGCGCATGTCGCTAAAAGGGCTAACGGTAACTGCAGTCAAAAGGGGCTAATTGTGTAAATCCTAGTACTGCTAGTAAGTATCTTCCTGTCTCTAGAAGGACTAGCAACATGTATGACGAAGTTTCTATTTTGTACCATTAGATCTTCATATGGAGGATATAAGTAAAAATGATACTTTCACAAGATTATCCTTACATGAATAATAAGCGCGTCTTATACTTATATGAGAGAGATCTTATGAATATATCAATATTTATTTGTGTTATTCCAAAGGGCATCAAGAGATTTAGAAGGAGGGGGTTAAATAGATCTTTTTTTTGTTAAAATTACATATTAAAATTATTTATCCAATAATTTATTAATTAATTTATTTTAGTTATGCACATTGGAATATTGTTATTTATAAAAACCCCTTTAAACATATATTAAAGGTCTAAACTCTGAATTTATCGATAAAGAATGTGAATACAAATCTCAATTAATATGGCAGTATATTGCAGTTGATATCATAGTTATTGAAAGTAATAAAGAAAATAATGATTTTTAAGAGGTTCGAAGTCTAAACTCCTCATAGTCCTCTCTTCCACTCCTCTAAGCAAGGATGATCAACTAAGGATAAGGTCACTTAGACCAGGTTCTCTCTGAACCAATTATAACTCTATGATCCACTAAGTTTCACACAAGTCACTAAAATTTGATAAGTTACACAAACTTAAACCTCACTAAGAAAACTGATTCCCACATAATCAAGCGAGTTATTAAGTCTCGTCTTTCAAATATCACTAAAATCTAACTGATGGTTGTATGGTTGTGTTTGACGTGATGCTAAATTGCGTTAAGATCTTCTCCAAAAGACTTAGCAACAATGATCGATTTCTCTAAAACGTAGAATGACCTTTGGATTAAAGGGTAGATTTTGAGTTCCCAGACTTGTATGCATTGCTTTTTCACTTGTTATGAATCAATGCCTTTGAAATCTGAAGCTAATATCTATTTATAGATTTTTCCTTGAAAAATGCTCGTTTGAAAGTTTTCGTTTTTACTACTTGAGTAGAACACTGGCATCTTCTGACTCTATAGTTTGTTGTAGTCACATATGTTTGCCAACTGTGTCAGACTGTTGTCTACATACTATGGCAGACTGTTGTTTCCAAATATACCTATTGGAATTGCGACTAATTGGACAATCCATTTTCTATCAACACATTCGAAGATACTTAAGGTAGAGGTGTATTGAAAAAACTTTCGGTCAGAACGGTTATTAACACATCAGGAATTGCACTCTACACTTATAAGTCAAAAGTGAATAGTTGCACTCTATGATCTTGTTTGTTTATGATCTTGTTTGTTTATGATCATTGAATCAATCATTCTATGATTTTGATGGCACCCTACGATTTTGGAGTTCCCTTAAGTCAATGTGCTCTTGAATTTTACTCTATGATATTGCAGTTTCATTCTGCCACTCTGCGATATTGACGTCTTTCTACGATCTTGAAGTTTATTCTACAATCTTGCAGTTTCCTTCAATCACTATGCGATCTTGAAGTTATTCTACGATTTTGAAGTGTGCTCTACAATCTTGATGTCATTTTACGATCTTGGAGTTTATTTTACAATCTTACAGTTTCTTTCAGTCATTCTACGATCTTGATGTCATTTTACAATCTTGAAGTTTACTCTGCGATCTTAGAGTTTTCTTCACTTTACTCTACAATCTTGGAGTACTTTCCTTTCTGCTTGACGACTCGGCCAGATTCCCTTACTTCTGTAAGACCCTGACTTTTATGAAATACAATTTAATTTTTCTTCACACACACACACACACACACACACACACATATATATATATTTATTTTTTTTTTATTTTTTTTCTAAAACAGTAGGTGGATAAATTGACAAAAGTTAAAGTTAAAAATATTTTGTGCAAATTTTATCTTGTAGGAAAATATTCGTTCCGTCGGGGAATATTTGATTTGTACGACGACACCAAAATAACCAAACATTAGTGAACCCCACAACGAAATATTGTTGGATATAGAAAACGACAATAGTAACTTTTTTTTAAATAAAAATGATAAACGGTGCTATTACTTTTAACTATTAAAATACCCAGTAGTAAATGAATAGTAAAACACGGTATTAAAATACAGTATTGCACAATAGAACACAATATTACACAGTATTTCATATTATTGAACTGATAAAGTGGTTATTATACAATATTGACTTTATTGAACCAATAATTGTCACATGCACAATAATTCATATTATTGAATTAATAATTGTCATAGTAGTATATGCACAATAATTCATATTATTGAGTCAATAATTGTCATTATACAATAACGTACTCTTTCTTTTATATATTTTTTGTATTATTATTATCACTATTATGATGTTGATTTAACTGTTGTATTTCATTATTAGTTGGTATTTGTACTAGTATTATGAGTATCTAACTCAGAAAGTCAACTACAATGCATTTACAACAATTGGTTATAATAATGAATAATTGTGAATAATTTATGAATTATTGTTGAATAATTTAATTTATAAAGTTATTTGTTTTATATACTTTATATAAAGTTATTTATTTATATACTTTATATAAAATTAATTATTTTATATATAAATTTAATTATTTTATATATAAATTTAATTGATTTATATAAAGTTAATTATTTTATATATTAAGTTAGTTGTTTTATATATAAAGTTAGTTGTTTTATGAAGTTATGAAATTTTTTTAAGTTAATGCCCCTATTTATAGCCAAAAAATCTTATCATAATCCAAGATTTTCTAATTTAATTTTAACCGTTCATTTCAAGATAATGTTTAATCTTTTTGTAACTTCTCTCTGAGTATGCTTAAGCTATCGGGAGTATTTATGAAGATCAGTAAGAGTACAAGTATTGTTCAAGTAAGTTTTTATAAAAGTTATATAAGCACTCACACATATCACACGGTGTTTATAAATCTCCCTTTAGAAGATTCGTTTTGAAAAACTTTCTTTTGAAAATTCTTTTGAAATATTATTTTCAAAAACTATATTGAAGTTATTTTATTTTATTCTATCAAATCACTTTTGATGATTTTATACGAATTGGTATACACCATAAAATTTATTTGTGGTAGTTACTAATTAAATTATAAATATATAGGTTGATCAACTTTATTTAAATCAATATCCAGTCACGTATTAAGGTAAGTAATATCATTTTCTTTCGTACTTTTAAATTTACTATGGTAAGTATTGTTCGATAAAATTTTCTAAAATGATTATATGTTCCTTAATAGTTTGAGTTTCATTTAATAACATTTCACGCGAACCTTCTTATTTACCTGAACATTTCTATTAAATTTCAACCGTTATTTTGAATTATGGATCTTGAATATCATTCTTGAATTTGAGTCCACATCATGTTGACAATTTGGACATTATTTAACTATGGACAAAGAAAAATTATAAACTTTTGATATTTATTATTTATCTTGTTATTCTATTTCTTCTGTTCAATATTTATATATCTGTTGTTAGTCCACATCATGTTGACAATGTGTGCAAAGATAATATAATTGATGGATATTTGTGGCTTGTGGCACAAATGGTAGGATAAATGCGATATAATTGTTAAGTGTCTTTTAGGACACGTAGTGAAAGTTTTCTTTGACCTGAGACAAAGAAGAACTGTTATTGGTATGATCATGACCAGTAGTATTTCAGATGATAAAAGTTGATGATATTTTTCTAAAAAAGAGAAGTTATTAGACATCATAGTCTATATGATTATTCTAATGAGTTGCTCATTCTGCTTCTATTATTGATCTAATTTTTTTTGTTTATTATATTATATCAAGAACTCAACTATTGAAGGTCAATGATAATTTACTTATCATTATCTTAGTCGTGATATTTATTTACTAGGTTATTTGATATTTGAGCTCACTCTTTCTTTTTATTCCATCGTTCTTCAACATGAGATGATAGAGTAGTTGAAACTAGTCGAGGGATGAAGTGAAGGTTTGAGTGATAATTGTAGTAGTCTTCACATATTATAAAATAGTATGACAATAATAATGAAGACTTAATTATGTATTATTAAATAATGTATTGTTGTACTCGTACCGTGTTATAATAGTTGTTATGTAATTTGACGATTCAAGTTTGGGCTGGGTTGGCCTGAATTTAGGGTCGCCACAACTTCACTCTACGATCTCAGAGTAACTAAGTCTTCTGTTTTATAATCTTTTGGACTCTTCCTTCTATGACAAGTCCTATTTCTATAATTTGGATCAACTTAACAGATTTGATCTGTAAATCCTTTTATAATGATTATCTCTTAAAGACTTTACAATATTATTTATTTATTTTACACATAAATTAAGCTCATTTTATTATATCATCATTAAATCCAAATCGACATAAATGAACTAACAATTTGAGCAAATAATAATTTTCTAAAATTATGATGACAAAACTGAATACATTACGTTATTTTATATTAACATTATCAAAAAATAAACAAATGAGACCTTTTTTTTTTTGTAAGACAACGAAAATATTTTTTAATTTATTTTCACTATAATCAGTTACATATGAGAACGTCGGCCCTTGTTGACATGACATATCTAATGATCCATAGCAAAATTTTAATCTGGTATTAAAGCGCACTACCTTCCATAAATTTGGTCAACCTATCTTCTCACCAAGCAGGAAAAATGGAAGCCAATTTTAATTTCATAAGTTGACCACAATCTCCCCATAAAAGCAACCATTTATTTCTCATCATGCATCCCCGCCTAAAGTTTTCACAAGCATCTCCATTTGGCACGAGCCATTGAGCAAAAATGTTGCGGACACCTTTGACAAGATGGTGGTGTTTGATAGTTTTTATCATCGTATTAGTATCACTAACAAATCTTGCGAAAACAGATCCACAAATCAATCTGTTAAACCAGGGCTGCAGCCAGTATAATGCTACAAACTTGTTGAATTTCTTCAGAAATCTTAATGGGACCTTTACGGACCTCAGGTCTCAACTATCTAATGAAAACAAACACTTTGCCATGGCTCAGCAGGCTAGGAGCTCGGACCCTGTCTATGGAATGGTCCAGTGCCGGAACTATTTGACCACCGGGGACTGCGTGTCTTGTTTTGATGCTGCGGTGTCTCAATTACGCAGCTGCTCTGCTGCAAATGGTGCTCGTGTTATATATGATGGCTGTTTCCTCAGGTTATTATCTTTCTTTTAGATGTCTAATGATTAACCTCCATTTTTTTGCTTTTTTAAAACATGTCGAATCATTCAAATTGTTTTATATTTCTTAAATTTGGCGCATCTCTGTAAAGATCTTAACCATTGTTTGGTTTGATACGGTTTCGCCTTATGAACGGTGTAATAATCTGACCTTCCCCAGACCGTGCTATATGTAGCAGACTTATGTACTGGGTATGACTTTTATGAATGGTAGTCTTATTGATTTTAAAATCTATATTTTTACGCAAGGGTTTTAGGCAAAAGGTATACACTTGATAGAATATGTTAAATGCAAAACTTTAGGTAACTACCAGTTGAGAACTTAGCCGGACTTTGGGAAGTTTTAAAACTGTCTATAGGTTTAATTTTCTTAATATTTATGTCTTCTACAGCACTAAATTCAATAGACAACATGATCATTTCTCAATTGCCTATAAACTCTGTTCAAATATACTCTTCTTCTTTCCCCTTAAAATTAGGACCACACATCAACGATTATTCTTTTGTTAAGGTACGAGAGCAACAGCTTCTATGATCAAACTACCCTTCCGGGCAACGTTGGGATATGTGGAAATCAGACTGCATCTCAGGCGGCTGCCTATAACGCAGCTGTGGATGGATTGTTGGGAGATCTTGAAATCGCGACACCAAAGATTAATGGTATGTTTACAGCATCTAGTAGAAAAGTGGTTGGCAGTGGTGGTGCGGCAGTGTATGCAGTTGCACAATGTGCTGAAACAGTAAGCCAGAGTGGTTGCAAGGATTGCTTGGCAATAGCATATGGTAACTTAAAGACTTGTCCACCTGATGCTGATGGAAGGGCTGTAGATGCAGGGTGTTTTTTAAGGTATTCAGACACCCCATTTTTTGCCGATAATCAGACAACCGATATCACACTTTTCCTAGGAAGCGGTAAGATTCACTTCTTATCAAATTCGTTTGTACATTGAGAAAGGCTTTAGTAGTGTGTGGTCTTTTGATTTATAGGAGGTTCAAGCAAAGCCATCGTTGGGGGTGTAGTTGGAGGTGCAGGCCTTCTTTTGATCCTACTTGCTTTGTTTTTGTGGTATCGATTGTCAAGAAAGAAAAAGGCTAGCAGAGGTACCTGAATTTCACAATGGCATGGATTTTTATGTACGAGAGTTTGATCTATATGATGTTATATGCGACTATACTCGCTCATCTTTACAACTATGTTCTGTTACTGTTTTTTTTTTTCAGTTTTATACTATACATTCAATGAATGTTTTATCGTTTTCTCTTTATATATACCAGCCAATATATTAGGGGCAACTGAGTTGCAAGGTCCATTGACATACAGCTACAAAGATTTAAAGATGGCAACAAAAAATTTCAGTGAAGAAAACAAACTAGGCGTCGGAGGTTTCGGAGATGTATACAAGGTATGTAGATTTGGCCAATATATTTGAATCATATACTACAGGCCCAAGTAGAACAAATGATCTATATATTCCACTAACTATCAACCTCTTTCCTCTTCTTTTCCAATTCATCAAATAGGGTATTTTGAAAAATGGAAATGTAGTTGCAGTGAAGAAACTAGTTGTAGGCTCAAGTGGCAGAGCACAGGCAACATATGACAGTGAAGTTAAGCTAATAAGTAATGTTCATCACAGAAATCTCATCCGGCTCCTAGGATGTTGTACTAAAGGACCAGATCTACTTCTTGTCCTCGAGTACATGGCAAACTCCAGCCTTGATAAGTTCTTATACGGCAAGTACACTGGCTATAAAATGAGATTCTTCACACAGTTGAGCTGACGGTAAAATGTATCCAATATTTCATTTTTCTATTAGCTAAGAAATGAATTTGGCAGGTGAAAAACGAGGGACTCTCAATTGGAAACAACGGTTTGACATAATCTTTGGCACGGCTAGAGGGCTTGCCTATCTGCACGAACAATTTCATGTGACAATCATACATCGAGATATAAAGTCCAGCAACATTCTACTTGATGAAGATTTTCAGCCTAAAATCGCAGATTTTGGTTTGGCAAGGCTTCTCCCTGAGGATCAAAGTCATCTTAGCACCAAATTTGCCGGGACACTGTAAGTGTAACATAATAATCGGTTCACTTTTTAATACTGTTTTTCCATTTTTTTGAGTTAAATAGACATTATGCTCCAATTAAGGGTTATGTGCCAATTTCCCACTTAGTAAGAGATAGATCCATATAATGGAAAATTTATGTATGAAGAATTTCTTACGTAGGGGCTACACAGCACCAGAGTATGCAATCCGTGGTCAGTTGTCTGAAAAAGTTGATATCTATAGCTTCGGTATCGTTGTCCTTGAAATCATTAGTGGCAGAAGTTGCAATGAAATGAGTCAGTCTACCCATGATTACCTCGTCGAAGATGTAAGTTTCTATATACTCCCTCCGTTCCAAAATTATTGAAACATATCTCTAACTTTGACTAAAAATATAATAGAGGTGGCATGATAATATTCAAGTGACTAAAATTAAAAGTGAATTTCATATCACTTTATGAATAGTCTAAAAATAAAAATTTATTTCTAATTTTGAAATAGACAAAAAAAAAAGAAAAAAGAAATTCTAAACAATACTCTTCAAAAGTTCATTTTCTTACTTTCAACTTCTTAAGCTAATTACTCTCGACATTCATAATGGTGTAACTATAGGCATGGAAATTGTACGAGAATAACATGCATTTGGATTTGATCGATGAGGCGTTAGATCCCAGTGAATATAGAGCAGAAGCTGTGAAGAAGACCATAGAGATTGCATTAACGTGCACTGAGACCACAGTTGCAATGAGACCAACAATGTCTGAAGTCGTTGTTATGCTTTTAAGTGATGGATCGGCAGAACAAAGAATACCTAGCCGAAACAGGCCTAATTTATTCGATTCGGATAGGAATGGATCATCAACAACTAATGCCACGGCCACTTTTACAGCATTTAGTGGTCGTTAGGGTACTTAAAAGTCATAGGATTTGATTGCTTAGACATAATTCAAATTTGTGTGAATGATATATGACATAATTACTCAGGAGACCACTATTTTTACATGTGTTTTTGATATTCTTATATGATTCATTCTCACATAAAAGTGGAATCCACTTTATGCTGTGAGAGAGAATCATGTGAAAATATAAAAAACACATAGAAATATCAGTTCCCTATTACTTAACTCCGTATTTGTATAAAATATAAAGCAAGTTTTGTCGATTGGGACAGTTATGTTGGTTGAGAGGGATAATTAGAAATATAGAGAGAATCTGCACCGTACAGGATAATAATCCTTTGTATTGTTTCTCAAAATAACTTTAACCTTGTTGATTGAGTTTCAGTTAGTGGTGCACAATAGGCTAGCCCGACCTAGTCTGGTCTGGGCTTGTTAGGCCTTGATAATTGACCAGGTCAGACCTTGACTTGGAGACTGCTAGGCCAGTCCCAGGCCAGGCTTGGCACAGTAATATATAGCTTGTTCAAGCCTACAGACTAGGCCAGTCCCAGGCCGATTTGGTCTCTTAATCTGTATTTAAAGCATAGGTTTCAACTATATTACAAATTTAGACATATACTTCCACTAACTAAAAGCAAGTCAGAAACTTCAAAACTAGAAAGATGAAGGGATACAAACTTACATGGAAAACAAAGCTTAGTAAAATTTGCATGGAAGGTCATCTGACAAAGAAGCCCAACCTGCTACAAAACAAGTAATGATTATTGCGAGTTAGAATTATTGATTTTTATGCCCACTTGTTAAAGATAATGTCACCATTATATAAAATAGTCTTATTTATAAAATTTGAAAATTTTAAATATATAATTTTATTTCATATTTATTCCTAAATATAATACTTGTTTAGTTTAGTAATGGTGCCTTGATGATAAAATTTGATGTTAATTAATCTACAGAAATTTATGCAATTTTATATTACCATCACTAACAATGGTTCTCACCAAAAGAAGATCAATTATTTCAAAGATTTTATGAATGTTATAGCTTTTTTTTCACAAACGACGTTATTTATAATTAATTACAAATCTTTGAGATGCTCACTAATTCTTGGAACCTGATGATGACAAGTAGAGTGCAAGAGTATCAGTCTCTTCTCAGCGCTCTCATATAAGATCGAGAGCATTGAAGCCAAATAATAAGGCTTTCAGAAACTTCAAAACATGAAATATGAAAGGATACAAAAATACACGGAAAATAAAGCTTAGTACAAGCATCTAAACGACGCCGTGTGGGAATCAAAGATCTAGCAATGAAAGAGATTGTACTTGACAATTGGGTTTTAAAGAAAAATAATTGGTAGATTTGTTTGTATGATAGGTATAAAGCATTTAATTGGTGGATTTTTACTTGAAAAGGTTTTAGATTTATGATGGCGGCTAAAGAGAGTTAGGGTTTTAGCAGTAATTTTGAGAGATGAGAGAGAGACATTTGAGTGTTCTTGAGATTAGAGAGAAAGAGCTTGGTGAATGATAAAGAATATAACAGAGATTTTGGGTATTTCTATTTATGACTTAGATAGCCATCGGACTGTCTAACTAAGGAGTGGATTCAGGATTGGGCCTGCGAAGGAAGGCGCCACCTGGGCTATCTTTTTTTTTATTTAAAAAACCTATTTAAGCAGTTGGGCATTGACTTTGGGATGGTGCAGCAAGTTGGTAGTAAGTGAATCAGGCCTGACCTCAGGTCGGACCAGAACTCAGACTAAGCCAAATCGGATTATTTTGCAGGTTGAGCCGAGTCAGGCCAAATATTAGGAAAAAAAACCTTGGCCTTCTCAAAGCCTGCATACTAAGCTAGGCCGGACCAAGTTTTGACCAGGTCAAGCTTTGATCAGTCCGGACTCAAGCCGGATCCTGGGCACAAGCCTTTTGTGCATGTCTAGTTTCAGTAAGACGTGCACAAAAAGTCCGAAGATTGAAATTTGGCTAGGTCTAGTTTGAAAAAGTAAGGTCTGTTTGGGTTTGTGTTGGACCGTACTTGCTTGAGGGCCCTAAATAGTTTTATTTTTTTTCCAAAAAATATGTTTGCTCGGTCTGCAATTGGGTTTGGACTGGCTTGAAATCTGGAAGGGTCTGAAGAGGCTTTAGCTTGAAAACACAAGTTTTGTGAGTATTTTGGTCCTCTTAAATTTCAAAAACTATATTTATTTGTATAATTTTTTATATTACATATTCATGTATTACACATTTATTTTTAATTCTATCAATCTATGTAACATATATTATTAAATTTGTAAATATCGAAAGCTTAATTTATTTAAAATTTACTTCTGTATTTTAAAATTAAAATAAGAGCATAAATTTATTAAAAGTATAAAAAGGAAGAAAATAAAAAATGAAAAAACTCCGGTGCCTTGCCCCAAGCCTGCATGCCTTGATCAATCTCTGAGGGGAAGCATATGATTTTATTGTGTTGTAAAAAATATCCTTAAATTGTAGTACTTTTTTGTCATCTAGATAATTTTCGAGCTCCAAAAATTACAAAACTTGAAACGAATATTGCAAAAGTCAAAAATGTATTTAATTTCCCTCTCCAATAGTTGCGTCCGTTCTCGGTGTATGTATAAGTAGGCGTTGCCGTTGGGCGCGAAAATATTCCTCCAACAACAAAGTTGAAGCAGTGCAGAATCTACACAACATTACGAGTATGATATTATTATTATTATTATTATTATTATTATTATTATTATTATTATTATTATTATTATTATTATTATTATTATTATTATTATTGTTATTATTGTTATTATTGTTATTATTAGTATTATTATTATTATTATTGTTATTATTGTTATTATTAGTATTATTATTATTATTATTATTATTATTATTATTATTATTCTTATTATTATTATTATTATTATTATTATTATTATTGTGACGACCCCAAATCCGGGTTCCATAACCTCGAGTTTGGTTCTCACTATTCAACACATTACTAACAATTAAATACATACATTGCATTTAAATATCGCGGAATAATACATATTGGTTCCCTTCAAAAGGTTACAATACCAGGGTCTATCAACCTTAACATAATAACAGTTCCTATCACAAGGAATTACAAAAAATTTAACAACCGTAAATACATAATTAAAGATCTAATTAGCATGCATAAGCTAACTTAAGCTCTGGCTTTTCCTTTTCCCTTATCCTTCTTTGAGCAATCAGGATTATCTGAAAAATGGTTCATGATATAGCAAGAATGAGCAACTAGTTTGCTCAGCAAGTTTAGAACAATCATATAGATTTAATATATCATGAATGAATTGGAAATATCATCAATGATTCAACAATAGATATAACAATTGTGAATGAAACAGGATTCAAATTTTTAACAAACAGAATATTTGAATCTTAAAATGCTGAGTGGTCACTAAGGACCCTGAACTAACTAGGGTATAATAGAGTTTCCTCTGACCCTTTGAGTTGTTTGGTTTTCAAGGGGATCAGCCTATTCAACCCGCTGTATATGCATTACATTTAGTCACTGGCGCCCAAAGTCGGTTTCCCGACACAAAATCCCCTAATTTAGGGTTGTTCAATTCTCAGACTTAATATAAGAAATCCGCACCCAACAATGGTTTGGATAAGCTTTTAAAAGTATTCAAGTTATTGAATTTAGAAACGTAATGTCTAGCTGAATTATTAGCTTAAGACATTTTTAATACAGTTCATGAATCAAGAACTAATAAGCTTCAAATGCACTAAGTGCGATTGTATAAACAATATGGATGTGGAATAATTTTAAATAATTAAACCACTTCAAGCTTTAACAATAAATACAAGTATGGAAACTTGTTCAACGATAATAATTGAGTAGGGTTAGAGAACTTGCCTGTTTGCTCAGCTACAATAATTGTCTAGCTTTAACTAACTTGCTTTGAAAGACCTAACATTAATAAAGTTGGTCTAATAATTAGTACGGCGTATTTGCATAACTATACGCTTAATAACGAACTTATTTACCACACATAAGTACTAACACATAATTTACATTAGTCAAAACAATATTATTAACCTTATAGACACTTAATCATTTTAGGTTAATAATTTAATAAGTTAGAAAATATTTTTCTTAAGTGTTGGACACTTATTAAACCCTTAAACAACTTATTATAATTGTTTAATTCAATTCAATTTATTTTATTAACTCAATCTCTTTTTAATTACTATTTAATATTGATTAAATAGAAATTAATTAATTAACTCTAGTTATTATTTAAAATAAATAATAACTAATTGTACTTACCTATTATTTAATTATAATTAAATAATAAATAATTGTTAACTTAGTTTTAACCTTCTTTAATTTAATGTTAATCAACCAATAAATAACTAAGTAATTAACCTTACATATTATTTAAGAAAATTAAATAATAGTTTACTAATCTTAATCCTCTTTAATTATTATTCAATGTCAATTAAATAATAATTAATTAATTAATTAATTTTAATTATTATTTAAGGTTAAATAATAATCAAATCATTCTTATTTATTATTTTAATTAAATAATAAATTATTACTCTAATAACTTAATTTCCATTAATCGTTATTTAATGTTAATTAAATAATAATTAATTACTTAATTATCCTTATTTATTATTTAATAATATTTAAATAATAAATAATTAATTTATAAATTTTATCTCTCTTTAAATATTATTTAATAGGCATTAAATAATAATTGCTAATTTATCATCTTTATTTATTATTAACATTTAAAATAATAAATAAATAATAAATTTATTTAACTTAACCATGATTAGCCAACTAGATTAATATTTAAAATATTTAAATATTAAACTTAATGAAAAATATCCTCCCCAATATTATTTTTGTATTATTATTATTTTTGTTATAATTTTTAAATATTTAAATTAATTAAAATTAACCCGAATGGCATTTTCGTAATTAAGTTGAAAAATCGGACCGATGGCAGTTTCGTAAATAATCAGAAAACTGATCGGAGGGCAAAATGGTAATTTCGCCGAAAAAAAACACGGAGGGGCAAACTTGTAATTTCGCCGGAAAAATAACTACCGCGCATGGCGCGCGTTACAATTTTTTTCGGACCAAAACGGCGTCGTTTTTGAAAGGCCGGAAATGGCCTCCGCGCATAACGCGCGGAGAAATTTTCTGCCGACGCCAAACGACGTCGTTTGGCTCCGCGTCGGTGGGTGAACAGTGCCTCGCGCATTGCGCGGCCAGTGTTAAATTTTTTCTTCCAAGCAGAATGTGAACAGTGTTTCCGGCTACCCATTTTAAATAAAAATATACCTTCAATAAATCTTTAACTCTTCAATAAAAATCCAAAAAAATTACCAATCATCTTATATTAATTTATAACATGAAAAATAAAATTTTCATGATTTAATATCAATATTTTTTTATAAAAAATTTTACATCACATAAACTACCATAAATCATAACTTTTTGTATATAACTCCATTTTGAGTGATTCAAACTTTGTTTTTCTCATGATTTAATGTTCTATAATATTAGAACATCAAACCTAAATTTTATAAAAATATTTTTGGTAATATATTTCAAAACTTGTTTACACACTACTAAATACATATTTTAGCAAATAAAATATACCAAAATACAAACCAAACATATTAAACTCAAGCATGGCATAAATATTACCACTACACATTAATAACCACATTAACATGTTTATACTAACATGATGATTTATTTAATTTAAAAATAACACTTTATTTAAAAATAACTATTACCTTGATTTAATGGCTATTCTTCTTTTTCTCCCAAAGTATGTTGTGAATCTTGAAGACATAAACTAGTTTAGCACTCCTTCTCCTTCTCTTGCTCTCTCTCAAAATATTTTGCTCTCAAACTCTCTTTAGCTTGGAAAATGGAAGAAGAAGAATGACTAACACAATGCTCCTAAATTGCAAGTATACTTGCAATTTTAATAGATACATAATATATCTAATGATTTTAGCCCATCATGCACCTATTGGATACTTACACAAGTTAACCACATTAGGTGAAAAGAAGCATGGTGCATGTACTACAAAAAGAAAACAAGCAACCCTTTTATTAATTAAATGAAAAATCAAATAATAATAATAATAATAATAATAAAACCACACATTCTCTCTCCTCCTTCTTGCACATGGTCGGCTGATAGCTCCTTTTCCTTGTCCCAAAATTATTGACACATTTTCATTTTTAATAAATAATAAGTTAATTTAAGTATTTTTCAAGTGGGCCAATCATTGAGCTTAAATTTAAAATACTAATTGGGCTTCTATTAAATTGTTTGGGCTACTAAATTGTGAAATTTTATTATTCTACACTTGGGCTACTAATTGACCCATGTTGGGCTAATTTAATAATTTATACATTAATTATTCAATCCATGATTAAATAAATAATTAGATTGAATAAATAATTAAATCTTCTAACCCATTAGTATTAAATTACTAAATGGACTAATAAATATTATTATTAACATTTCAAATTATTTACATTAATTAATAATCATATTAATTAATTTATTATATTTAATTCACTCATTATATTCAATTTAATTGAATATTTAATTAATAGGAAACGTATCAATTAATTTGATATTAAAACTTTAGGGTTTGTTCACTAATTTAATAACATATTAGTGACCCCCTTTAATTAATTTTAGTAATTAATTACATAATTATTTAATCACATAATTAATTAATCACATAAAAAGATTTAAATAATCTCGTAAAAATAAC